>OU342632.1:9923506-10523506 GCA_910589415.1 Malachius bipustulatus
GGGTAAACATTTCACAACATACAAATCTGGTTATATTCTTAAGAATTTTAGAATCCCTGAACGTTCTTATGTCAATACATAGCCCACTGCACTAAAAGTATATACCCATCCGATTACCGGAAACCCTGCTTTGTTGCCACTTCTCAGGGCCTCGGATAAGCAGTATTAGCACAGAATATGTCTATTCTGTGGATATACAGTACAGAACATCTAAGTGTTCCCGGATCCGGATAGACGAATTATTGTCTCTTTGTACAGGCTGGTTCGTCCTAGCGCAATTATTATCATCCTTACGCTAATGGATACTTACTTACTACTAAAAAAAACCATTGTAGAAACTATTAATGTTTGAATAGTATTAAAGGTATATTACATTCATTCATTTTATTTTATTTCCGTTCATTAAGCTTTTACTTAAAAAAAGTTGCACCCAGAGTCTGGGTCACATGACATCTTTTGTCTCGTACAAAAAGGTAAACTATTTTTATTACATTTTCGGTATGCCATTGTAAATCGTACTGCAAAAAAGACATATATAGGTACCTACTTATACAATTTCGATAGGATTTTTCGATAAAAATTCAAATGTAGCGTTTTTAACTTTTTTAATAGTTAAATATTAAATTTTTATTTAATAGGCTGATAAGATAACTACCATAAATTGTATAAGCCATAAATACAATACGACCTTTCAGAAAAGTCGGTCGTTGTTTAATTTTATGATACAGGCTGAGGTAAAAAAACTGAATGAAACGGTAAGAGTCATATCTCTTATACCGTTTCATGCAGTTTTTTTCGGTTTTTTCAGTTTTTTTCATGCAGTCGGTTAAATAATTATAAAAAAGTTGCGCTGTTTTGAGACGAGTATTTGGCAATTTTTTTTCTCAATAATCCCAGAATTTCCTGAAATATCCTGATCAAACTTGAAGCATGCAGATTTATTATTTTAGCTATATCTTCTTTATTATTGAAAAAAGATTTATTATTTTTTGTATGATGAGCTATACTCAAATAATGAGCAACTCAAATAATGAGCTACTCATTTGACGTTTCAAAAATTTCCAAAGCCGACTAGATCTTGGGATTTTCGAAGTCAACTTTTGTTTTTCTTATGGCCACAAAAGTTAATTGGACCTTTAAATAAATAATTGTTTTTGCTCTGATTTTTTCATATTATAATTAGCAAAAAAATTTGTATCCGATAACCCTCGAACTTTGATAAATGCTCAAAAATTTTATAACAACTTTCTCAAGCTTGTTGCTTGGCAACAGACCGACGCCTAAATTATCAATGTCCTTGGGTTATTACTACTGTTAAACGTAAGTGTAAGTTCTATTTACTTTCATAAGTCTAATAATCTTAGGTCCGGTTGCACAAACGTTAAAGATCTGCCAGATAATTACTGATTTTAAAATGCCCTGTATTATCAAAATGTTGGTCAGGTCAGGAAATAAATTCTACTCCCCTTTAGAAGAGTTAAAACACGGGTAAATAACAATAAAAGATCATTCAAAATATTCACCCATACTTTCAAAATTGGCAATTTAAAATCAGTAATTATCTGACAAATCTTTAATTAACTTTTGTGCAACTAGCCCTTAAACTATATAAAGATAAAGATTTTTTATTTCTCGATACTTATTTTCGGGCTGCATGTGTGTTTTAGTTTTATGAAATATTACTAACCGGTTAACCGACGATTAACTGGTTATCCTCTTCGTCAGTAAAAAATAAAAAGCTATCGGTAATAAAAATTTAATAGATAAAATTATTTTATTCAATTAAAATTAGCACAAAATTATGTACCTACGCCTAATGTCAAATTAACAAACATATTTGAAGTAATTATGTTCAAGTTCAACTGTTTGCTAATTTTAACTAAATAACAAATACTTTGTATTATAAAAATAAAACAAAAGCAATTCATTAAAATGAAAGGAACCAGAATAAGTGCCCTATCATAATCTGCCTTATAAATCAAGATTAATTGATATGCAACATGCAGGAGCAGGATGATGTCACATTACTCACATTACGCTACAAAAAGTCATAAACAGCTTCCAGAAACCTGTTTTCTAAATAATAAAAACAAAAACTAAGGAAGTAGGTACTTCATTCAAACTCAAACAAACCGGAAAAAATAATCCGACGACCGCATCTGATGGCCACCGTCAAAAAGTGAAGAAATTATTGAGAAAATGTTTCAAATTCCTCTCTGAAGTGTAAATAAATATACCAGACAGTGAGTCTTGTAATATTAAGATACCTACTTAGGTATATACTGTACACATATTTGAATTTTAAGCAATCCCTTATTATCCCTTACAATCCCAATTATTATTTTTTGCAGTCAATAAAAAGCTGCATTATTTGATTTATGATCCATTACTCTGTGAAGGTTCCTCACAACATCCCGGGCCAGCGACTAGTGTCTCTTGTATTTCTCTCTTTTTTCCTCTTTTTCTGAAAATAGAATCATCCATCTTCTACCCTTTTCTACTTCCACTTCTCAAAATTTCAGTTCAGGGGTCTAAAGATTGCATCCAGTGTTACAGACTATCCGACTGCGGGAACCTTTCATTGGATTTTATACGCGTTTAAGATTATTATACCAGCAGTCTGCCGATTTTTTTTTTAAGTTAGAAAATAGATAGAGGAGAGGACCTAAAACGGTTAACCGGTAGTAAGATATCCATTCTATATTAATTACATATACCTACAGGGTATTCTATAGTTAGAGTGCCAATCTAGCAATAAGTTGTCGCCCTGTGGGCCTTTAGAGTAGGTACATGGCTGAAATTTCCAGGAATGGGCTAAATACCTAATTCTCGTCAAAAAATCGTCCTGTGCAAAAAGGCACTATTCAAAATTGTCAATTTTTTTGCAAAATGTGATAGTTTATAAATGAAACTTTGTTGTTCCAATTTTTCAAAATGGTATCTGTGATAGTTAAGTTCGAAAAACATCAAAACTGTTTCCGAAAAGCATTGCTAATACCATCATCGGAACTTTAAACAGCAATTATTATGTCGCTTCGGTGTACGGCAAAAATAGACTACCAGCTACTTACTGCTTAGTCGAGAATTTCTACAGAATGGCGACATTAACAGTGGATATGTCATACATATTTTGATAATGAAAATCTACAATTTGTGTATAAATGTAAGACATACAAATAATGTGCTAATTACTAAAGTGAAGTCATCCCTCATTTTAAAATTACTTAAATTAATGATTTTTTTTATTATTAAAAAAAAAATAACAACTGATTGGCACTTGTCTAGAGACACCGCGTACCTAAGTACCTACCTATATCATTTATCATTTTATAAATACATAATAGTAAAATAATATTAAAAAAAATAACAAAAATACTAACAAATAAAAGGTAAATAAATAATGACCTTTAATAAATTAATTATGAAAAAATCGGTCAATATTTACATCTGGGTATCTTACAGTTTCACTATGGCACCTATAATACAGGGTGCACCATATATCCTATTCTCTATATTGCTATCTCCTGAACGCTAAGAGATATAGCGTCGGTTAAATTAAAGAAAAGATGCGCAATTTTGTGGCCATCTCGAATCCGTTAAGACATACAAAATATCTGTGACTGCTCCTGAAATATCCTGAAAAAAACTGAAAAATCGAGATTTCTTATATTATTTGCCATATCTTTCTGATAATTGGAAATTACTAAAAAAATTTTTGTAGGCTTACAGAAGTCGTCAAGAGCTATACCCATCTGTCAGTATAAAAATGTTCAAGGCCGACTAGATCCAAGAGTTTTCACAGTCAACTTTCGTTTTTCTTATGGCCGCCATATTATTTTTTTATGTCATTCGATATAAAAAAATAATGGAAACAACAAATTAATAAACATAAAAAAAAAAATTCTATGAAGACTATGAAAATTCTGGGATCTAGTCGACTTTGAAAATTTTTTAAATGTCAGATGGGTAGCTCTTGCCGACTTATGTAAGCCCACAAAAAAATATTCATTAATCTCCAATAATAAAAAAGATATGGAAAAAATAAGATATCTCGATTTTTCAGTTTTTTCAGGATATTTCAGGAACGGTCACAGATATCTTGCATGTCTCGACGGAATCGAGATGGCCACAAAATTGTGCTCCTTTGGACTTGTTTAACCGACCCTGTATCTGTTAGCGTTAGGAGATAGCAATATAGAGAAGGATACATGGTGCACCCTGTAGAGAAGGATTTATGGTGCACCCTATATAGGGGTAGAGGACGTATCTATACCTATAGTAACACTAGGAAGGTATTCATTTGCTTTGCAGATTCATGATTAGCAAAAAAATGGCACTAAAAATCGCAGTAGGGAGTCCGGTCCTGGTTAGCCGGCGTATAAACACATATAAACATGCACCAGACCAGAGAGGTGATGAATACGTCAAGCCGGATATAAGCTTTCTCATATCGTATCCAGATTATAGGGACTGATGTTACGCTTTTTGGAATGAAAATGCAAAATAAATTAAATTCAAAATAATAATCGTGCTACTATTGAAGAAAAATGAAATGAAGAAAAAAATAGCAATGCGACCGTAGTGTCAAAGAGGCCATAGTTGTGACCTTAATATTAGTTTGCAATGGCTGTTTTTAGCTCTTACCCACCCAGCACCCCTATTTCGCTCCTCGGTCCCGAAAAAATTGATGGAACTTAGGATACGTAGATGTAAATATTTACCCAATTTAATTCACTAACAACACTTGGGCTTTACCACAGCCATACGATATTTATTTATATATTTATTTTATTGGAGAAAAATCTCATATAATAAGATTTTTTAATTTTTTATGAAATTTTGGTACATTTTTTACTTTACTGACTGGACTACATAATATTGTGTATTTCACAAAAAGATTTTAATATATTATAAAACAAGATGATTCAGTGGTTAAGTACCATAAAATGAGACGGGTGTGAAGACATAAGATTTTATTCAGCAACGGTTTTACTTGCGTTTATTTTACTGCCGACCAGATAGGGATTTATGTTCAGAAATCATAATTTAGGAACAAACGAGTAAGTAGCAAACAAAAGAATCAGTCAGTTCCAGTCTTCCAGTTCACTCTTCAATTTCTAGGTGGTAGGTAAAGTATGTGTATTATTTTACTAGTATCACAAAACTGTTGGTCTGCTGGAGAACTAACCAGCTGGCATGCTGGTCTAAGAGGGCAAAAAATGTCAATATAGCAAGCAGCCCGCGGTAGGTACTTATTCCGTGTTATGAAATTATTGTAAAAACAAAAAATTTAAACAATCAACGTACGTTATTATGATCTGATCAAAATAAAATTCAAGCCATTAAAAGTACTTACCTATATTTTGATCATTGCATGTTAGCATGTTACCTATTATAGGACCTATCTAAACCTATACAATAATGTGTCCAGTTGTAAGTGGCAGTACTACCTACATGGGGATCTTGGAAACGGCAAGAGATACAGACTCGGTTAAATTAGAGAAAAGCTGCACAATTTAATGCTTAATGAGAATCTGAATTTTTTCTTTGAATATTTCCAGTCGTTGCTGAAATATCCTGAAAAACCTGAACAATCAAAATTTCTTTTTTTAGCCATATATTTTTATTATTGGAACTTAATTAATTATTTTTTGTAGACTTACATTAGTCGTCAAAAGCTATCCCTTTCACATTATAAAAAATTTCAAAGCCGACTAAATTCCAGAGTTTTCATAGCCTACTTTTGTTTTTCTTATGGCCGCCATATTGATTTTTTCATGTCGTTCAGTATAAGATAAAAATCAAGGAAACAAAAATTAATAACATTCAAAAAAAATTTTATATTAATAATTATTATTATTTTTAATAATTATATTCTTTTTTCGAAAAAAAACTTTTGTAAATATTTACATCCACGTATCCTAGTTCCATCAATTTTTTCTGGATCAAGGAGCGAAATAGGGGTGCTGGGTGGGCAAGAAGCTAAAAACAGTTATTGCAATCTAATATTAAGGTCACTAACTAAGGCATCTGTGGCACTACGGTCGCATTGCTATTTTTTTTCTTCACTTTCAGGGCAAGGAATATCTTCGAAATTAACAGTAGCACGATTATTATTTAGTGCTATTGAAATGCCATCATTAAATCATTTATACATTTTCTTATAAAAGAAAAGTTTATTAAATTTTTTACAAATGTTTTTTCTTCATCTAAAATCAATTAAAATCAATGAATATCTGTAATCAGAAGTAATAATACTTAATACGAGTATGTAATCAAAAGTATAAATTATCTGAAATATCAGACCAAAAAAATCTAATTTCATTTTGGAGCTAAATTTGTTCGTCTAGATTTATAGCGCGCTTAGAAAAGTAACTTATAAAAACAATAGGTACATAAATAGTTTAGAAAGGGTTTGTGCATAATATTATAGAATTTTATCATGTATTTTTAAAAATTTTGAAAGTTTCATAGGTTTTTTTTATATTCACCTACCCACCCACCAAACTTATAAATCACAGTACCTAACTACAATAATATAAGTTTTAAAATCATGATCAATGAAAATATAGGTACATAAGTACCTAACTGGTTATCACCAAATTATAATTATTAATTTGTGATCGTTTAAAGACTGCAGTCAGTAAGGTAGGTATGGTATAGTCGACCAAGAGATATAACGAAATGATCTAATTGTTAAACTGTCATATTTTATGACTTCAACAATATTTCAATAATCCAAAAATTGATAAAATGACAGAAGTCGTTTCGTTATATCTCTGGTCCAACTATACTGCATGCACCTATTTAATAGTATGTAACTGTATTTTGTAACTTTGTTTTTTGATTTAACTTACGAGTACCTACCTAAACATTACTTGAGTTATTTTCGTTTATTTCCTGTTATTTTGATTTTGTTTCCTAGGTAACCTTTTGTATTGGAACTGTTTTTCTCTGATTGTTGATTGAAATCAGTTTAGTTGGATTGATTTTTCACAGGGCTGAACTTTTATTTTTTTTTAACTTACTCAAAAAATATCGATACAATTTTGTGGAAATTTTCAATTACCTTTTGATTTCACAATCAAATATAAAAATCCTAAACAAGTTTACCGCCAACAGTAGCGCTTTAATTTAAATGAAAAATTTTGTCGATTTCGTCGAACTAGTTGAGTAGTTTCAAATATTTAAAACTTTTAAAATGCAATTTTTCTGAATCATCAATTTTTGAATTTTTTTTAATTCTAAAAGTCTTGTCCTGCAAAAAAAGTCGTAAATGTACATTTCATGTTAGGAGTAGTCTAAACATGATACATATAAGTGGTAGCTGGTTTTACGCAAAAATAAAACAACACATTTTCTTTCCCATTTCGCTCCACTAGTTGGAAAAACCGGACTTTATTCAATTGAATTATACGAGGTTCATTAACTGGGTATTCGTGACTCGCTACGTGGACATCGGAAATAGTAAAAAAAAACAGGGTCTGTTAAATTTCAAAAAATGTGGACAATTTTAAATATTGAGAAGTATTGAGAATCTGAAAAAAAAAATAGGATAATAATAGGATGCTGCTGAAATATCGTGATAAAAAAACAAAAATCGAGATCTTATTTCAGCTAAATCTTTTTAATAAGGTACCATGCACAAAGTAAGAAACCACAAATTAATAAACAAAAAAATTTAAAAATTTTAACACACTTTGTTTATTCTGACTCCTTTATTAAAGTTTATTAATTCAAATGCTGAGAACGAAATATTAAAATTTAAAGAGGACCGTTTTTTTGACAATATGTTGTATCGCAAAGTACATGACATGCATGTAGGTATTGAAAATTTAAAACGACTTCCAAGTTACAATGGGTAGGTACAACATAAGTTAATATAGGGTGTAATGTTTTACATATTATTACCTATGGAAATACTTTAAAAATGCACTTTTTGACATTCGGTAAAATTTTATTACATTATTTTTAATAAAGAAGATTACATTTTTTCGAATTTATTTGCAATGTGATCAATTTTTGGGTTCCGGGATTTTTTCTATAGCGAATGGCATGAAAAACAATATGGCGGCCATAAGAAAAACAAAAGTTGACTTTGAAAATCCCAAGATCTAGTCGGCTTTGGAAATTTTTGAAACGTCAAATGTGTGGCTCATTAAGGCTTATGTAAACCTATATAAAAAAAATTTTTTCAATAATAAAGAAAATATGACTAAAATAATAAATCTGCATGTTTCAAGTTTTTTTCAGGATATTTCAAAAAATTCTGGGAATATTGAGAAAAAAAAAATTGCCAAATACTGCGCAACTTTTTTGTAATTTAACCGACTTCGTATCTCTTACAGTTTCATGCAGTTTTTTTTTCCTCAATGGGACAAGTATAATTAAATTAAACGACGACCGGCTTTTCTGAAAGGTCGTATTGTAAAGTAGATGACATGTACTATTATTGAAAATTAAAAACGACTTCCAAAGTAGGTACAAAACATTAAGTTAACATAGGGTGCATATTTTTACATGCTATTCCCTATGGCAACACTTAAAAAAATGCACTGCATAGTTTGTATGTTGTTTTTTGTTAGTCACGCAACTGCATGTTTTTGTTTATTTGAATGTTATTTGCAGTGCTGATCAACATTTTTAAGTAACAATTTTTGATATTGTCGAAAATAAAACATTTTACTTATAACAATAAATATAAATAAATAATAAAATAACTATTTTACTCTTTGGTACTATTCGTGTTTTATGACAAAGCTCGTATACGATTGCAAAAATTTTATGTCAGACTATTCCATTTTAGGTTTCAGACCAAGCACAACTTTTTATGGAGAATAACTTTTTTTCCAAAAATGGATAATAAAAAAGTGACCACGAATTGAAATTTTTCGTTTGGCGCGTTATTTCCCAATAAACTTTAATATCAGCTAGGAAATTTATTAAAATAGCTATTTATGATATTGGTGTTAAAAGTGAAGTTTTATTTTGTGAGTGAAAAGGTTTGTGAAATGAGCGAAGCGTAGCGGAGCGAATTTTACAAATTCACGAACGTATAATAAAATCACTTTTAAGACGAATATCATACAATGGTTTTTGTAAAACTGCTCTATTTTGATAATAAAATAGATGAATTTAGAATGACACAACTTCAAATTGCATTTTAAAATATTACAGATCAGTACAAGTAGTGTACTATGCATAGAAACCGTTGCCGACGCTATGGTTACTAACAAATAAATGCGTGCATACAAATAAAAGAGATGCCATAATAATAATTATTATTGATTGCAATTTCTGAACAATTATTATTGTCTTGAATTCTTGACTAGGTACCTACTTATTTTTTTATTAATATGTTTGCCAGTAATAAAAAGAATATGAAAAAATCTTACTACCTATAATTTTGTCTGATTTCATCATGAGAAAATGTAGTTTAAAAAGAGAATGTAAGTAAGTACAGAAAAAGTAGATAGAATTACTTTTAACACGAGTGTTGTAATGTACTTTTAACACTAGTGTTAAAAGTACTTTTAACACGCTTCCATTTAAACAATCACTTTTAACACTGTCAGCTGTCGCTAAAAGTGATGTATGTGTCTTTTAATGGCAGTTGCACAAAAACATTTTTTTGTGCCATTGAAGCCCATGGAAGCAGGTTAAAAAAATTTGTAACAGTGTTAAAAATACATTACAACACTCGTGTTAAAAGTAATTCTATCTACTTTATCTGTACTTACTTACATTCTCTTTTTAAACTACATTTTCTCATGACGAAATCAGACAAAATTATAGGTTAGTAATAAGATTTTTTCATATTCTTTTTATTACTGGCAAACATATTAATAAAAAATAAGTACCTAGTCAAGAATTCAAGACAATAATAATTGTTCAGAAATTGAAAATAATAATAATTATTATGACATCTCTTTTATTTGTATGCACGCATTTGTTAGTGACCTGTTACTTTACTTGTCTGTAATATTTTAAAATGCAATTTGAAGTTGAGTGTCATTCTAAATTCATCAATTTTATTATCAAAATAGAGCAGTTTTACAAAAACCATTGTATGATATTCGTCTTAAAAGTGATTTTATTTTGTTCGTGAATTTGTAAAATTCGCTCCGC
The DNA here is from genome assembly GCA_910589415.1 of Malachius bipustulatus. Taxonomy (NCBI): domain Eukaryota; kingdom Metazoa; phylum Arthropoda; class Insecta; order Coleoptera; family Melyridae; genus Malachius; species Malachius bipustulatus. The sequence continues at coordinate 9,933,635 of OU342632.1, forward strand.
TACGCTTCGCTCATTTCACAAACCTTTTCACTAACAAAATAAAACTTCACTTCTAACATTAATATCATAAATAGCTATTAAATTTGTTTTACCGCCGCATATGTTTCATCAATGAACTATGAATTATCAGCCGCGCTTCTTAGTTTTTTGTCGTTTCAATTGACTTTGTATAAACTCTACTTTAAAAGTTACCAAGTTTTTTTTGTGAACATAAAATCGCAACTTTCAAACATTAAGATGGTCTTTGATTGACTACCACCATCGCAAGTTTCATCTTTTAGTTTTAAAAAGCAAGGTCGCAAGGTATATTTCTTTTAAATAAATTGCTATAATGCAAAAATACAGTCAGAAAATCTGAACACGATAATGTAAAAAAATACGTTGTTCTATTTCAAAAAATTAACCGGGTAAAAATGGGACACCTGTACCTATACCTATAGCTGAAAATAATGTTGGCTTATGCATACGTAGGAATTTTAGTTTAAAAGTTCTGTGCTAAAATTGTTAAAATACCAAGAATTTATGAGGTGATCCAAGAATGGTTGATTGGCTATTATGCGGTTATTATACGAAACGCAGCTCGCAATGCTTGCGCTGGCGACTGTAGTAAACACAGTTGCTCTCGGGTTAAATTATTTTACTGGAGAGGAGATTGAAGAGCTCGTGATGCTTATGAATTGATGTAAACATATCATCACTCAATGCACCGTTGCCAATTTTACCGGGACTCGAATAATCGGCTGTGCGTCTACAGGCTTCGAAAAATGCTCGACATATACACAATTATATACTAACGTGCGCCGCTCCCTCTGTAGAACGTTTCGTTGAACTATGTCGCGTATGTTTTAGGGTACCCCGGTGTCAAAGTGATGCCCTGGGCAAAATTTATCCAACGTTTCCACCGATAGATGGCCATGCTGTACGACGTTTATACACGTTAAAATTTTCGAAGCCCGAAGTCGGGCTTCACATGGTAGGTCCAGGCTTCGAATACTCAACTGAACATAGCATTTTAGGCTTCGTATGGGCTCTTAATATGTCTATATATATATATACAGGGTGTCCCATATCGTTATGTTCAAAATTCTTGAGCATATAGTAGGCTTAATTTTGAGTCCAAAAAACCCAAAAGTGACAGGTCTATCTTTACTCGTTACGAAGTTACAGGCCTAAGAAAATTATGACTAGTAAATAACAAAATTCAACTTTGTAAGCCACAAAAATTGCCACACATGAGTAAACATCACCGAAATAAACATTAGTAGAGAGTAGAGGTTCCCCTGCTCATACGAAATGGCATTAGGATTCAAATAGATGCGGCACCAGCATTTCGGAATTGGTGTTCGTAACTAAATACACCAGAGAGAAATTATTATTTGATCGTATTCAGCAAGCTGGTCAAGAGATAGGTACGCGAAAAAAGACGAGAAAACTGTTACTTTTGCAATAGGTCTCCGAGCACAAGCTTGTATTCAGTAAGGAATAGGACATTTTTAACACATGATAAACTAAAGATTTGGTCAATAAAATAAGTTTTATGTGGTTTTCAAAGTTAAATCTGGTATTTACTAGACATTATTTTCTTAGGCTTGTAACTTCGTAACGAGTGCAGATAGACCTGCCACTTTTGGGTTTTTTACGCTTTAAAATAAGCCTACTATATGCTCACAAAATTTGAACATAACGATACGGGACACCCTGTATATACAGGGTGTCCCGTATCGTTATGTTCAAATCTTGTGAGCATATAGTAGGCTTATTCCTAAGTCTAAAAAACCCAAAAGTGGCAGGTCTATCTGCATTCGTTACGAAGTTAGAGGCCTAAGAAAAAAATGTCTAGTAAATACCAGATTTAACTTTGAAAACCACATAAAGCTTATTTTATTGACCACATCTTTAGTTTATCATGTGTTTAAAAATGTCCTATTCCTTGCTGAATACAAACTTGTGCTCGGAGGCCTATTGCAGAAGTAACAGTTCTAATTTCTCGTCTTTTTTCGCGACCGATCTCTTGACCAGCATGCTGAATACGATCCAATAATAATTGCTTTTTGGAATTTAGTTACAAACGCCAATTCCGAAATATGCTGGTGCCCCATATATTTGAATCCAAATGCCATTTTGTATGAGCGGGAGAACCTCTTCTAATGTTTATTTCGGTGACATTTACTCATGTCGTTACCACAACAATAAATTATTAGCCTAAACCACAACACATGTGGTTGTGTGGTTTACAAAGTTGAATCTTTGTTATTTTACTTGTCATAATTTTCTTAGGCCTGTAACTTCATAACGAATAAAGATAGACCTGCCACTTTTGGGTTTTTTGGGCTCAAAATTAAGCCTACTATATGCTCAAAAAATTTGAACATAACGATACGGGACACCCTGTATATTTAATTTATTATCAATCAGAACAGATATACATTCTATAGACTAATTATGTTGTCTTGAGAGCATCAGGCTCTATGTTGACGGGCTCCGATGTTGACGTGGCAAGATCTCCTCCATTGACGAGATCTTCTACCCTTCTTTCAGGTCGGATGGCCAATGTCTTCTTTTCTTATTTCACCAGGTTGTTCGAGTAGTGGCTGTAACAGTTCGTTAGCGTGGTATTCCGTTCTTTCATATTGTTTCGTGTATCTATCCTTGATGACGTCTTTTACAAAAGGTACCCGAAGATCTTCGTGTATGGTTTGGTTAGACACGTACCAAGGTGATCATGTGCAGGATTTTAGATTGGCTTCGCTGATAATAGCTATACTGGATTTGCTTGCGCAGCCCCATATCTCTAGACCGTGTGTCCATTAACGTGTGTCCAGAAATTTCAAGGCAAGGACGGATATATTAGGTTTTGAGTTAGGTTTTTTCTCCCTAAATTTTACGACACTACTTGTAAAATTATCAGTTTCAAAGTAAATTTTAAGCATGCAATATTTTTTACAAAAAAGGTGTTCTTGGTCAGAACTACTAACGTGAACCGGTTTCGAGAAAAACGGCGATTTTCGAAAAAAAAATCGCTTCGGACGTTTCACAATATATGTCGGAAAATGAAGACCAAAAACTTTGCTCGATCCTGAAAACTGGAAAAATAAAGTTATTTGACACCCAGTGTAGGTATATCAAAAACGGCGCACATCCAGACACACGTTAATGGGAAATTTTTTGTTTGGAATTAGCCAAGGAATCACCCCTACACTTATTTAGGATAACCCTATAGTGTATCCAAGATAAGGCGACCCCAGTGAAGTTGGAGATACGAATATGATCAAATTGCAAAAAAAAAATTAGGACTAACAAAATGTTAAATCTTTCCTAAATCAAAATATGTTTCGAAATCTTTGACATGATTCTCAGTTTCCGAAATACCAATTTTGAAAAAAGTGTTTTTTTAATCCCCGATTTAATTATTTTTTGACGTTATTGCGATTGGTAGAGCTAGAGAATAAATAAAAGCACTCCTTTAATATACAGGGTACCAAAATAAAACGTCGTGTATGAAATCGTGTTTTAAGCATAAAATAATGAATTACTTTCTTTTAGATCAGGCCTCGTTTAGGAAATATTTAAAAAAATGTAAAGCTAAGGCTGCTGTGAAAATGTGTTCTTTTAAGTAACTGGACAGCCAAAATCGATCTTCTGTATAAAATCGTATTTTAAGCATAAAAGAAAGAATAATTTTTTTCAAGATCAGGCCTGCTTTAGGAAATATTTCCAAAATGATTTTCAGTTACTGAATAAAACATATTTTTATTGCGGCCTAAGTTTAACACTTTTTGACAATATTGTCTAAACGAGGCCTGATCTTGAAAAAAGTTATTCTCCCTGTTATGCTTAAAATATTATTTTATATACATACCGTTCATATATGTATATATATGTATAACGTTCGATTTTGGCTGTCCAGTTACCAGGGTGTAAGATATAGGATGAAAATTATTTTTCATGATCCTACTTGTCTCTAATTTTCGAAGGTCTAAGTTTTATTTTAACAATAAATAATAATTCCCTGAATCCCAAAAGTATTTACGATGACAACCCTTAAATTATCTACATTATTTATCGATTTTTTTGCAACAAAAATTCTAAAACCGGGTGACGAGGCAAGGATGTATATTGAATTTAACGGTACTCCATCTGTGGTTCCCGGGGAGGGGTCGTTCTCCTTATAAAGGATTGCCTCTACCAGCCACTCTTCCATTGTAACTGAGGTACTTAAGCTTTGTTCCAACAGACAATAGAGAATGGTTCAGAAGAACTAAAAATATTCGATTACTTAAATTTTTTATCTGAAGCTTTCTTTAAATGAAAACTACCTTAACTACCTCTTTGTGAGGTGAACTAGCCCTCCCTCATCCCTCAACGGCAACCACGATCGGAGCTAGTACTACAACCTCATGAGGAAGCTCTAACAAATAGTAATCTCGAGAGACTAACAGCTTTGGATAGACTGTCACTACTAAGGTCAATCGAATAAACAAGGATTATCTGCCAGATCATTACGATAAAATTAGTCAATACCGAACGGCGATCTAGCAATAAAGTCCAACAGGGAAAATATAAAAGACTAGCAAAAAAAACTGGCTACAAATCAAAAAGCTGAGTCAAATTTGAACATGAGGCAGCTAATTTGAAGAAGTTTACATCAGGACATCAAGAAATAGATCATGCATAGGTACATCACCGCTGCAGCCAGAACATCCGACACCATGATCTAACAGAAACTAGTTAAATAGTTATTTATTATACAAGAGAAAAAAGTGATAGATTTTAGCTCGAGATGTGATTTCGAACACATCGAGAGCTAAAATCGCACTTTTTTCTCGTGTGTAATATACAATTTTTTTCTGCGAGAAGAAATATCAGTGTTAGAATGTCGAAAAACGTAGTTAGATAACGAAAATTATGTCGGAAAAATGATTTATGTTAAACTTGGATTTTCAAACTGTCTTTTATCGTAATTGACGTTGCCTGGGTAACGAAACGATTTAATTATTACATAAACGTCATATTAATGTAATTAAAATTGAAGACAGTTTTGCAAAGATTCTTGTTAGTTTTCGATGAGTGAATTTAATAATATGGATAGTGATTATTATGAAAATTCCCTTAATAATTGCCATTTGGATAATAAGGTAACTTTCCTTTACGTATATTTGATATAAATTTAATGATATCTGAGTGTTAATAGTAGCTATACCTAAGCCGCCATTTCGGGGAAATAAGTACTCATTTATTTCCCTGCTAATTCATTTTTTTCCCCGATAAGATGCAGCTCATATAATGAGGCATTTTTCTACCTGTCAACGGGGAAAAAAGGTCAAACTTTTAGCCCGTCGCAGAAAAAAAATAATAATTATTAGAATGTCAATAAAAATAAGTATCACCAGCCAGATGGGCGAATCAAGGCTGAGACCCCAATCATCATCAGGTAAGTAAGTAGTGTTGTAAAAGGTAATCGTATAATACTCAGTCAAACCTAAGTACTTATATCACAGCAGGATTGTAAATAAAAAACTAAATGCAATAATACTTATATCCCATTAAGGGTATAGGTAAAGGAGACATCTTTTTTATTGTGCAGAATTACCTCAAAGTTGACAAAAAACAATTGTTACCTATAATGTATCTATTGATGTTTATGTGAAAAATTAATGAAACTCGAACATGTTACAAATATGGACGTCGAATGATTTTTTTCCATGCTTTTGTCAACGCACAATTATTGAAGTATTTGAAAAAAGCAAACTTAGTGTTCAAAAACCCTTCAAACCGGATATTTTCAATTAAATTCTACAAAGGAACGCAAATCCAAAACATTTACAACTACAAGCGACAGTGACTAATTCCACAAACCGATTCCGTCTAAGCGCATTCCAATTTTAAACCGGTACAGAGGGGAATTAATTAAACTGTATTTTGGTCCTGTGAGCCGGACAAAAGGTCCATGCGGAGCAATTGCTAAACAATTGCGCTGACCGGGCAATAGTGATGAAGCGATGCAGGTCCAGTTGTCACCTAACAGGACAATGGCCATTAATTTGATGACATCTAAAGCCGTTGCGGTGGCAGGTTCATGCTCTGTATTATGCTGACTATTCCAGAATGGGGTGACATGACAACCGGATTAGGTGACTAATTACCATAGGAGGCATGAGGGGATTGATTGGCATTCCTTTGAATTCTAATATGGTCTGGAGTAATGCTGATGCTCACATAATAGTTAATTTGATGAGGGACACATATAGGGTAATATGATTAGAGTTCTCGAATGTATGTTACTGTTTCTAAATTAGCTTATTCTGTGCTTAAGAGATTGACCATGGATTTTGTCTTTAGGCTTACTAAATACAAGTTTCAAAATTACAAAACACCAAGGCTAAATTACAAAACACCTACCTGAATATTTTAGCGTTTTGCATTATTAATCAATGCTTATTATGTATGTGACGTAGACGTAATACAGCAAAATTTCTTAATTCTTCCAAGATACTGATACATAGCAGAATTTGGCTCTAAGTTTCACAAAAGTTGTAGATTAGTAGATGAATCTTTCTCTCTTTACAGAATCTATAAAGGTTGGTCATTTTAATTTGAGATAATTCCATGTAAAATGGAACTTTGGTATGCAGGATGATCAGTAACTCGCACACTCCGAATACGGGGCGATATACATAGAGCCCATTAAAATTAAGGACATTCTGCAAAAAAAATTGAATCCAACGGTTGGTTTTCAAGTTACAGAGTTTTTTTTTCCTCATCCGAGTTTACAGGTAATTTTTTCAATAACCGTGATAAAAATTAATGAAAAATTCAGGTTACCGTAATCTTTCCACAAAACCTCTTTACAGAGGAATTGAGAATGTTGGAAATTGATGAAATACCTAAATCTGAACGAAATTTGAAGTTTGGCAACCGCCTAAACTCAACTTAGAATATTATAATAATTATAATAATAATATATTACAGCTTTTGCTTTGCTGAGCTCGTTTCTTGGAATGTGATTCAGCGGCGCCGGCAGTAAACTAGGTTTATGTAAACTAGGGTACCTGTATTACCGACACTGGCGCTTATTAGCGTGACGCATTTTCATTTCCCACAAAAGTTGTTGAAAAAAGTTGTGAATGTCAAATAATTCAACTTCAAATACGAGTATTTTCTGAAATTGGTAATCTTTTGCTGCGTTAGAGGATGTTTTACCAATAAAAAAAGAGGTTTCTGCTTGTTTGCGTTGCCTAAAGGTAACTTTCTCAATTTTTTAAACTTATTATAATAGTCCTGCATCAATACTTACCTGTAACTGGGATATTCTGCACAAAAAATGCACCCAGCAGGCAGTTATGATTGCAGAAAATATACGAGACTGGAGTTCCGTATAACTAAAAGTATGGCAGGTAGGTTTTATTACACCTTGATGAATCTTATTTTTAAGATCAGTACGGAATCACTCTTTTATCAGCATCAGTCTTTTATAGGTACTTACTTTTCACTTTGTCTTCCGTTTGTCTATTAAGACCATTTTTCTCAGCAACTGCGTTAAGCTGGGTTTATACAAGTTGAAAAGCGGGTAAAAAAAGCTGTATAAACCCAGCTTTAGAATATGGAGTTAGAAATTACACCAAATACTGAAGTCTACAGCTTTGTAGATCCGTTCTTAATACCTACTGAAAGAGGATTTCCCCTATTTCTCTTTGTGTTAATAATTTGATTCATTTTTCAATCTTTGTTTTTTTTCCACTTGATATCTACGCCTGTGAGTAACTGTGCAAAAAATATGACATCCAGCTATCCAAACACCTCTGTGTCAAGTAAATGTCATAGAGTGAATGCGCTACCCTATAGTAAGCGTGAGTGTCGGTAATACAGGCACCCTAATGTAAACAATGCTCGCCCGTCTTCCCGCAGCACCCGGCACCGTTATGTATTTAGTAATCGCTATGTTATTTTAATAATTACATTACAAATTAGAGTCACGACAATTATTACTGAAAGCTTATCACCAATGACTTTATATCCGGAGTTCTCGCAAAGAATAAATCAAGAGTGGTCAAATTACAGGAAGAACAACAGCAACAGCAACACACTCAGTGTTTCGTATTTTAGCAAAAATCTGAATTCAAATAATGAGAAAGTCGACACTTATTGCTTCCTCTCTTAGAAGTCTTACACTGAACTAATGATCGACTCAGTGATCACGCTTATCGTTAAAAGGATTTTCTTTGTGAAATTTCCCTGCGAACCCTGTGTACACATCAGTGTCCTGCGAAGAAAAAGGAGAAGATGTTTCTTTTGTGAATCATTCGCATGGAAGGAACGAGACAATATCGGTCACACCACATAACATGTTATTATTTGTCGTATTATTGATAAGATAAGGTGGCGAACGGTTGAGACTTGAGAACGTTGAGAGAGATAATTAAAATGGAAATTTGTTACACCGTTCCATTAAAGATGGAATTTTGTTCAGATGCGTAAGAGCCGGTTTCGTAATGGAGAATTTCTTAGAATATAGTACCGCAGAAGAAATAAAGAAAAAATATTTTTAAAAACCAAATATATCAAGGACCTACAACAGAGTATCGTAAGAAAAGAGTGCTATTACAGTAGACCGGAGGGTAGAGAAAGCGTGATAAGGGTATACCCAATCTCGTGAGCCTGGGTTACGAAATCAATCCAGGCCTACTCTGTGACGGCGAGAGCGACGAAGGGACATCGTATTAGCACGACTACCACTATTAACGTAGCATAAACCTAGATTATATAAAGAGCATAGGCTCTTGGGGAATGATAATGATTAATGATTTGGTAGGGTAGCTGGAAAGCGAGTCTCAGGCGGTGTTAATAGATTGACGCTGAAAGTCGTGTATCTAATAAGTAATACCTCGAGAGATATTTTCAATTGACAAAGGTACTCGTAAATTCCACTAAGAAAAAGGTCATCCCGAGGACATAGGTAACTAGCTCGTGCTTGGGAACCCGCCTACACTTTTTCCAACAGCCATCCACACCTGAATTATTCTTTATTTATTCACGTTAGATCGTGATTTAAGGTGCACGTTTATTTATCGTTATGTCCACATATTTCCAGGCAGAATTGTTCAAGTTATAATTCATGAGATTCTACGTTAATTTGTGTCTCCACGTTCGTCCACCCTCGTTTGAATTACATCTCACATGAAGCGGACAGAATATAGATGGCACTTCACCAGCGAAACTTATTATGCCGGCTCCACACGTTGGCGCATCGCCGGCAAATCAACGGCAACACCAACGTGTGGACGGTAACATCGTCTCGATTGCCCAAACATTCGGCCAAGTGAGCGAAGTTTGTCTGCGTTCGCCTCGCTGTCGGCAAATGCACGAATTCAAAGAGATTCGGCTATCGTCAACTTCGCTCTATTTGACGCTGCCCACACGTTGGCTCGTTCGATCTTGTCATTTACGCTCGACTATTCACTGCACAGTGCAGTGTATTTACGGTAATAACTGAAATTAAAATAAATACAACAACAATGACAACCTGGAATGACGAAAGAGTTTTCCAGTTTCTCGAACGTTATCAAAGTGAACCAATGATATGGGACCCGAAAAATAAATTTCATAAAGATAAGAACAAGGTTCCTGAATAATAACATACGGCTACTTACTAAATTTATTTTTTATGAGTAGGATCAACAATAAAATTAGTAATTACCAAAAAAAGTTCTCATAACTCTTTTTTATGAAATATAGGTAAGAAAAAAATAGCCTCGGCCCAATCTAATAATTATTACACATGAAAAAAGGCCATTCCTTGGAAAATGTAATTTTGATTATGATTTTTAAATATGTATGTTGTTAGAACCAATGCTAGTTGTAAAATACCAATATGCACCAACGAAAGCCTTGTGCGTTTTACGTAATGAGCAAAAAGAAAAAAAAATACATTATTTTATTATGAAATTTCCAAATTAAAATGATTAGTTTGCCTTACAAAGTAAAATATACTTATACAGGTGGGGCGCGACGAACGCCTCGATCTAAATCGTGCACGATAAAAAAAAATTGAATTGGGTCTAATTTTATACAGGGTCGTAGTGCCCACAACTTAAAATTATTTTAAAGTATACAGCATGTCCCATATGAGAGTGGCATATCAAAGTTATGTTTTTTTAAATGGAATGCTCCTATGTTATTGCATTTTTAGATTGTCTGAAAAGAGAAAATAAGATTGGCTTTTACAGTTGGTGTTTAAATTCAGAAGTTTGTGAGTTATAAACAAGTGAAAATCGTCGTTTTTGAAGTTCAAGGCCCTGTACCACGAAAACGGGTCAAGATAGAGAAAAACGGCTTACATGTCCCTATTTTACTTTTTTATGTACTATCCTATCATGTAGATAAAATGTTTATACAGGGTGATAAAAAAATTGGAAAAAATCTGAGATTTCTCCACGCGTCGCCAAATAAGAAGAAACAAAGAACGTACAAATGTTTCTGTACCATAGGACAGTAAATAAAAAGTTAAAACAGGGACATGTAAGCCGTTTTTCTCTATCTTGAGCCGTTTTAGTTGTACAGGGCCTTGAACTTCGAAAATTGCGATTTTCACTTGTTTATAACTCAGAAACTTTTCAATTTACATCAACACCAAAACTGTAAAAACCAATCTTATTCTTTCTTCTCAGATAATCTAAAAATGCGATAACATAGTTAGGAGCATTCTGTTTAAAAAAACATAACTTTGATATGCCACTGTCATATGGGACATGCTGTATAGTAAAAAATAATTTTAAGTTATAGGCACTACGACCCTGTATAAGACTCAATTTAATTTTTTTTTAATTGTGCACGATTTAGGCTACACAGACCGAGGCGTTCGTCGCGCCCCACCCTGTATATTTATCTACAATCATTAAATAAAGAGCTTACCATCCCACCCATCTAAGTTACTTTGGATAAGAATCCATATTACCGCACTAGTACGCTAAGTCTATTACCGCACTAGTGAGATATAAAGAACAATAATTATTAATTAGAAAAAGAAAAATTATCAGAGCTGAGCTTGCATAAATATGGCAAAACAATTTTACATTTTCAATTCCCGTGGAAATTCAAGACACATAACGCCGCCACTGTCGTTATCTGTGATTATGAATTCCCTATGGTCATTCGCCTGTAGTTCGATCAAGCCTCAAGCCAACTGCAATCGCCAACGTGTGGACGGCAAGTTTGTACACGAATGATTCGGTGAATGATTCGGTGAATGATTCAGTGAATGTTTCGCCAAATAGTTGGGCCAGCGTGTGGATGCCCGGTTAGAAGCTGACACTAAAAGATACTGGAAGGAACGTTCACACTACACGTCAGGTTACGTCAGAAAAGTTCACACCTCAGGTAAGGTGAGAATAATGGCGGTATGTGTCTGAGGATTCAGGTAACGAACTTAACGAACTTTTTCTGGTAACGAAATTACCTACACCCTTACAAGAATATACAGGTTCGACAAAATATGTTGGCATCATATGAGAAAAGGTTTTATTCTTGATTTGTCGAAAAAACCTTGAGATAAGGGGAATTTTCCATTCGTCTGTTTACACTTTCATGGTATTAGTAGCCCGAATATGATTTGGCTATAAAAAATTACCTGATGTAACTGCAACATAGACTTTAGACGAAAACAATTATTTTAGAAACACGGGAGTGATTTGGAATTTCAGTAGCTACTTACAGAAAAATTAGTTCTTATCAAAAAACATTTTCCCCAAAAGCGCCTTGCATCAAAAATGTGAACATTATCACAAAACATAACTTACTTGGTGAATATATGGTGAAATACAAATGAACCGTTCTCATTTGCCATTGTTAGTTAAAATTATTACAAAAGTACTTTTTCACAAAAAAAAAGTAAAATTGATTTGAAATCAAGTCTAAGTACCCTAAATAAAAATCTGTTCTGTATATCTGATTAGGGAAAAATCAGTTGTCAAAGCAAGCAGATATTTTTTGCCCTCAAAGGTTTTTTGACAAACCAAATTAAATTTTTTTTTCCATATCGCACAACGTTCCAACAAACTGTTCCAACTTTTATCAACTTACCAATGCGAACTTTTTAGCGTACACTGTTTATTTGTATACAGGGCGGTTGAAAAAGTCTTAGTACTCCCTTTTTTCCCAAAAGTCCCAGTATTCTCTAATAAGTCCCTAAATATTTGACTTTTGTAAAATTGATAAAACAGGTCAATTTTATAATTTAATTAAATTTCTATTGATGTAAAAAAATTATACCGGGTGTAATCCGAGACAATGAAAGCCGAGTTGTGAGTGAAGTTATCCCCGCTAATCCAAAAACACGTCTAAGCTCTCCACTACAGAGAAAGTGAGAAAGTCGACTACAAAATATGGATAGGAGACGTGACATAATGGTGATCATTGTTACTTTAAAAGTCATTAGCTTATGTCGATTAATTATTGAGAAGTAATTTCACTTAAGAATTCAAAATTCGAAACATTTTTATGCAATTATATGTATAAGTAGTAGTATAATCATTAAACGTCCAATATCAGCAATGTTAGTTGGTGTTCACATTAAATAAAAAAACACCAACCAGGTAAGGCTGATATGAGTATTTCCGCAGTTCATCGAACATGTAAAAGCTCAGTGGTGGTGCTGGTTAGCTCGTATCGTATTTATTTGAAATACTTACTTACTTAACATTTGAAATATTTAGTATTATGTGCGCCAGTGAGCCGCGCCACTGCCCCGCGCCACTTCTAGTCTGTTGAGGTGGTACAGTTAAACAGCAGGCAAGTTCACGCCTAGCCTCTCGCCTTGAAATAAAAATTGAACAGTATCTAGTTATTTACTTCTTCAAGTCTAAAGCCTTGTCCACACCAAAGAAACACAGAGGAACATTTTGTTGCTGGTTGCTGTAACCTGTTTATGGAAACAGAAACAACAACAAAAGTTCAGTAAACATTCTGTCCACACCAAGGTAATTCAGTTTTGTGAATGCTTCGTTGTGTTGCTGCAACAGGAAACGTTGTGTCTACACCAGTGCAGTGTATGTTTCCAAACAATGTGGTACGACGAAGAAGATTTATATGCAGCAGCAGCTGCAATTGTATAATTATTTTACAAAAATACAAAAAACGAGTCCGTAAATGTTGGAGTAGACCAAGTCTTTTAGACAGAAAATCACATGGTGTCATACGTTTTTTAAGTTCATTAAATACAGAGAAGATATAATATCAGAATGTATCGATAATGGATATTTAAAAAAAAATGTGTCGTATGAGTAGTAGGTACTGATTTGGAATGGTTACTCTGCAAAATTTCACCTTTAATTCAAAAAGAAGATACTAACTATAGAGCTGCTATTGGAAAGCCTCCTATTAACACTTCGATTTCTTGCAATTGGAGTTTCGAGCTTTGGGAACAAGCAACAACGTGTCTACACTGATAAAAATACCGTTGAGAAACAAAAAATGTTAACCAATGTTTCTATATTTTCTTTGATCTTTGCCGCTAAATATGGAAACAAGCAACTTATAGGAACTTTTGTTGCTGCAACCGTAAACAATGAGGAACTTAAATAAATTTTTATCAACATTCAGAAACAAGTTCCAGTAACAAGCAACATAAACAAAATGTTCCTATGTGTTGCTTTCGGTGTGGACAAGGCTTAATATAGAAAAATAGATACCTACATACGTACTGCAATTTTGCTTACTTTGGATAAGCATATTTCAATAATAATCATTGTTATTTGATTATTCATTCTTTTGAAATAAAATTACATGCTTCAGAATTTTATTAATTTTGGATTTAAACTTCTTGGCTGCACGATGCCAATGAACCAGAATAGATAATAACCCTTCGGTCAGTTAACAGATAGTATAATACCATCCTCCTATCGATCTTCCAAAGAGATAAGATTTCTGTGCAGCATGTGGCTGGATTGGTCGTGTGGATAACTTCACCCATAATTTAGCTTGCGTTGTATTGCTCGCTTAGACTATATTAATTACAGCGTCCGACATGTCGGACGAAATATTGCATAAACTGGTCGATTTTTAATGTATTTACTCTGATCCGGCATAAGGCAATGTGTTAGACTGAAACGGCATGCCACTTTCTGACAGCCGGCTTAAGCTCGCTTTCCCAACAAAGCCTTGTATGGTTCATTTGTATGGCTCAGTGTTACTTTATTATCCGATATGGAACAACCAAATGAAATAAATTTAGTACCTTTTTATAGATTATTTTTATTTATTTATTTATTTATTTATTTAATATACTATTTATATTTTACTTCTTGCTATTTACTACTACTTATTTAATTTTTATCTTTTAATATATTTATTTTTTATAGATTAATGCATATTGATGACAAAATACCGAGACAAGACGATTTTGGATTCTGAAGTGACGACCTGCAAACGTGCAATAATTTCATCCCTAAGTCAAATCCTCTTAATGAGTTGCAGCTGCAACCACTAAATTCTTCAATGGGAAGTAGTGGCTTGTGATGCCTCATTTTAATAAAGATCTTTCCATTATCCCTCAAAAGTCAAAAGGGCTTTAAAAAAACAATAATTATTGCAAAAATTAACGGTATAAGAATTAATTCATGTGCGATATAACTACTGTCTTATTAAGAAGAAAATAACGGATGTGATTAGGTCGGATACCTCTCAGAGGTAGTAGACATTTTTATTTACGATTAGGATGTCGCTAAGACGTTCAAGAAACTTATTTTGAACATTTTCTACATTAAAATTTTTTCTGTAGAGGATTACGTTAAGCAAATGGATTCTTTTTTTCAATAAACACTAAAACCAAAGCATTTTGGAATATATAATTAAAATACCTGTCAAATGAGGTATTTGGCACCTACTTCCCATCAAAAACAAAAAATTAAGGGTAGCAATTGCTACTCCAAGGAGGCTAAATTTAGGGATTAAGTTTATACGGAGCAGGATGTCATTTCAGAATCAAAAATCATTATTATACACAATACCTAATAATTATTGAACACTGAATTTAACCCATTTGGCTGTGCCACACTGCATACATAATATTTTGAGCTCCTGAACTTGAAATCCTGAACTATCGATTGACATTATTACAGTGCTGTATGGACTTCAATAGAATAAATAAAAAAACATATATTATCTTTTTAATATTTTATTAAACACTCATTGCACACATCAAGTACTTTATATAATGCAGAATTTGCATTTTCACTCGATATACAAAATATAGTGCTGGAGATATTTTTGGTGCTATTTTACATTAAAATATACACCTTCACAGTATAGGTAGGCCTACCGTCAGTTACATACAGTTCAATAAATAATTTTCTAGAAATTAAACAAACATTATTTCTGCCAGTTATTCGATAAGTTTTTTGATTGTACTTGATACATCGTTGGAAATATGCTCAGTACATAACTTTCATTCATCATAAATTTTATGATGACTATTTATTAAGGGTCCATATATAGGGTGCAGATTACGACATAATTTCTCTTCCCACATTAAAATCGTTTATATCTACATATCCCACTGACTGATATCTTGAAGCTTTCCTGAAGCATCAAGCTTCTAATTCGAGAAATACCTTGTAAGTCCAAATATCATCCACCCTATAGATCACTCTCATTTAGAATATAAAAATTAATTTGAATTATTTAATTTGAAGTTGAAAATGTTTATTCAATTTATATTAATTCATACTTCAAAATAAGTCGTAGTAAATAATAGTAGGGTAGAACCACGTACCTTGGGACAGTTCGTAACTCGCCTGGACACCATTGTCCCAAAATGTTGCCTATATATTTTTGAGCAAAAATGCTGAAGGTTATACTTCTTACAAGTTATAATCACTTCGATCTGTTGGCATAATTATTGTAACAAGCGGCTTGCACATTCTGCACAAACAATGTGATTTTCAAGTCTCAACATAATTTTAAGTCGGGATACATTAAAGTCTGTTACTCTAAAGGTAAACCGCTTATTATTTATATCTATAATCAAAACTGTTAAATGCAAGAAGATGTATGGTTAAATTGGCAGCTTGGTGGTTGAGTGTCATAAATTGTACTTATGTAAAGTTACTGTCCAAAGGTACATACTACTCTGTCTCAAATTACGTACTAGGTAGGTGCTGTACCTTGGGACAATTGTTTTTTCTTTAAACATGTCAATGCTTTCCTTATAATAAAGTTTTTATAAAGACATTTTTTGTATTAAGCTTAGCTTAATAAGCACAACTGTCTAATTATATCCAAGTGAAATTTCTATTCAACATTTCAGAACTGCAAGATAACAATGTTACGTGGTTCTCACCTAGATTGTAATAGTCACGGGCGAAATTAAACATTTCCCGCAATGTATTACAATAACGCTAAATATGGATAGTAATGAAAAATAAAATAAAAGCTCCTACGTAGTATTATTATATACAATTAATAATATAAATCTTATTTTTATTAATAGATACAGAATCAGTTCCAAGACAACCCTTGTCTTACACTTTTTTTATATACGCATTTTAGCAATTACAAAAACGCTACATTGACACAAAAAATTTTCAAAGTAAGCTTTATTACCAGTTTAATAAATAGTAATAAAACTTACTCTTACTTTGGGGAGGTGGGGAAGGGGCAGGTTAATATTCTTCAAACCCTATTTCAAGGTTCTCAAAATACTAATATCAATGTAATGGAGGATCGATCTAGTTTGCCGCTTCCTGAAATAAATTATCTTCAAATTACTATCCGTAAATTAAGAAAAAATTCTGGTGACTATACTTGGCCGAAAATTCAGTTATCTTCTCTTGATTTAGCCAATGAGATTTCAAAATACTTAGTCACCATCACCAAGCATTGTCATTTATTTGTAAACATTGCACAAGTCTGATTTTGGTATAGATGAAAGGTGCTAATTCCCTATCTTATTTTTTTTTAATTGTTAAGATTTAATAGTTCTGCTCTTTTTGAAAACCCAAGAGGAAATCGTATTTGGTTACAACGATTCAAAGAAGACAAGATTCAAAAAAATATAAACGCCTAAAAAAATTCAGTATATTCTCAGGAGCAGAGACGGTAAAATCTAGGACAGTTGCTCCATAATTCGTGTTGTTTTTTTTTTACATTATAGGATTCGTGAAACATGATCGATCCCGCAGCGAGCCTTAATTCTATAAAATTGGAAATATACCCGTCATTTTTCATCAGTTTAATAGTTTCAAAACTCTTACTCTCAACTTCAAGACACAAGTTACAACTTTTTATACAGGAGACTTCTACACTTAGTTCATAAATCATTTAAAAACGTAAAAAATCAGACAAGTAAGTAACCACGGTTCCGTATTAAGAAAATATGAGGTCAAAACAATTTTTCGGGCTAGAACGCCCAGGATAAGAATCAACAACATGTGGATCTCGATAACCGAGCTGAGAGATACAAGGCATATTTGTAATATTTGTAAACAAAAAAACACTAAAAGTTACTGTAAATTTCAAAAACCTATTTTCATTGGGAGGTTTTTTACTTATTTCTAGAAGATTTTAAATTTAATTAGCTTATCTTTTTTGCTGCCTCTGTAATAAGTGATTAGAAGTTATGCCTAACTTATAATCTTATAATAATATGACGAAAAAAAGCAGAAACCTGTTTTTGAATTATCCGCTCAAGATAACAATACCATCACTTATAATTTAAGTTCAAGAGATTAAGGAGCAAAGTATGTTCCATTTTTCTTAGAATTTTAGTGAGGAAGTCGGTAAAGAACGTGATGGAACTCCTCGAGTTAATAGTAATTCTTGACGACTGGGTACACAGTAGCAACTTGGATCTTAGGGAACTTATTAAGTAAAATCAATAATAGGCGATGTTTTAGAACCCAAGATATAGTTATCTTGGGTTTCCCAACAACTATTAAACAAAGGTAGCCTATCATCTCGCCTCATTAGCATCCCTTGCAATTATTACATTAAATTAACTGAGTTCGTATTAGACACTACATACTTCTCCTTCGACGGTAACTTTTAAATCAAGTCTTTGGTACCCCTATGGGCTCAAAAATATCCCCTATATACAGCACAGTACGTCATAGACACAATGTTGGATGATTGCCTTGCATTCACGTTTTCATTTAGCAAAAAGTACGTGGACGACTGAGACAATGATCTCGTTTCGTGTTTGTACATATTCAATAAATACCACCCCATGATTCAGTTTCCCGTCCAGCAACAGAGCCAATGTAGTGTGCCGTTCCTAGGATCCACTTCATATTAGAAGAGATAGACAAATTCCAACAGACTGGTACATGAAACCAACCGCATCGGAAAGGTATATTAATTTTCACTCATATCTCCCTTATAAAATGCAGATCAACGTCGTCATCAACATGAAGAGGAGAATGCCAATTTTCTCCAATCAGGAAGTTGATAACAGGAATCTCCACAAATTGTTTTCCATTATGAGACAAAATTCCTTTCCAAAATCTTTACTTAACAAAATAATTTTTGGTTTTCCAATCTCAACCAATACAGAGACAATGCATCTCAACTTCAAACTCGTCCACTCTCTTCTACGAATCTATTCCATACTACAAAGGTTTGTCTGACAAGATTTCTGTGATCCTGCACAACATACCTGACTTTAAACTCGCGTACTATAACTGCAATACCATCTAGAAGATTTACACACCTTTGTAGGACAAAACCACGGTATTTCAAGATTCCAACGTAGTACCTATATTCAATTAAATGCTCTAATTGCCCCTCCATCTGCATAGGAAGGCGAACAGAAACTCGTCGGCCAGAATAATTTCAAACAGGTCTGACATAAGACTGATAAAATCTAGTTGCCAGCTTTCTATCCATACTAATAATTTGTCACACACTCCCGACTGGGACAACATTAAAACATTGGACGTCGAACCCAACTAGAAGAAAGGATTGTTCCTCAAGATGGCAAGAATCACCCAAGCCGACAACAACATGAACTCTCAATGGGAGATAGAGGGTCTCGGTAATATCTATCACAACATCATTTACAAACTTAAGAATAAACAGGACTTTCCCCTTATAGACACGGCACACGACAAGATGCCACAACTCATGACTCTTAAGTAAGATAACAATTGTTTCATTGCTGTTGATTATAGTCAATTGTTGAAATTTACCACATTTTTGTTGGATGTAATATGCAATACCTCCGGAGTCAAGCTACCCAATGATTTAGTTTAGCTTGCCAGAGAGTTATTGCGAGGGTTGTTGATTCCGCGCTTCTTAAACTAACCCCTTTAGCAGCCACAATAATAGTTGTCAAATTAATTTGACACTTAATTTTTCCAGACTGATCACCATCACCAGCCACTTCATTCAAAATTCCCTGAAACTACACATTGTCGTTCATCTAGCCACTTTCTGACCTAGCAGTGGTGACATATTGACTTTATGAAGTATACTAGCCTGTCGTTCAGATTCTTCTTTTTGTCACTTATCACCCCTTATATGTTCTTGTCGACTAGTAAGTTGACTATTAAGTATAATTAGCATCTCCTCATCGACTTCGAGCTCTCTTGTGTTGACTGGTTTCTTGTGTTTGGGTGCCTACTAATTTGTGAACAACAATTAAATTAATCCTTTTCTCGTCAGTATTATTTATTGTCTATCAATGGGTACGTTCACCTGACGTCAACTGTTGAATAGCAGCGCAAAACGGTTGAGTGTAAGTTGTTTCAACATGTTGCAAATAGTCTGAACGCATTGTTGACATCGAGAGATATGTGACATGTTTCTGGATACGATTCAAGTTCATAGAAGTAATTATTAGCATTTATTTGTCACTGATTGTATCAGGAGCATTCTTACTTGCAACTTTTACTTCCCACTTGGCGCATGTCTGCAACATACACGTTGACTGTGCTGAGCGTGAAATATTTACGCTCACAAAAATACTCAACAGTTGAACAACGGTTGTAAGTGAGCGGTATGTCTGAACGCAAGCGCTACCTCAACAACTCAACGGTTGACGTCAGGTGAACGTACCCATTGATTATCATCTACTGGTACCTATCTATGAACATCTTGCTTTTTAACAAAACAAATAAGACCTTGGATCTCAGTAATCTCTCAGTTTTATCGTTTGCCAATATTGTTCTTTGACTTTTATCATTTTAGCCGGTCTTTTATCACTTGTAGGATTACCTGATGAAGGAGCGGATGGCAACCGAAAGCTAGTTTTAGCTAGGTAGTTTGAAATAGCAGTTTATTAATTTTTTATTAATATAATCGTTTTATTAATAAACGAAATGAGGAATAATACTTGACAGAAACCTACAAAATAAATACAGCATAAAAAATATCCTGTCATAGAAATAAATGTTGTAAATATCCATTTATAGTAGCAGAATCACTGTCGCTCCTATTTTCAATTATTATTCTAGGGTCCACTTTCCTGCTGGCTTCTTAACGAACAGCTGACCCCTATATAGTTTCCTTTATATAACCTTCATAAAATCAGCTCATAATAATTGAGCACGATATTAAAATATTACTCTAATAATATCTTCAGTACCTATTTCAAATATCTCACATCAATAGTATCACAAAAACACTTAGATCTTTATTCCCATAATTTAAATATGATAATTTCAAAAGTGTTCTTTCCTTAAATTATTTTATTATTACAAGCAAGTTATTTGTCAAATAACTCTTCTCTATATCTTACCGATATCTTCACCCAAAAAAATCATCAAAGCCTTTACGTACCTCTAAAGGAACTCACTTTGAATTTCTCATAAAAGTTCACTATGGTAGAAGCCTCCTGTATTTTTATACAAAATGATGCAATTAAATATTTTTTCTATATTTTCTTATATAAAATCAAAACATCTAATTGACCAAAACATCCAACACCTAAGTATATGGTTTAATTATTATACATAGGTAGGTATAGTCCTATTTGTAGCTATAAGTTTATTAAATGCCAATTGGTACGATTGTAAGTTTATAATCTATAATACTTAATTTTTTATAAACGTACATACAAATTTTCTTTGTTTTTTTTTTCTTATTAAGATTAACAATACAATTTGTGCAATTCGCTACGGTTGCAGTTGTGCTTACCACAAAATATTTTAGTGCCAGTTCAACAATAACACATAAACCCATAACTATTTAGGTAGATAAACATCATATTATATTTTTACAGGAATCATAATAATGGCACTACTTGCTTCCTAACTCATAAATTTCGGTGTAATACCAGCCTTTGTTTTTTTAGTGCTAAACAATAGGTTTTCTTCTTTGTTCTACTTTTAATATGTATTTTTGTAATTTACACATTTTAAGATGTAGGTATATGTATACCTAAAGGTAGGTAAGTATATTTAGAAATACATAAAACTTTAGAATTTAGGATTTCAAGAGATTCATAATTGAAACTAAATACCATATATGGACAAGTTTTTTTGAGTTGTAGACTGTCTAAAAAAAAGCTCTATGGATTTGTCAAACAACCAGTATACCATCAGATTTTTGGAGGCAGGCGAACTACCTCATTTAAATCTGCTTGACGGCTGAGCCATCCAATTTTCTTAATAACACATTAGAAACTATGCTAAGCGTGCTAGGGAGATGATCCTAACAGCAATATTTAGATTACCGGCAAACTGGCGACAGTAACCAGAAGGTCGTTGTTATTTTCAACAGCGATCGAGTCGGCTTTTCCATATATGTATAACTATCATCCGGATGCCAGTCGCCGGTCGCCGGTAAGTCGGGACGAGACGGGAGCATCGGGAACCACGTAGCCAGTATTATCCAGTGGGTTTCTCACTTTTTTTTTTCTATCACTCTTCGCTCATCTCTCATCTCTATAGGAAATATTTTTTCAGTCAGATGGTTTTGGCAGCCGCGACTAAGTCATCTAAACTTTTATTCGTAATAATAGTAAAAGACATTCCATGTTGAGTAACTTTTAATGGTAGCTATTCCTAAAAGAATCGATTCTCAGAAAACAGGAATAAATACTTCAATTGGAAAGTGACACTTATGCCCCTATTCACAAACAATAATTACCTAATAATTACGTAATCAGTTATCTCCATCTCATTCTAGATTCTTTTGAGATATTACAGAGCTAGAACGCTGTGAATACGGGCATTAGTCTGGAAAGCATTACCCATATTAAACTATAGGTAAAGTAGTTTTATCGTTTTTTTTTTTGTATTGGTAAAAATTAAAAGTCAACCAAATGAAGCTGACGATCAACGATAAATAATAATTGATGACTCCGCCAAAGGTAGTTAGATACATATTATAGCCGGATAGTCATTACACGGTACTTGACAAGTACTTTTCAATACTTGGCAAATGCTTAGTACCTGGTGTGGTATCAGGCTTTAGACAAGCCTACCATGAATCAGCATAAGTTGAATCTGCAACGAGTAGGGTTCATGATTTTTTATACGCCTGTGGCAAGAAGACACTTACTAGGCTTGTGCTCAATACGGTCATTTTTTTCGGTTCTTGCTACGACTTCAAATAAGGGTTTGGAGTCAACAAGTTCGAAACAAGTACATTGGTGATGTAAACATAGTCACATTTATTCCACGTTCTTGAGGAGTATAATGCTCCATGACTTCTTGGGTGTATGTTAATCTGTCCCCTTCACAAATGCAAAGTCGCAATGACACATGACGCTACTATAAAAATAATGGCATCTTGCAATAGAGTGATTACTTTTGCGCCACCGTTGTCACATGATGTGGTAATAATATACAAAACTAAAAACAATAACGACCAATATCTACTTATTCACATCTGAACTAAATAAATGTTTTCAAATTACTGACTCGTCGTTTGTCCGAAGAAGGCTCATCTCCCCGATGGAACTCAAGATGCTAGTGAATATAGCCGCGAGCCACGAGCCGGCTCGACTCGTACTCGGCTCGAACTAGGCTCGTCATTTTATGTATACGGACCTGACAGATTATTAGCCTGTCATCAATCAGTTTTAAATTTAATACCAATGACGAAGAAGAGTTCAAGCGTCTGGTCATATGACAAGAAATACATTCACCGAGAGAGCATGCAACTCTTCGTGCGATTTCATATGCTCCTAAAGTTCTATTATGGCCACAATTCTGGCACAGGATTTTTGGACAAGGAACAGTTATTGGCTAAGCCTGGAACTCGTCGTTTTAGGCATAGTGAATTAAAAATAAGCTATTATTTTTTTTATTGAATTTAGTCTTAAAGCTATGTCAAAGGCCCAGGGCAATGACTTTTTGTCGAACTTCGAAACACAATTTCCGAATTTGTCCATCAGAGACAATGCCATTCCTTCAAATGACCAAATGTCCTCTCTGGGGTGTCACAGTGAACTAGCTCTCCAAGAGTACCTATTATGAATCAATAGATAAAAAATTCAAGGACTGTTGATAGACTACCCGATATTTCCATCAACTATTATAGGTATAGACTAATTTCAATACCCATAGGTCATACTTGATCCTCTCATCCAACTGACATTCTACTTCACCTGCTCTGCTGCTTGAGATCATCGTTTAAGAACGTTTAAGAAGTATTGATATGCTGGTATGTTTACCATGACAAATCTCCATTTTGCATTTTTATGTAACATATCTTAAGATATTGACATTATATTTTTCTTCCTTATCCTGATTATTGTTGTCAATACTGTATATTTGTCCAAGAAAATTTATTCTGAAGTTATCCATATTTCTTTTATATACCTATAATTTTAAATTATTTGATCAGAGTGTAATGAAAATACTGCAGAAGTTGGATAAATCCTAATTCTTTTATAGACAGTCTAGTTATTATTATAGTGTAAAAGTTGAAGTATTATAATTAGGTACTGATGTGTAAATATAAATATGTACACAAATTCACTCACTACTTGTACATACTTAATTTATATATAAGATCGCGACCATAAAATGAGATCTTAAGAAAGCACCTTTTTATATACATTTTACAAATATTGGTTGTATTAACAATGTTATATAAAAGTATTCACCACTCTACATATAGTACGAGTAAATATAAAAAAATCATTTAGGTTCTTCGATATTAATTATTGATCGATTGATTTGTGTGTATTGAAAAGCTTTCTTTGTCTTCAAGTTATAATGAGTGTGGTAAACGAAATCCCTTCAAAAATCCTTTACAATAATAAATATTATTATGTCACAATGTTACAGTCTAGTTCTATATGCATATATCTACACATATTAAAGTAATATTTAAATACAAATAATTTGCAACAATTCTCCAGGCATTTATCCCCATGTGCGTTTCTTGTATATATGTATAATTTTTTATACCTATACATCCACCAAAAATTTAAAAAATAATTTTTTTGACACCAAACCTTCGATAATTCAATCCATGGTATACCTACACAATATACACATCTTCTAATTATAATTATTATTATTAATATAAAAATGTTTAAGGATCCAGGTAATAGACTATCTGTATGCTATATAATGGATAGATAAATCGACAACGCTTGTATTTAACCTGAGAATGTAAATTTAGGTAAAATAGCACAATAAAATAATGAAAAATGATTCATGTTACCTTTGCTTCAGGGATCACTTTTTGCTATTCAATTTTAGTACCTAGATGATGAAAACAATCAACTCTTTATCTTCTCTTGGGCTTCGCTCTTGAGGTCTTATTACTTGTGGAATTTATGCTTTACAAATCTTTCTATATTCGCCACAAAAAGTTCGCTTCACTCTTTTTCTCATTTCATTCTTTTGATAAGAAATTTCGCTGCTTCGTTTTTGAATATTCTCTGGTTATTATGTTTGTTTTCTTTAACGTTATATCTACTAAGGTTCTCAGTAGTTGTATTAGTGTATTTTTTAACAAAAAAATACACTATTGAGGACGACATCACTTTTCGAAAATCACCCAAACTCATCAAATGTCCACCGATCATGACCCCCAGATCACGAAAAAGTGGTTTTCCAAAATTCACCTGCCCACGATATATATATATATATATATATACTCATAGACGATACGTTGTGAAGCCCGCGCATATTAACAGGTCGTTGTTCCACCCGGGATTTCTAACTCATATATAGAAGTATATATCAGTGTTTTGTTAAATAAAGATGCCCACAAGTGGTGGCAAACAAAGAGGGGAAACTTTTTCGTAAGCCTACTTTTAAAATATATTTTCGAATCGTTATTAAGCCCAAATATACTAACAAATCTTTCTTCAGCCCGATTGTATATATTCCTACATCTTACGCACGTTGTAAAGCCCAACAATGTTGCCAGTTGTAACTGTCGAAACCGGTTATTTTTAATGGTTTATTCGTTTACATTTATACTCGAGAAGATAAAATCACTTGGCGTTTCAATTTCGTTTGGCTTTGTGCATGACGTCACTCAGACACCATCCGTCCTGCTTTTTCGCGTGCGACTTATGATTATATAGTATAATAGTAGTAGGTATACCCAAATACTATACCTAGTATAATAAACGGATATCAGTAATCAAATTAATTGTTTAATGGGATAGCCAGGATAGCCTTCGTGCCAGAATAAATAGAGCAAGTGTTCTAAAGAACTGTTATCCACGAATACATTTGACACTATGGTCGAATTTCTATTTTTTCTTCACTTTCAGGGCAAGGAAAATCTTCGAAATTAACAGTAGCACGATTTTTATTTTGAATTTTGCATTTATATTCCAAAAATCATTGCATCAATCCCTGTGGACTGTACACGATATGTGAAAGCGGATATAGCGCCAGTACGTCTCTGCACGCTTCGAAGCGCTTGAAGTGGGTACATCCGTAATTCGCGGTATCTACTCGACGCCTCTTGTCAGGACCACACCTCTCCGCACTCTCGAAACCGTTTTTTAGGCCGTTTTGTGGCTTTCCCTTCCATTTGCAAAGCAAATGAATACCTTCCTGGTGTTACTATAGGTATGTTCTCCACCCCTATACAGGGTGTTATGTAATTGAATGTCAATAATTTAAGGGGGTGATTTTTGGGTCCATTTTAAGAAGAAAACTTCATAAGAATGTATGTCCTAAGAGTCTTAGCTTTTGAGCACGGTGTAAGATATAGAGGTGAACGCACGATGCTTGTCTTTTAACGCTAGCGAACGACACTAAACTGCGAACGTCGATGCGGGAGAGAGATAGTTCTTTTGGGCGATCCATGCGCTCTCCCCTCTTACTTCCACACGTGGAATTCTCATAACAAGTGTAGGTTTTAAGAAGTCGCGCTGCTACACTTTATTTTTTATTGAGTGAGTGATAAGTAAATATGGGAAGAAAGTGTGTTGTACCTAATTGTAGAAGTGGATACGATGAAACTACAAAGGGTATTTCTTTTTTCGGCATACCTAAACATAAATTAGAAGCGTAACAAAGGGCGATTCCCCGCCAAGATAGACAATTGACCGCTAAAGATGCGATTTGTGCAAAGCACTTTCAAGAAGAAGACATCATATATAAAGTCGAAACTGCCTGTTATTCGGTAAGTAATATATTTAGTGCCGATTATACAAGTGTTGGAACTTTTCTTAGCTTGAAGATTATTAAAAAAAAAATAATAATAATTAGATAAAATGATGATAATTTCAATACCTACCTACAAAACTAATAGGTATGTAAGGTATGTAAGTACCTATTTCTTGGTAATTATTAAGTAGGTAGGTACATATAAATATCTCATACATAACTAGAGTTTTTTTCATGATCAAAAAATATCTTTATAACTCATATTATGTAGTTGTTTGTTGCCTGAGGTGAATTTAAATACCCGCTCAGCGCTACGAAATTGAAATAGGAGCGTGGCCGAGTGCTTTAGGCTGTTGCTTGGCACTCTGGACATTCTGATAGTACGGTACTCGAATCCACGAAAGGATTGTTTCTTTTTTTTTTTAATACACTAATAGGTAGATAACTAGATATACCTATTTTTTTAAAATTTTGTTTATTAAATTATTTTTATACAAGCAGTCTGAGTTTTTATTTCGTGTTAAGTTAAACGAATAAATAATAATTAATTCGTATTTTCCTTATTTTCCGATATGTAGGTACAATACAATAATATAGAGGGTACTAGGTGAGTATATAGAGTACCTACCTACACATTTATCAATGTAGGTAAGTACCTATACGCATTGAATTCTGCTAGCGCTTGCCCAAGTTGTCTACCTCTCACAGCAGTCGCACCGCTCTAATCGTGACTGTTTACGCTCGCTTTTCGAGCTGTCGTCGATTCACCTCTATATCTTACACCGTGCTTTTGAGATACAGGGTGGTAAAGTTTTATTAAAATAAATCATTTTCTCGTAATATCTAATACCGCTGTGGATATTTTAATAAAATTTCGTATACAGGTATTACGCATCAAGGGGCATTTTTTCATGTACCAGAAGTTTACCGGCATATTTTAGCTGACATTGATGGTACGCCACTGATTTCTGTTCAAATAGAAATCATTTTTGGAATCCCCATTCATTTCAATGCAAAATTGATCACTTATTTTTTTTCAGTCCCATGTACGGTTTTCGCCTAAAAAAAATAAAATCTGTTTCTCTATATTATAGTCAGAAAATTTTCGGGAAATGACAATAAAAAAATATAAAAATATGCAGGTAAAATTCTGCAAGATGTCACTAGTGGAGATAAAACGAAATGTGGTGCATGAAAAAATGCCTCTTGATGAGTAATACCCGTCTGTTAAAGTTCATTAAAATATCCAGGAGCGGTATATTACACAGATATTATGAAAAAATTATTTATTTTTAAAAACTTTACCACCCTGTATCTCAAAAGGTAAGACTTTTAGGACATATGTTCTTATGAAGTTTTCTTCTTAAAATGGACCCAAAAATCACCCCCTTAAATATTGACATTCAATTACAAAACACCCTGTATAGGTGCCATAGTGAAACTTTAGGAGCCGCGGATGTAAATAATGACCAAAAATGTATTAATTTCCAATAACAAAAAAGATATGACGAAAATAAGATTTCTCTATTTTTCAGTTTTTTCAGGATATTTCAGAAACGGTTACAGATATCTTGCATGTTTTGACGGATTCGAGATGGCCACAAAATAGCGCAACTTTTCTCTGATTTAACCGACCCCGTATCTTCAATGGTTTAAGATATCCCTGTAGTGGCCCTTTAAATAACAGTTCTAAGCCTGTATAGGTGCCATAGTGAAACTATAGGATATCCAGATGTAAATAATGACCGTAAATAATATTAATGATAAGATGTGTACAAAAATTAAGGTTTATATCTGAAAGATATTCAAAGAAAAAAATTGGGTCAAGATTAAAGCCTTTGTACACAATTGCTATAAAGACAAATAATTGAAGACATAAGTAAATAAAGGTGCGAAGTCACAAAAACAGAATATTGAGTAAATGAGAAGAACACGTTTTGTCTTTGAGGTTTTTTTGTTAATTTTTATATTTTTATTTTTGACTTTGAGCAATTGGATTAATACTTTTAAACAGAAGACAAGTTTTTTTGCATTATCCAATTTATAAAATTTGTTTAGAATAGTTTCTATCGCTTCCAGGCTAAATTTTACTCCACAATTTAAGCTGTAACTTTTTTTGCATAAAATATTATCTATGTTTATAGCTTTTTTTGGCACGACTTTTCCTGTTTGCGAAATGTATTCCATACCCCGTTCTCTGCATGCTGCTGATTTATTTCCTTTCTATTTTTGAGGATGACGTTTCGGTAAATTTTAGGTTTTAAATAAACATTTTTATGTTTGGCTTTATTTTGTGTTGGTATAATCCTATTTTATTTAATTATAGAAATCTTACCTTCTTTTGCAGAATATAAGTTTTCGTTGTTCGATAATAATTTAAGAATTTGTTTGCCTCTACTTTCCATTATATTTTGAAGTTCAAATAGGACATGTCACTGTGTATGTAACATGTCCTTGCTAAATAGCGATACATTTGTAGTGGATAAAGGTGTTATGTCCAATTTTGTGACATAGCACCTTTATCCACCATGTCACAAAATTGGACATAACACCTTTATCCACCAAAACAATGAATAGGTCAGTGTGACATATCAGCTTTATCCACTGGTAGTTTCGTAAATATGCAATTTTTGATATTGCAAAAGTTAAAAGACCACCACAAAGACTCGGAAAGAAATCCTTTTTTTTTTGAAAAATGTGACTTAGCACCTTTGTCCACTTATGTCTTCAATTGGTAAAATTATTGAATAAAGACAATATTTTTTTCAAGTTTTCATATATCTTGTAACGTACCTACTATACCTATCCTTTCGACCTCCTATATTTAAAAAATCGTATTTATTATGATTTAGAGGGAGCAATTTTCGTATTGAACACGACTTTTAAGTAAGCTATTGTTCTAGGTACCTATCTTAAAATAAATAGTGTACGCTTCCATGACAATTAAAAAAGGTACCCCACAGAACACCTCAAAATTATGAAGTGAAAATGGCTGAAAACATGTTACGCCCGCCAGACTATAGTAAAAATTTGTTGATTTTTATTTTTTATGAATTTTGCAAAAAAAATTTTTTTTTCCAAAACACCTGCTTGAAATTTATGCAATTTGTAGAAAATAATGTACAATTTTTGAAAAAAATTATCTAGCTAACAATTTTTGTTAATTAACTTCTGAAAGACATTTTGTTGTAAATTATTTTTTTATGAAAATGCACGTCATAACGCCTCCTTGATTTTTTTTTTAATAAAGTTTAAGATCTTTTCATCTATTGCAACTTGTCTGGTTGACAATTTTTGTTAAAAAATTTGTCAGACTTCATTTTGAATGCGCAGCATCAATGTATCAAGATCAATCACTGGCATTTAGGAACACTTCGTTAAAAAAAAAAAAAAAAACTGAAGCTTAAGATGCCTATACATAAAAATATTCTTATCATTAAAAAAGTTTTTTTTTTTTATTAGTATGATTCAATTTTTAAGCGCAGTGACAGCGGTACTTCATAAAAAAAGGCTTTTATAAAGGCTATGTGTCAAAACGCCACCCTAATATTTTTCTGAAAGAAGGTTTGACATCTATTTTATGCATAAAAATTGGTCTGTCAGCAAAAAAAAAAGATTTTTACTATGACAAACTTCATTGTTAAAGTGCTGCGACCACATTTTTAAATGAAAAAATTATGGTAGGTATAATTATAGTTACTAACTAAAAAAATTTTTTTTTTTGTTATAAATTAATAATTTAGATCCCTTTTATACAGGGTGATTCAAAATTGAGTGCAAATATTTAGAGAGCTTATTTACCAGCCAAAAATAAGAAGTTTTTTCATATAATCGTATGTCCTAGCTTGCTTTGTTTTCTAGATACAGGGGGTAAAATTTTGAAAAAAAAAATCGGCTTTTATCAATTTCTCAAAAACCTCTCAGCCGATTTAAATAAAATTTTATAGGCTTATTTGTTATCATAAGGGCCTTCCTTTGATGGGAATAACATGAATTTAATAATTTCAGTGGCGTCTCAGGGAGCTACCTGAATTAAATTAAATGAATCTCAATAATCGATGTGAGTTAGGGCCTGGCACAGATTTTGATTTTTTTCAGGGAAACAAAGCTAGATACGAGTAAAGCTCAGGAGGCAAGAAAGTTACAATATTGACCGCTTAATCTAAAAAAAATATAAATTGTCAAAAGAGCAGTAGCGTATCATAATTTTACCTATAAGTATCAAGTAGGTAGCCCTCTGAGACGCCACTGGAATTAATAAATTTATGTTATTCCCATCAAAGGAAGTTCCTTATAACGACAAATAACCTTACCAAATTTTATTTAAATCGGCTGAAAGGTTTTTGAGTAATTAATAAAAAATCGAATTTTTTGCAAAATTTTACACCCTGTATCTAGAAAACGAAGCAAGTTAGGACATACGATTATATGAAAAAACTTCTTATTTTTGGCTGGTAAATAAGCCCTTAAAATATTTGCACTCAATTTTGAATCATCCTGTATACTTTAATACGTTTTTCATAACAATTTTTTTTTAATGAGTACGTATTATGAAGTGAACTTTCATAAAAAATGTAATTTATAACAAATATAAGTTTGACAAATTTATTAACAAAAATTGTCAGCCAGACAAGTTGCAATAGATAGAATAAGAGATCTTAAACTTTAAAAAAAATTCAAGGAGGTGTGTTATATGTATGACGTGCATTTTCTTAAAAAAAATTATTTATAACAAAAGGTCTGTCAGAAGTTATTTAACAAAAATTGTCAGCCAGACAATTTTTTCAAAAATGGTACATTATTTTCTACAAATTGTATAAATTTCAAGCAGGTGTTTAAAAAAAAAAAAATTTAGTAAAATTCGAAAATTCACAAAAATAACAATTAACAAATTTTGACTAGTAGTCCAGTCATTTGGTAGTTTTACCTGGAAAGTTTTCCGGGAGTTTTGAAAATTGGTGATTTTATAGATTTCGACGTGCTCTTTTCGAATTTCTACTTTGCCACCTCGTATCTTTGCCGCTCGCGCCGCCATATTGAAAAAATGGCGTCCAAAAACAGTTTTTTAACAATATCTTCTTTCCGACTCATTTTACGATGAAAATATTTATGTAATAAATTAAACTAGAGAAAATTTCCCACAATTTATGTAGGAACCTTTATTTTTGTAGAATCAATAGTTTTTGCGTACGAGCGCCGCAAAGTCAACTCAAACATGCGTTTTGGCTAAATAACTTATTTAGACACCACCATGAGTAATTGGCGCGTTTTAATAGACCTTTCTCCAACGACAGCCGCAATGGGATCATCAGCTTCGTTGTAATCCTTTTGTTTCTCGATTTCGTCATATGTTTGCTCGAATATAGTCTCTGTTTCTTCTTCTTCATCGCTATCTTCCAGTGTAATTTTCGAATTATCACACGTACCATTGCAATTCGTGCATATAACGGAGCACTTTAATCCAGCCTTTCTGCATCCACGCAAGCTCCCCGACATCTCTTTTTCCATTTCCATAGCCCTGCATTTTTTTCAACTCCATCCCACTGCAGCTGAACCTGGTGATAGGCTCGGAACTAATGTTGTCGTGCTGCTGCTTCTGTAGGTGGCAGCGATGTAATATTAAATTTATTTTTTATGCTGATTTTGTGAAGCATGTATATCTACAGTTGCTTAACGACATACTTTTTATGCCACTGTTACCTCGACTGTTACCATACAATGCAAGGGGGAAGCGTTCCCCAGCTTCAGCAATAATCTCTGGATCGGCATTTTGGTTTTTGAATACCTAGACAAGCTCGTTTAAATTTCGTTTTTTCGGAGTACATTAGCACATTTTATTTTTCCTTGATTAAAGTGTGCTGATGCTGTATCACAGCCACTCAAAGCGTGCACGAAAAATATGTCATCTGCGACTATTTTATTTATGACACTTTTTGTTGAATCTATTTGTTGCGAAATTTTTCCTTTTTTTGGTTTGAAATATATACAGTGCTTCCCAAAAGTAACGGATAAATTCGATAAAACGGAGAGGGCTGTTTTTTTGAAAAAATAAGAAAACAGGTCGATTTTGTTTTTGAGTTGTTCAACTTTTGACATAATATTGGGGTATACAGGGTGATGCGCGAAAAAGTGGTGACGTCATCTGTATTTTTTTTAAATGGCAACACTTATTTTTTATTCCATTTTTTGATACTTCATTCAATTGCCAATACGGTAATGTAATCATTTTGTAACCTTAAACGACGAAATTTCTGTGAAAATAACTTAATTTGGAGACATTCAATTCAATAGACAGATTTAATAGATTTAATTTAATTTAATTTAACAGATTTAATTTAATAGACTTAATTTAATAGACAGATCTTATAAAATTACCATGGAAACAGTCATTTTTATTTGATATTTTTTTATTTTTATCGCTAATGTTCCGATTTTCACATCAGTAAAAAGTGCACAATGTCGACTCACAAGCTGTTTTCTCAGAAAATTCCTTATTTAAGGTTACAAATTGATTACATTACCATACTGGCAATTAAATGAAGTATCAAAAAATGGAATAAAAAATAAGGGTTGCCATTTAAAAAAAATGCCGATGACGTCACCACTTTTTCGCGCATCACCCTGTATACCCCAATATTATGTCAAAAGTTGAACAACTCAAAAGCAAAATCGACCTGTTTTTTTATTTTTTCAAAAAAACAGCCCTCTCCGTTTTATCGAATTTATCCGTTACTTTTGGGAAGCACTGTATGTATGTTTGAACGCGTAGATAGAGCCAAGAGAATAAGAAGATCTACATCTTCGCCGACAACTATTACGGAATCAAATGTAGATGAAATGTTGATTGCTGTATTGACTATTAGAGTATCCGCATCTTCCTTGGCTTTCTTGACCATGAAGTTCGCAGCTTCAAATTTTGTCTTCAACATTTCAATGAGGCGTTTCTTGTTTGCATCGTTGCCTAGGATTTATCTTTGTGACACAGTTTTTCACATTTTTTGTTAAATATACGAAAAACACGTGTTGGTGTAGATGTATCTTGATTTGTGGCTCTCGTACGCTGAAACTATTGATTTAACAAAAAAAAGATCACTACATAAATTGTAGGAAATTTTCTCTAGTTTAATTTATTACATAAATATTTTCATCGTAAAATGAGTTGGAAAGAAGATATTGTTAAAAAACTGTTTTTGGACGCCATTTTTTCAATATGGCGGCGCGAGCGGCAAAAATACGAGGTGGCAAAGTAAAAATTCGGAAAGAGCATGTCAAAATCTATAAAATCACCAATTTTCAAAACTCCCGGAAAACTTTCCAGGTAACCCTCTTTTTGAACACCAAATGACTGTACTATAGCCTTGGCGAGCGTGAAATGTTTTTCAGCCATTTTCACTTCATAATTCTGAGGTGTTCTATGGGGTACCTTTTTTGTCATGTAAACGTAGACTACATGCAAGGAGGATGTAAAGATTAATATAAAATATAACAATATTTGAACCTAGTTCAAGAGAGGTATTATAATGAAATGTTACTTATTATTGCAATTAACCCATTCAAAAACGTGGCATTTTCTGATGGTCAAATGTGAAGAGAAGTATTTTTAATGTTATTATTTTTTTATTAAAAAGTACTTTTAAAGGTCTAAATGCCCTAAAATACATAATATACAACATTGATTGGTACTTCTGAAAAATTAAACAACTAAACCTACTATTTCATAAATATTTTTCAAATAATAATCAAATCTTATTATTAATATTTATCATAATTAAATAAAACCAGTATGTGAATGTCAAAATAATAGTGCCAGACCATTACCCCTAGATGCTCGAAAAGGTTTGTTTCCAAGAAGTTGTGTGGCTGCATGTACGCCTTCCAGGCATGAGAGTGCTAGTTGAATTATGTTTCAAGAAATTCTTAGTATGTTTCCTCGTTTCGCGATGTTGCCAGCTGGGGGGCTCCATAACGGCATATTAGTATGGTGGGCTGAACAATGTATATACACCTCTATAGGTATATACACAAAGCGCCGCCTGGTGGCAAACATAGTGTACTAAACAGCGTATGTTGTATAGAGGAACGGTCATTATTAAGCCCACTTGAAAATCTGCCTATAGGTCCCCATGGGCGTGTGCAACGCTTTGGCGCTCATATACACGCGAAACTTTGTTCAGCCCGCAGACGGGCTGAACAAGGTTGCAAAGGGCTACACAACTGACCGTTAATATGTTCAACGGGCTCAACAATAACCGTGTACATCTCTATATATATATATATATTTCTCCAAAATCACGATTTTTCGATTTTAAAAACGCTCCTGTAGCTTTATCTTTCAAGATTAGTGAACGAAATTTTGGATTCTTGTAAAGCTTGGGAATGACTTTAGATTTTCGTTGAAAAAAATTCCAAAAGTCACGTTACTTCTACAGGGTGTCCTTTCAAAGTTCCCCAAATCCGGACTTTGAGGCACGGTTTCTGGCCGCAGTTTTCAATCTAGGGGGCTGAAATTTTTGTGAGAGTAAGATGTCCACAAGGAGTGGTCTGGTATTGCACTTGAGCAAAATCGGCCGAGCCGTTTCAAAATGGTGACCATTTGAATTTTCGGAAAATTTGCTATTTTTTGAATCCCTGTATGAGCAAGATGGCAAAAAAACTTTCACATCAAGTTAACAGGATTGAAAGAAAATTAATTGAAATTTGAGTTAATGTAAAAAAATTTCAATTTTTTCCATTAATAAGCCAGTGGCGTGGGTAGGAAAAGAGTGAAAATGGCTTAATTTCTATAACAGTTTTTGAGCACATTTTTGAAGGAATTGAACTAAAATTTTTACAGTAGACAACTATACTAATACTCTTTAATCTTCAAAAATTTCAAGGATCAAATAAAAAAAATGGCGGAGATATTTAAATTTATTTTACATGATGTAAATTTCTCTAAAATTTTAAAAACGCTCTAGTAGCTTCATCTTTCAAGATTAGTGGAAGAAATTTTTTACTCTTGTGAAACTTTGGATGACGTTAAATTTTCGTTGAAAAATTTTTCAAAAGTCGCGTTACTTCTACAGGGTGTCCTTTAAAATTTCGAAACATCCGGTCCTGTGGCACGGTTTTCTGGTAGCAGTTTTCAATCTAGGAGGCTGAAATTTTTATGGGAGGAAGATATTATCCACAAGTAGTGGTCTGGTATTGCATTTTTTGAGCAAAATCGATCGAGCCGTTTCAAAATGGCGGCTTTTTGAATTTTAGGGAAAAGGGCTATTTTTTAGTCCCTGTATAAGCAATGTAGAAAGAAAACTTTTCACAACAAAATAGTGAGGATGACAATTAAAGGCTTGTTTAATAACTTAACGATTGAATGTAATATTCAGACCCGGGACTGCTTGATTTAAAACCAGCACCAGCACCAGACCAGCGCACCGTTTTCATCGCGCTCGGCTCGGGCAGGACCACCCATGCAGATATGACTGCTCCTGCCAACCCCAATAATTGCAGAAAATAAAAACTCCTACAAACCTGTATTAACAAGATTGGATTAAAATGATTTGAAATTTGAATTAATGCAATAAAATTTTTATTATTTTCATTAGTAAGCTAGTGGCGTGGGTAAGAAAATGGTAAAAATGGCTAAATTTCTTTAATTGATTATGAGCACATTTTTGAGGGAATTTACCTGAAATTTTCGGAGTAGACAACTACACTAATAGCTTGTAACTCTCCAAAATTTAAAGAAGGAAATAAGAGAAATGGCGGAGTTATTCGAATTTTTTTACATGATGTTTATTTCTCTAAAATTTCAAATGTTCGGTTTTCAGAACTCGCCTGTAACTTTTTAAAGTTAGTCAGTGGCGGGTATATAGGACAAGAGACGAAATTGTTAAATTTTTTCAATTTTTTTTTGGTTTATTATATGTAAAAATCTATTTTATGGCACGCTTTCAAACGAAATGAAATGAAATTTTCACAGTAAACCACTACGCAAATTCGACCTGACTATTGAAAAATTCAGAAAGCCAATTTAAAAGGCGGCAAAAATTTTCATAGTTGAATCGCATAAAAATACACTGTTTCTGCGATTGATGCGCAAGAAGGTTTTTTTACCTGTTTTGTATTGTCCATTTATACAGGATAATTATTTTATATTCCTGTTAAATTTAACCCCCCACCCCCTATAGTAGTTCTTTAAGTTAACTAAGCGAGAGTTCTCTCTCGAAGACAGGAAACATAACACGGAGAGCCAGAAATTATTAATGCGGAAGAGTAGGTATGACACTCAGTGGTGGAACTGTGCAAACTAGTACGGGTAACCAGACTGACAGAATGGGTGACGTGTAGCAAAGGGGGTAATCACAATAAACCCATGAGGCTTAGGTGCTTCCGGCGATCCAGAATCAGACTGCCCTCGAAAGAGTAAAGTAAGGAGGAACATTTTATTAGATGGGATAAAAATATTCCAAATCGATTACAGATACCTATTACCCGGAGTAAGCTCTGAGAAAATATGAATGAAGGCGTTCACTGTCATTTTTGAGCGCAGGAGACAAGATAAGTTGTTGTCAATTACATCAGATGCCTTACAAGAAAAATAGATCTCATTGCTTTAAGTGTTTCCACAATCAGAAACATCTCAGTCATCACGAAGCATACTAGCAACAAATTTCCAGAATACTTTGTCAGTTTTGAGATGTAAGTAAGTTGATGTGGTGGATGAAAGCCCAATCCTAATCTAAACTAAATATATTAGTTACATTTCTAGCATCATCGTGTTCACTTTATGTGTCGTTAATATACAGTCATCTTTGTACATAACAAGTTGTTTTTCATTCCAGGATTTATTTTTGTTGCAATTATCCTTTTGGTATCATTACCTACCTACCAAAAAGTAAATGAAAAGAAGACTAGCTATTACTTACGAGGACCTGAAAATAAAATAGTATTATGTTGAAGTGATAGATAGATAATTTTATATCAAATTACTTCTATAAACGCCAACATTGACTAAATAAGATGGTTCTTAAGTATAATTTGTAATTATGATAACTTAAACCATTCACGCATAAGTTACCATAAATTCCTTTTCTCGACTTTACTTTAGCTACAAATATCTCCATGAATCTATAATTTCAATTACCCATAACGAAAATCTAACGGTTCCTAAAAAGTATAAAACCATTCCAAAAGGTCTCGAATCGTACAGACTGTTCCTAATATTATAACACAAACAAGTGATTCTACATAACACAACTAGAACCATAACAATAATGGTTATAAAGTGAGAGACTAGTTAAGTACCATACCTAACCCTTGAAGTGTTAAAAACTTCTTCATGAACTAATGGTCCTCCCGAATAAAAAACCTTCCAACTATTCTAACATAGGCATAATAAAATGATCTCTTGGTGGGTTGATCGGCCGGAGGCTCAGGCTGAGGCACTTACAATATGATGCAGGCGGTGTTGTGCATGACCTCGGAGATGAACATGGGCGTCCCGGCGCCCAGCCCACCGTCTGTCTTGTCCTGCTCGTTCAGGTCGTACTCGCAGTCGAAGTACCGACTCTGACAGTCTAGACACCGACACTGGTCGCTCATCTTGCAAGTAATGCCGAACTGTTTGGCCACTGCCTTGTAGAGTTCCTTGCTGGACTTGTGCTTGATCTCAGGTCGATCCGGTGGGGATGATGGTGAGTCCACTTTGGCTTGGAGGCGAGTCTGAAATTTGGAGACGGTTAGCCTTATGTAGTGTCTGAAGTAAGCTGTTAAGTATGAAGTAACAACCTCATTGCTTATTTTTAAAAGCTCAGCGACAGTAAAGCAAATTTAAAAAATATTTCTATTTATTTAATCGCAGTCAGCGGATATGTCAAGTAGTCACTTGTGAGAGGGACTCTTCCAGACTATTCAGGAATGAAAGGAGTTATTATACATAATAGAAGTTCAACAAGTCCGTGGACAAAACCATTGAAAGGAGTTGAAATTTTTATTTTGATCGAGTTGTTTGTTAGGCTTTCAAATAGTACGTCATCAGGCGATCTAAATGGCGATAAAAGGTGGAAAATAATTAAGTTCGGTTACTGAATTATGGCGAATTTCGAATTATGCTGTCTCCTTATTGATTTTAATTAGAAGGGGTTGTACTTTATAGTGTTGAAGTCTTGTATTCATTGCGTTATCAATTATGATATGGACATTAACGGTACATAAACGTTAGGTAAATAGCAAGTGGTAAAGAAGAAACGATGTAAGCCGACTCTCAAGAACTGGCTTTGGTGTACAAGTATCACTAGGTATTCACACTCTCTGTACGTAAGTCTGTTCCATTAAAAAAAAAGATTGAAATATATATCTCTGATATTGAAGGTTGACGTAATATACAGGGTGTTGAAACGACACAGATCTGAATGACGGTGACACATAAAGAAAAATCTCAGTACACCATTTTGTATGGAATTTACAAATATGTTAGTAGTAGGCAAAAACAATAGGAAATTTAATAAGCTTTACCTTTGAAGCGAAAAATTTTCCTAAGCGAAGCACCGTTTTCGATATATGTATGGGCCAAAAACAAAAATTAGGAAAAAGAACTTTCAACCCTCCACATCGTTTATTATCGTTCAGAATTTATAACTTAGACGTTTTTCAGGTAACACATTCCTGCAATTCTTGAAAGTAGATGATTTAATGCAGAAAAACCAACTTTTATGGTCTAATTTGACTGGGCACCCTAAACAGCGAGATGATCAAGCAATGACAAGCAGTCAAATAAGTTGTATAAGTTGTCTAAAAACAAGAGTGAGAAAAAGAGAAGAAATTAACTGATGAATTGATTATACATCAAAAAGTTATACTTCTTGTGCTTCCGACTTATCATAATATCTGCGACAAAGTATTACTTGAAACAAACCTCGAAATGACTATGCAGTCGCAAAAAGAATTAAATTACTTTTCAGGGGTACTTTAGCCCATTTGCATTTAAAATTCTGGAGACAGGGTTCGCTGGGACTAGGGCGTTCTTGTACCAAGGTCAAATTCGACATCAAAAGGTGTCACACAAGAAACAAAAAATTACCTATCCCAGGATCTTTCCCAAAACAAGACACCAACCTATTCAGGGTGAGAACTTTTTAAAACGACACCGTTAACAACTTAAAAACCATCTAGCCAATCGCCACTATTATTACAACATATAACCTACATTTTTGGTATTGTTAGGTTCTTCATTCTTTATAATATACACTTTTGGAATAAAAAGTAGGTATCTGTATTTAAATCACTGGTGATATAACTATTATTCCAGAAACTTATAAAATCCACTAACCTAAATAGTTTCTTTTTTTGTATTTTCCCTCGACCCATTGTCACAAAATATATTTTCTTTTCACCAACAAGCAATACGTTCTTTATACTGCTAATTTCAGTTAATTAATAACGTACTAGTAGGTATATTCCTCATGCGACGAGGGAAAGTTCGAGCTATCTCCGCTTTAAGGCAATCACAGCTCGGCATTTTGAGAACTCATTTTCGAAACTCACTGCATGACGTCAACATTTAAGATAACGCATTAATATCGCCCGGCAAACTATTTAAATACCGACCGAAAAACCACGATCGTTTGCAATCCACTCTATAGGTTTATCTTCAACCGTTGAGTGAAGGAGCTTTCCTGACCTGGCTCACTCACTCATCGCTTCTCGCTTCAACCTATTGCCGTGTCTTTGCAAATCGTAGAGGTCGGCGACCTCTATCCATAGCAGGATGTTTTGCTTGGTAGGACAGTTTCCACGATCCAGAGATCTTGTGGGGGTAGCGTGAGAGAATATAGATAGTTGTGTTATAAAATTCCGCGAAACCCTAAAGCCTGTTAGAGAGAAAGATAATAAATTTTGAAAAGATAGATAATTTTTCGGTCATTATATACATCCGCGGCTCCTACAGTTTCACTATGGGACTTATATAGGGGTGGAGAACATACCTATAGCAACACCAGGAAGGTACTATTCATTTGCTGGGCAAATGAAAGGGAAAGCCACAAAACGGTGTAAAAAAATGGTTTTGAGAGTGCGGAGGGAGTGCGGTCCTGACAAGAGGCACCGATTAGATGCCGCGATCCCGGATAAAACCACTCCACCATAATTGCCAAGTATTCTATTCTGTGTTAGAGCCTCACAGAGGCGGACTGGGCGATATATCCGCTTTCATTACGTGTCCAGTCCGCACAGGGATTGATGCAATGATTTTCGGATCATAAATTCAAAATAAAAATCGTGGTACTGTTATTTTCGAAGATTTTCCTTGCCCTGAAAGTGAAAAAAAAAAATAGAAATTCGACCGTAGTGCCAAAGAGGCCTTAGTTGTGACCTTAATATTAGTTTGCCATGGCTGTTTTTACTTTCTGACCCACCCAGCACCCCTATTTCGCTCCTCGGTCCCGAAAAAATTGATGAAACTTAGGAGCCGCGGATGTATACAATTACCAATTTTTCTCTCACCACCTCAATATTATTGTACCTACGTTACCGTGGTACTCTCTCCCCACTTAATTAGAAAAGAAAAGAGGTAAAGGGAAAGTCTTGGGTTGCCTTTTTAATTTAGAAAATAATTTAATGTCCATTATAAAATAGTAATTACCTAAGTAGTAAAAAGAACAACAAAAACTCACTTAGGTTATTTAACTTATTGTTTTTCTGATTAATATTTTAAGGGATAGTTTATCCCTCTATTTAAGAAACCTTTAATCTGCTTAACAAGATTTATATTTCCGGATGCCGAACGTTATTTACAAAGTACTTACATAATATAAAAATGTTCAGTTCTATAATATTGTAATGGTACTTGCAAAGGAAACTGGATAGGTAGGTACTATATGCTCGAACTGTCTTATCCGATGGAAATTTCATTCTTCCCATTGTTTATGAATAAAAAGTAAGTGAGATTGTTTACGAATAAAAAAATAGGTCTACTTACAGCTGAAGTTGTAACAGTGCACACGAATTTACTACTTGCCAAAAGGAAAATGCTTACAGGTGATTGTGACGGCAACTTAGTTGTTTCTCTTCCACGATATAAAAATAGATACAGTAATAATAATTATAAATGATACTGTCCGGTGATGTGCTGACGTCGAGGAAACATTGTATTAGTAAAGTCTATGGATATCGAGTCTCGAAACTTCCGTTGCTTTATTTAATCGCAGCCGGTTGGATGGATTGCATCCGAGGTGATTAATTTCCAGAAACACTTTGTTTATTCGCGTATTTATGGATTTAAGTATCGCGATGCAACAATGGCAATATGGCCGCCAATTTACGAGAATCTTATGAGAGACGTAATTCGCAAAACGAAGATAATAACTCGGTACTTGCGTTCGCGAACTTGACTGTTGTTAAGATAATTATGTAGAAACAATTTAGTTTCTAAATTTGTAGATAAGGTGAAAAATATAAGATAATTAAATTGAGGTAAGGTACAGGTGAGACTTCCCTCGTTCGTCCGACACCGATGCGACCTACCAACTTGGCAGTCTGGCCTGATCTTTTAATTCTCCGTTTATCGGTCCCTGATCGCGCGTTCTGGATGGTTCCGCCATCCCTTCATATCATCTGTACTTTCTTCCATTGGCCAATTCACGCGCGTCTGTCTTCTTCTCTTTCGAGTTATACCACTTTAAGGGCCCCATACACGGACGTTCATGTCTCAATTCATCGACGCGCAACCATCAACGCGCAAGCAAAAACGAATGTTAGTGGCCATTTCTCCGTCGCGGTTATGCGTGCACATTCAAAAACGTCACGATCAGGTTCCTCCTGAAAACAATTCCACGAGCATGTGAGTGCGCGTCGAAGCTTGCGCGTGTGTGTTTAAATAATTTAAAATCGGAAAATAATAATAAGGGACACTACAGTGAAGTAGAAGGTAGGTGAATTTTTATAATAATTCAGGTAGTTAATTATTGTTTATTTTACTGTGTGTAATGTATTTTTTCTACTACCAACCTTCAATATGCATATTAAATATGAATCACCAGTGCTTTAATGGGTCTCATTAAGATACAAATTTTCATTAAAGCACT
Organism: Malachius bipustulatus; assembly: GCA_910589415.1. Lineage (NCBI taxonomy): Eukaryota > Metazoa > Arthropoda > Insecta > Coleoptera > Melyridae > Malachius > Malachius bipustulatus. The sequence continues at coordinate 9,976,221 of OU342632.1, forward strand.
GGTCAAGCTATATCCAATTGCAGAGGAGCATTTGCAATCGAATCGGTTCCTGTTCGCTAACAATCGGGTCGGCAAGCCAACCGAAGTCACAGAGTTGTCATACTCATGACAAAAATTGCCTTGTGATATAAGTTCTGTATTGTTTGAAAAAAAAATTCTGAACGTTTATTTAATTTAGAACATAAGTAACATTCAAAGAAAATTTATCAAGATTTTATGTTACCTTAATTAATTTGATAAGTAGGTATATCGTGTAAAGATGGGAAGATAAAGTATTATATCATCCGTAGCGCTCCGTGATAGTATTCAAAGCGGCAACGCTGCGACCCGCGTTGCGCAGGTAAACAATATCGTAATTAATGGCTGTCAATGTTATTAAAATTATTAATTAATCTCAAAATCGAAGCGTAAAATTCGGAATTCGAACTTCGCATCATAAAAATTACGCAGTAGTGAGTAGTGCCCTTTAAACTTGATACTAAAACATGTCTCAGCAGAATAACCTTAGCGACGAAGAGAAAATTTGGTAATATGCGTAAACAAATAGCAACCTATCTTAACCTCAATGATCCGAAATTGTACACGGGTCATTGTTAAAATATATAATTTTTTAATCTTTTCTATGAAATAAAAAAGGGTCGTAGAAAAAATAGTGTATGGAACTCGCAGATAATGGCTATTAATACGCTATTATGATGGTTAAGACACTCGCCTACGGCTCGTATCTTAACCATCATACTCGCGTATTAATAGCCTTCATTATAAGCTCGTTGCATAATATACTATTATACAGTGAGCACTCAATCTTTCATGTGGTGTTATTGCACGCCTCATGTTGGTATACTGACGCTCTATTAATGGTGATATCAGTTTAAGAAGTTCCACATAAGTATCTTCATCCATTCTTAGATATAGTTACGCCAATCGTCAGGCTCTACTCTTAATTCTTCCAGCAGTTTCACATGCGACAATTATTGTTCTCTCTTTAAAAGCCAATCCTTACTCCATTTAGAGCGATATTTCTTCTTTTTAATTTTTCTTTCCCCATTTTTAACAATAATAGCACACGCCACTGCCACCATACACATTTCTTCAGACATTTTTGCACGACCGTCTATGTCCGCTGCTCATACAAAACTGCAGCTATGAAATACAACTTCACTTGTCGTCTGTGGTCAAATTATGCTAACGTTGATGCGCCACGTACATGAATGTACGATGATGCATTAAATCAAGAACGTGCGTGTATGGGGCCCTTTAGGTATATACGATGCCCGCTACGTGATATTGCAATCGTAAACCGTAACTGACCTAAAAGGTCCGTGAATTTTAAGCATGCTGTCGTTTAGAGAAGTATAATTTTTGCTCGATAAAATCATTTTTATTTTGACGTTAAAATACGCGTAGATAGACTAACGCCGCTAATGCGTTAGAATCTGTTGATAATCATTTACTACTTCTATGGCCTATATACAGTGTTTATAATATATTCGAATTCAGATATTGTTTTCAAAGAGAAATGACCATTGTCCAGAACACGGTGATATCTATACTATACAATAATCAAAACCCCACCGATCACACAGGTCATAATTAGGTTAGATAATATCTCTTCATGAAAATACCTATTATATAAAATGATTAAAATGACTTGGTGTTGGTGTGATGATAAATGATCTCGTTGTTGCTCTCCATTGGTCACAGACTTTTGTAAAATATATAGAATATCCTTTATTGATAATTAAAATGACCGGGAATCTAGTAGAAGATGACACAATTATTAAGAATATACGTCTCTATTAAAAGGTATTTTTTATTTTTTTGTTTTAAACTAATGATTTTCTCAAAACGCCGAAGAGTCACGCCTTAATCTCACGGAGAATAGCTATTATCCACTCAGACGTTCCATCATTCTTTGCTCGTTGAAGAATATACTATTATCAATTTGAAGTTGTTTAGTTACATATCAAGAAATTTCAGAAATTCATTTGTTCATGTTTGGAATTATTTAGTACGAATTTAAAGTTAAGAAGGCATAGAGGAGCTAGAACAAAATTGGAAGCAGATTTTTTTTATTATTCTGAGTAGGTAATGTGTTATTCATATTTTCCACGAATTTTTCAATATCCGATATAAAGAGTATAGAAGGAGAGATGGACCTCTACAAGTTGTTTTTAACCATCTTCTGTGCCTATCCTCTTTATCCATTTAAGATTTAGGTAAATCCTCTTGTGAGCAAATCTGCCGTCAGTCTTTATTGTAGTTACCTACGTCTATGTTCAATTTGATTGAACAAGAGACCAATCGGTCCCGAAACGTTTCAATTTATAAAAATATTTTTGAAAAATAATACTTTAATATCGAACCTAAAACTCAAAACAAAGAAGAACATTTAACAACTATCCATGTTCAATATTATAATCAAACTATATTATTTCATGGTAGATTACTGCAATCTCAAATTAATTTTCCCATCAGATTTCGGTGAATTACCCCCGTAAACCAATTATTAGCGACACTTTACTCTCTTGGGAAGTTTCGGGTTTGAATAAGAGATCAAGAGCGTTATATTATATTTGTTTTATAATGTGTACAACTCATTTAGAATACACACACAAGATTATTAACTATCGTCCCTGGTCAATACATACATAAAGTAAATGAAATAAGTTTTAATAATTGAGAAAATAATATATTCGCTTGTTATGGCTCACATTTCTGGGACACCTGATCTCGTTATATTATTATTGCGTTTGGAACACGCAATTGCGTGGTGCCTTATTTGGAATGTGAGTTTATTGAAATTTGAATTGTCACGAGACTTTTGGTTTTGTAAAGTAAATATTATCGTCAAACCTTATTCACGGAGTAGGTAATGTTAAAAATAAGAACTATATTCTAACGCTTAATTGGTGCACCCTACATAAAGATAAGTATGGAAAAATATATGTCCTAAAGCTCGTTTTATGTGTCCATAGAGCAGTAAAAATCTTAATATCAGACATAAAATATCCAGCTCTTCAGCTAATATTGTAGCGATAAAAATTTCGAAAGGTCATAGTCGACCATATACTCGTACACCTACATATTTCATTTTGTCACACACAAACTGTGAATGAAATATAGGTAAACCTTCTCCGATTACTAGAAGTGACATTTTTCGGTATAAAATATGGCATCCTGAGGGAAATATCATATTGCAGCTTCATCCATTCCATATCCTGTTTAAAGTGATGTCTCATTTATTATTATAATAGGAAGAGAAGCTTTTGATTTACCTGCTACAGGGAATATTGAGTAAGGTTATGACAAAATAAGAGATTTATCTCATTTTCAGTCAATATAGGTACTTCGAAAGTGCTTTTATAATATTCAAATGACATTCAAAAATATTCAAAATGGCCTCCGAGGGCAGTGCAGCGTCAGCTCTTGCTCAATTAAAACAGTGTAAAAAGTGTAAAACGGTCCCTAAATCAGGGCCTGAATGTGTGACCTGTGGTGGTTTATTGGACTTATGAAATATGTGAAAATGATTGATCTTGTGCGGTGATAAAAATGTTTTGCTGCGTATCTGATACATTTGCATATTGTCTGAGTAAATTTAAGAATCATTTTCACGATAATTAAAGTTTGTCCCGAGTAATTTATAAGTTACAAAGAACCAAAAAAATAAAAATAAAAATCGCTTCAAGATATCCGAAAATGGCTTACATGTTCCAATTTAAATTTTTCATATTTTGGTACCTACCAATGATATAGAAATATGTATATTTTTTTTAATTTGAAAGATTTTTGTTTTGAGAAAATTGAGAACACCGCCACTTTAAAAATCAACAAAATCATCAAAAATGTTCACATATCCTGGCTCTCAAATACACGAACTAGCTTTCAAAAATTCACCTGCCCACTAGATTGAAGATTTATTGTGATTTAGGTTCTAATAATTTAATTTGCCACTTATAGTACATAAATGGGTATGTACCTATAATAGGTTCTAGGCAAAAAAAAAAAAGAAATCTTTCACACAGCATGTGAGGTAAAAACTGAAGATATGGACGCTACCGTTTCGTCCTTGTTATGGACTCGTGAACATTAACTGTACAGCTGAATATATTTTTTTGTGCATTCCCTTGAACTGTACCTATATTTTATCTGAAAGTTATTATTTATGTTTGCAAATAGAGGCGCCGGTATAAAAAAATTTACAGTTCGTGGACAATCGGTATACACGGTAAGTTATTTAAGTGTAAAAATGCGATTTCTCGAAAGCGGTTTCAAATATTTTCATGAAATTTTGGTGACGTAGTATGTACAGTGGGGAGGGGCATATATTTTACGATATTTTTCATTTACACCCTTTTGAGGGGTGATGGTGACTTTGTAATATTAAATGTATGTATGTCTGTAGTTAATTTGGCTAAAAAGGCGATTTTTTTTATGAAAGTGTAGCACCTGGTATCTTGGAAAATATGCATTTCAGGACCTATGTTTATAGAATCTTTTCTACTTGTAGACCCATACTATTGACCCTTTAAATATTTCCCTTTCCTCTTGAAACACCTTGTATACGAAATTTTGGAGAGAATGGCAGAAAAGTGTATGCCGTGTCTTCTTCAAAAACCATTTTGATTTTTCTTCATAGTTTGTTTGGTTTTCGACTAACTGCATTTTGTCTATGCGCCAAAAATTTTAAACTAACGAAAATTATTGCGCATCAAAAATTCAAAATTTCCAACGTCATAAATATTGAATAACTCGAAAACTATTGCATACCTATACGAAAAAATTACAACATAACTATTTTAGGAAATCACTCAAACTTTCTTTTTTTTAACACGTTTTTTTGTTTGTTTTTTTTGCAACGATTAACGAGTTATTAGCAAGAAAATACTTTTTTCACCAAAGGAGTGGTTTTATTTAGGGGGACGCGCTGCACCCCCGGAACTGGTTTTTGTGGATTTGTGCTCTATAACCTCTTCACTAAGAATCTTAAGGGAAATCTTAGGTAAGGTTTTTTTATGAATTTTGGTACTGTAGAGGGGGGGGGGTGCGAGAAAGTACAGATAAGATATTTTATTGTCGTTAAGGTACCTATTTAAGGTAAGAGAGACAATAAGATATCGGTGCAAGATAAGGAGATAATAAAATTTTGAAAAGACATCATTCTTATTTCTTATCTTTCTCATACACACACCAAAGTAGAGAGTTTAAATTAGGCGCCAAATTAGTCTTTTATACTTAAAGAGTGGTAATTTGAATAGATATAAAGGTAATAGATTGGGATGCCAGAAGCTTTATTTAATTTAGAATTTTGAATGTTTTCTGAATGATATTCTAATGCCCGTATTCACAAACGATAATTTCCTAAATAATTACGTAATCAATTATACCCATCTCATTCTATTGCAAAAAAACTGCATATCTCCATCTCACTCATTTAATTAATTACGTAATTATTTAGGAAATTATCGTTTGTGAATACGGGCATAAGCTATAAAACAGTATCAAAAAATTCTCTATGATTTTACTTGTTTCTATTTTTTTAGACTATTTAAGTCGACGTTATCCCTATGTTGAAAAAGCCTTGAATTCAATAAAAATTATATTTACATCAATATGTACAATTAAAGGGCAAATAGATTTTCTATCTTAGAAAATATACTACTGGGAATATCTCTAATAATAAATATTTCAATTATTGACAGTTTAAATTATTATTAGACTCTAGCTGAGTTCTCTGCCGTCGCTTCACAAAATTTGTGATCTTCGAATTTGACAAGGCAATTTAATTATTGCGAAACAATACGTGTGTACCATGTATCCTTCTCTATATTACTATCTCCTAACGCTAACAGATACAGGGTCGGTTAAACAAATCCAAAGGAACGCAATTTTGTGGCCATCTCGATTCCGTCGAGACATACAAGATATCTGTGACCGTTCCTGAAATATCCTGAAAAAACTGAAAAATCGAGATTTCTTATTTTTGCCATATCTTTTTTATTATTGGAGATTAATAAATAATTTTTTGTGGGCTTACATAAGTCGGCAAGAGCTACCCATCTGACATTTCAAAAATTTTCAAAGCCGACTAGATCCCAGAATTTTCATAGTCAACTTTCGTTTTTCTTATGGCCACCATAGTGTTTTTTTATGTTGTTCGGTATAAAAAAAATCATAAAAACTAAAAATGTTAAACTTCAAAAAATAAATAAAAAAATGTTTATTCTTCTTTTTTCTTTACAAAAAAAGACACATTTTTAGACCGAATTTCATAGATAAATTAAAAAACCATAAGGCAAGCACTATTTCGGCGTATTTTACAAATGTTGACGTTTTTCGACGATTTTTTATTAGGTTTTTCTTTGAAATATTAAGAATAAAAATTTTAAAATTTTTCTTTTGAAGTTTATTAATTTTTGGTTTCCATTATTTTTTTCATATCGGACGACATAAAAAAATAATATAGCGGCCATAAGAAAAACGAAAGTTGACTGTAAAAACTATTGGATCTAGTAGGCCTTGAAAATTTTTGAAATGTCAGATAGATAGCTCTTAACGGCTTATGTAAGCCTACAAAAAATTATTTATTAATTTCCAATAATAAAAAAGATATGAGGAAAATAAGAAATCTCGATTTTTCAGTTTTTTTCAGGATATTTCAGGAACGGTCACAGATATCTTGCATGTTTTGACGAAGTCGAGATGGCCACAAAACTGCGCATCTTTTCTCTGATTCAACCGACCCTGTATCTCTTAGCGTTCAGGAGATAGCAATATAGAGAAGGATACATGGTGCACCCTGTATAAATAATTGTAATTCACTAATTTCACTTCTAGGTGAAACATCTTTCAATAACTGGAACCAAAATCTGATGTTGAGAAAAATTTAAGTTTGACGTTGCTCGTTAACTCGCCGGCTTTTTCTTCTGGGTCAGCTTCCGGGAAATAAGTAAAATTTGACGTACTTACAGAATTTTCTATGGGAAAACCAGTATCTATATTACCTTCTATCTTGAGCTGATTCATGGGTTCGAAACATTTGTTGGAACTGGGCAATTTGATTTTCACAAAAAGGACAGTAAGCTTTTCGCCAAGTTTGGAAGTGGTGTTATTATTATTATTACTTGTGTCCATTTCAATGACGAAAGACCGGGTACGTAGGCACATAGATACGCAAGCATAAGGTACATGCTTATTTGGGTCATCGACCGGTTATTATTATGATTATTTTAAAAGCACAGCTACCGTCTATGTTTGAGGTAATTCAAACCGCTTTAATCAAAAAGGCGTTTCCCTTTAAGAAACTTTAAGAAATTTATCGTGTAAAATCCGAAGGTTTACAGGTGTTGATAAGAAGCGTCCAAAATGGCCGATGTCGCGATGTTTATAGTTAGCACGTTAATTGTACGCGAATGTTCGCTTTCTGCACGGAAGCACTAACCCAAATGCCAACCTCACCTGCCCGCGGTGCACCCTGCTAGAAAACCTAAATACCTGCCTACTGTACCTCAATAACGAGGTACAGGGCACTCCCTTGCCCTTGGAGTGAGAAATCGCTCCAAAAGGCGGATGAACTGGAAAAGTCAACGGCATGGGAATGCAGAAGGCAAGGGGAAACCACTGCATTAAAGGTCCCCAAGGGACATCCCAAGTATCAACAATCATGGCGAACAATAATTCAACGGCCCCTAGTCCGCGGCAGACCTTAAATGGTCAAGGGGTGCGAAGAATCACCGCGAGGAGGAACCACCCGAATGTGGAAAAATGTCAACCAACATTACGGATCGGTACCTGGAACGTCCGTAGCATGTTTATGCCAGGAAAACTGGATAACATCATCCATGAAATGAAAAGGATGGCAGTTAATATCCTTGGTGTGAGTGAGGTGAGATGGCCAGGCAAAGGAAAGCAACAACATGGAGACAAAACCTTGTACTACTCTGGAAGTGTAGTTATATAGTACCAATCACCGAAATGGAGTGGGCGTGATTTTGAGCGGCGGACTAAACAGATCTGTTATTAACTTCGTACCATTTGCAGATAGAACACTCCTATTACAACTTAAAGCTAGCCAGTTCAACATCAACATCATCCAATGCTATGCTCCAACTGCAGATAAACATGACAACGAAGTGGCTACTTTCTATGAAGAACTGAAGAAGCTTCTAGCATACACTCGTAAGAATGAACCTACCATTATCCTTGGAGATTTCAACGCCAAGGTCGGTAAGGGAGGAGTAGGTGACATTGTTGGAGAACATGGATTGGGAGAGCGCAATGACCGAGGCGACACCCTGATACAGTTCTGTCAGGAAGAGAGATTCGTCATCGCTAATACTTGGTTTAAGCTACCTCCTCGCCGGCTATATACGTGGCAATCCCCGCAACATACTGAAACAAACATTGTCAGAAATCAAATTGACTACGTTCTTATAAAAGAGCGTTTCAAGAACGGAATTCACGGCATAAGAACTTATCCAGGCGCAGATATTAACTCCGACCATAACCCAGTGATTGGTACCCTTACTTACTTAATATACTTAATATAAAATTGAAAAAAGTGACAAAGAGACATGTTAGACTAGTTGACATCACAAACCTCCGCAACCCATCTAAAAGAGAGGAAGTGAGAGAGAGAGTCAACCTTGAAATATCGAACAAAACAAACGGCCAAGAATGTGGGGGGAATATTGAGGAAGACTGGAACATCTTGAAAGAAACTATACATAGAGTCGAGAAGGAAGTGATCGGTTCAACAAACACAAACAAGAAAAAGGAGTGGATGACGGAGGAAATACTAAACATGATGGAGAAACGGAGAACATACAAAAACAGACACACGGCTGAGTATAAAACAGTTAACAAACAGATAACAAAAAAGATAAGAGAAGCTAAAGAGAACTTAATGGACCATTAATGCTCCGAGATAGAAGACCTACAACAAAAACACGATCATCACGCTATCCACAAGAAAGTAAAGGAAATGACAGGCCATGGAAGAAGGAACTTCCCGACAAGAGTAGTGGGACACGACAACAAACCCATTTTGGATCAAAAAGAACTAAAGGACCACTGGATGAGATATATCCGACAATTGTTCTCAACACAGGTCCCGCGGAATTTTGGAAACAGGAGTGATTCAGAGGAGGCACCAGATATCCTAACTTCAGAGGTTAGGAGAGCACTCGAAACAAGCAAGACAGGAAAGGCAGCTGGACCAGACGAAATCCATATAGAGACGATCAAACTGTTTAATGAACAGAATATAGAGATTCTCACTAAACTTCTAAATGAAATATACAAAAGCGGTAATGTACCACGCGACTGGTTAAAGTCTGACTTCATCCCCATACCGAAAAAAGCAAATGCCCATAAATGCGAAGATTTCAGATTGATCAGCCTAATGAGTCATGTGTTAAAATTACTGTTAAAAATAATACACCGACGAATATATAGGAAATGCGAAATGGATCTAGATGACGCACAATTCGGTTTTAGAGAAGGAATGGGTACAAGGGAAGCAATGTTCAGCCTGTCAGTATTATTACAGAAATGCCGAGACCAACAACAAGAGGCTTTCCTCTGTTTCATCGACTACGAGAAAGCGTTCGACAGAGTAGAACACACGATATTATTTAACATCCTAAAAGAAAAGGGCCTCGATAACAGTGACATACAACTACTGAAAAACTTGTATTGGGACCAAATGGCAGCTGTCAGGATCGAAGGGGACAAAACAGGAGATATACCCGTTCGTAGAGGTGTGCGACAAGGATGTGTTTTATCTCCCTTACTATTTAACATATATTCTGGCCACGTGTTCGATGAAGCCCTACGAGACATGGAACACGGCATCAAAGTAAACGGACATCTGATCAACAATATACGCTTCGCAGACGATACTGTTGTCATAGCAAATACTCTGGAGGGACTCCAACAACTTCTAGATAGGATCAACAGAGTCGGAGAGTCCATGGGTTTCAAAATCAATATCAAAAAAACTAAACTAATGACCATCAATAGAAGAAACCAACACCAGCAAATATATACATAAACGGAACCCAAATCGAGAACGTGACCAGATTCAGGTATTTGGGTGCCTGGATAACATCTGATCTGAGTTCTAATACAGAAGTCATATCGCGCATAGAACAGGCTAGAACAGTGTTCAATAAAATGCGGACAGTACTTGGTAACCGATCACTTAACCTGAAGTTGCGATTGAGATTCGTTGACTGTTACATTCATTCTGTTCTACTATACGGGTGTGAAGTATGGACCCTAAAAGCCGAGACACTGAGATGACTGGAGGCATTCGAGATGTGGGTGTATAGAAGACTCTTAAAAATACCCTGGACAGACCACATTAGCAATGGGGAAGTCATGAGAAGAATAGGCAGGGATAAGGAATTAGTTCCTGCCATAAAAAAGAGGAAAACTGCGTACCTGGTACATGTAATCCGGAATGACCGAATGAAACTTTTAAAGGTGATAATGGAGGGCAAAATAGGAGGCAAGCGGAGTATAGGAAGACGCCAATATTCCTGGTTAAAGAATATAAGAGACTGGACTGGGCTGGACAGGTAAAGGTATACGGTACTAAGGTACTGAAAGAGGTAAGATGAGATATCTCTATTTACTAGAGAAATTTACGGAGACGCGATCAAAGCTTGTTCTCCGCTTCGCGATTCTCGTAGTTCTCCCTTCCCTAGCTCATCACTCCTGCGGTGGCCGTTCCTGAGTATATCCACAAATCACCGAATCCTCTCATCTCAGGTGACATTCCCGAACCTATCAGAAATTCGCGTCTCGTTCTGTCTTTATTCATTTATTGAGGTCTTTTCATTGCATTTGATTTTTTTGCAAACATTTTAGGTCTCTGTTTGCTTGTTAAGCGAGATCTAGGAATTATGAAGTCGTAAACAGAACTAGATATTCTAAGTAGGATCATTAAAAAAGAAAGGTGGCTGGCGGTTTCAAACTTGGTAATACTTAATAACAATTATTGTAACGCCTATAGGTCGTGACAGTACATTTTTTACTTTACCGACTGGACTATATCGCATTGTAATAACACTTTTAAAAAAATCATCGTGTATGTGTATTTTTTGATGAACTTGTACAGACCTGGTAAGTTTCTGTTGTATTATTTAAAAGGTGAAAAATACTCTCAAACCGAAATTTAAATTAATAGGGGGACGATTTCCGGGGATTTCTGTATCTATAGTAGGTATAAAAAAGAATAGTTGATTACGTAACCTGTCCTCGTAGAATATATTATCGCTTTATGATAATGAAATGACAAAAATCAGAGCTGAATACAAATAGGGAATTCTCTTCCTTTCCAGGTTTTTCATATATGATATTTATGTGGAAAACAGCACGAAAACATAAACATAAATAGGAAATATTGGGCTTTGTCGTAACAGATTCAGCTCTAACAAAAGAGAAAGTTTCACGGAAGGAGGGTAATAAGAAGCGGCAAAAGTTTTGGGCCAAAGCTTGCATAAATGAATGAAATTGTCGTACATAAATCTCATTTAAGTATTCGTTAGGATAGTGATGTCAAATTTAATCAAGTTTTATTTTGTATCCTTGAAAATATTCTTGTAAAGTTCTTGTTTATATCGTTTGAAAATTCAGCTAATAAAGAGAGTTTTTGAGATTAAATTGATAATCTAGTTTCCCTCATACTTTTATAAGTCTATTTCTCATTTCTGTATGAAGCCTTTTTCATTAAGCTAGTTTGAGAATATTCCGTTCTGGAATTATCTTTGCGTCGATCTGTTTGCTTGTGCCTATTTAAAAATATGTTGTTTCAATGTCGTCTAGTATGTTGAGGACGAATTCAAATCGAGTCTTTTCTCATAACAATTTACGTGTCTCAATAATAACAAATTGGGATGCCTTAATTTTAGGAACTTTATAGTTAAGATTTCGATGAAAATTCAGTATAGGTGCAAACTAAGCAAAAGAGTCGTTAATACAAGTCCGAACTTAATATTATCTGGAGTTCATTGATGATATCTCAAGTTATTGGTATGAATTTTTCTATTTTAAACAAAAATATGAGCACACGGTTCAAGTTTTTGCATATTAAGTATACACATTGCTGTTTAGTCATTTTCGGAGGCAAACAGAGCCTCTTCAGATATTATATGCGCCGATTATTATCCTCATATCCGATATCGCATGCATATCCCATTACCTACACATATAGGTACTGTGTCTATTTGCATTCACTCAGTACACTTCCGAAGTCGTCCATTAAAATTTTTGTACTGATATAGAATATTATTCCATAGTGCTTTCGCTAGAAGTTACATAATCTAATATTTATACAGGGGTTATCCTAAATAAGTGCGAAAATTTGTAGAGGGTAATATCTTTTCTCAGTCTAAGGAAAAAATTTCCTATTAGTGGTACCGCAAATGCACCGTTTTTGCCATAAGTATCGAGTGAGTTAAGAACATTGCTAAAATAATCTTTTTTTAGCACCCTGTATATTAAAAATGGTTCACTTGCGGACCCACAACTTTTTTCTTTAGAATGAGCCAATGGATCACCCCCTAGAGTTTTTCTCACGTATTTAGGATAAACCTGTATTTAATTTTATTTGCCTTGTGATTAGTTTTTTGATATTTCTTTTCAGCGAATTTGATTATTAATCGTTTTATACGGATTGACGGAAGAAAAATCGATTATTTTGGCGCTTTAACCACCAAATTTCAATTTTTTATCCCCGGTGTACGAACAAAAAAATTAATTGAACTGATTCTATGGTCGTATATTAATTTAGTACCTATACAGGAATCCTCAAAGTTTCAATTTTTTAAGAAAATACCAATTGCAATTCGTCTATGTATTGATAGTCTCAGTACTTTCACGGTATATACCTAAACCGTTTATCTACGAGTGATTCATAAAATGCAATTTTTTAGACGTTTCTTAGTTCATAAAATGTATGATTATCTTGAAGAGTGAAATAAAGTAGTTTGGGTGAAATAAAGTGCCGTAGCGGTTCATTATTTAACGCTAAATCTGACAGGTTACTGCACGCTCGCCGAGTGCAAGTTCTAGTGAAGTAGTGAGCGGAGCGGCTCGGTCGTTCGGACGAGACGCTGAACGCTGAATTACATACTATCCCGACGCCAACCACTCCTAATGCTTGTTGACATCATGCACCTAAACTAGAGAAACGTCGCAGTTTATTAGCAGAGCGCCAGATCTATGTACAATTAATATTTTGTGTTTTGCGTCTTTTAGTTACCTAAAATGGATACCATTGTAGATGATTCAATGAATGAAATATCTTCCGCACTAGAAGAAATTATTATTCAATCAATTATGACTGCACAAAATCTGTTAGGTAGGTACCTACCTCAAAAATCTAAAGAAGTGTATATTAAGCAATATGTCACCTTTATGAACTGACGTGATGAAAAAAGCGTTATAGCTTCAAAAAAACACTTACATAAGATATGAATGCATTGGAATTTTTTTTATTTTATTTTATAATAATAACTTTTAGTTCTAATTTAAGTCACTCGTAGATAACATTTTGTATGCAACATATGCATAAAGTGCCTTTTTTCACTTCTGGGATTGCCGCATTCGCCTGCGGCTCATGCGGTCAAACTTCCCAGTCATGAAAAAAAGTACCACTTTATGCACTTGTTGCATAATAGTTATTTATGCAACTCTGTTTCAAAGTAGTCAAAATTGTTCCAAATGAAAGGTAGGAATTTTGTACCTATATCAGGTGACTATTTTTTTTTCACAATTTAGTTTGAATATTTACGACAAACAATGTGACTTAGGATCACACCACAGTTTCTGGATAGCACTCACCTGCACCTCTGTAACTATAGAAAAGGTTAAACATGCAGCAAAACTATTTAAATGTCCCTATACTAACCTTTGGAGTTCTATCACATGAAAATGAAAAAATTATTATACCTACAGGGTGATCTAAAAATTTGAATTTTACCTTTGATTTGGTACAATTTTCACACATCTAAGGCAGAATGGAAATCAGCAATCTGCTAAATTTCTTATTTCCATATATTATCATATGGCCAATCTGGAAAGTGTTAGGCTTGTATAATGTCGCCCTTCCAAAAATATCGTCAGCCTGCTACAGGTCTGCTGAGCTTAGAAATTCTCTAGTCTAGATGAATAATCAAGGAGTGAAATCGGTGAGACCTTATAGTAACAAGGGACCCTGATTAAAGGGTTAGACTAATGCTGAATACCGAACCTTGTAGGGTTACATATTTCAGTATAATTACGTAAAACTTCAAAACCCACAAATGTCAAGTCTACAAGCTGATCCCGAAATGGCAGACACGGATAGTATATACGTACCAACTACAGCATTCATTGTTGATTCGGAATTTATTTACTTTTTTCTCCAGCATGGCTAATTCACTCAATCCACTTTTTATGAAGAAAAATAGTGTGTAGGTTTACACCCAGATTAAGATGTTACTATGGCAACATGAAATGAAAACAAAATTTCAAACAATACTATCGTTGCGGGGATACATATCCGATAATATGTATCCCCTTAATTAGCTTACTTTGAGGAAGAACGTGACTTTGCAGGTGTAATGTTACCTCTGACGGCTGTTAAGAGAGGTAACTACTTCAATATTTAACTTAAAAAATGAATTTTTAGAAAGTTCATCAGTTATCAAAATTTATTCTATAATTTGAATTAATATTCTATAATTTATTTTAATTTGAAAAGTGTTTCCGAAAAGGAAACCTGCCAGCAGAAAACCTGTTAGCCATTTAGCCGAAAGCCAAAAAAGTGAAATTCGTAATATTATAATGTGAGTTGAACGAATAAAATAGCCCTTCCTAAAATATTGTCATATGCTTACACATTTGTTCATGTTTAAAGAGTGGGACCTATATTATCAATGATGTAGGAACACTCTTGGCAAAATAACAATCCAAACATGTCTACGAATGAAGTGGAAGCTCACTTTGGCGGATTTTGAAACAAAATGGGTTCAAATGTGGTTGAAATATCGAAATATTTATAGTTCTGGTATAGTATGCATGGGTGTATGTACATACAACTACCGTATAACTTATCTTTGTATAACTAATAAAGCTTATAGCATTAATTTAATGATTTGTTGAGTTATTTTATTACTTGTTTTTTTCAAATCAGTAGAAAATAGGTTGTCTCCTAAAGTTCCAAACTTCTAAAATATCTAATCCATAATCTGAGAAAGTAAAGCTGACTAAATAAATTATAGAATTGCACAAATTAAAAAAGAAGAAGCCAAGCTCACGGAACGTTTAAATTGCGTAATGTCATCCGATCTTGAAAGCTGGCAAACTTGCATTTTTGTTATCAATGACGTCATGACCACTTTAGCTGAAACGTACTACAGTGAAAACCGATTATAACGACATCGTTTAGTACGACGTTCTGGATATAACGACCAAATGTTGAAGTCCCAGTTTAGTCTCATAAAAATCACCTTACATAGAAACCGTTTAGTACGACATCGCTTATTGCGACGTACCGGTAATAGCGACGTAGTGATCTTGGATTTTTCACGGAATCGTGTCGGTTATAACGACCGACGGATGTTTATGCTGTAAATTCTGAATTTTACGCTTCCCATCGTCTGGCGAGGGCCTGTTTTTATTTGATTTTTTATTGCGTGATCGGACAATGGAGGTGATTTAGGTATTTCTCCGAATAGGATGATTCAGGAGCGAACTGAGACTGTTTGCCCTTTAGCAGAACATGATAAAAAATTAAAATTGTACATACCTACCTGTATCCTCAAAAATTAATAAATTTTTAGTAGATTTATTTAAACATCTTAATCCTTTGAATTTACATACATAATATCATATGTGGTATGTGGTATGTGGTGTCAGTTAGTAAAAAATGCATTTAATTGCCTATAACGACTATCGGCTATAACGACCGCATATTGATGGTCCCCTCAATGTCGTTATATCCGGTTTTTACTGAATAAAAGAGCTATTATTGAGAAAATAAAAAAAAATTGAGTTTTTTAGATTCTTCAAGATATATTTGAAGAACGGTCACGGATTCGAGATTATCACAAAAATAGCGTTTATTTTCAATAATTTAATGAACTGTGTGTCTCTTAGCATTTACAAGATACCCATAGTTCTATAAATTACGTTAGTAAACTTTTCGAAGTGAAGTTTTAATAATAGTTCTGATCTGCCGAGACTATTAAGTGTAAACTTTTCGAAGTGAAGTTTTAATAATAGTTCTGATCTGCCGAGACTATTAAGTGTAATGAAATGAAAATTAACCACATTGTATTTTTCTGTATTTTACCAGACTCACCTCTTGAAGGACATACTCATAAGGTGGCGGCGGACTTGACGGCACCAAATCCTGCCCATCCCCACATTCAGCGCTTTCCTGTGTCAAATCGCCATCTAACGGCGTCTCGACGGAATTGCTCCTAGTCGACGCGTTCGACTTGGACATCCTGGTGAATCTCAGCTTGAACGGCGCCACTTTATTTTCTATTTGTTCTCGTTTGTATCTCTTGCAGATCGCACCCTTCCACTTATTGACTATCTTCGATCTTTCTTAATCAGTTAACCGAGTAGAAACTGTTTCTTTTTTGTGGTCTCTAGTTTGCCTCTCCAGAATTGCGTTTGGTCAATCGTGAGAGAATGATGTTGAAGAATCTTGTCGGGTTTCTCTTGTATAAGTTAATTATTTTTTGGGTCTTCTTTGTCCAATAATTGGAATACTTGAGGAGGGATGTACTTTGGTTTGTTGGGTTCAGTCTTTTAGTATCAGTTTTGTATCTGAAGCCTGAAAATTTATTAAAAATATATATTATTAAATCCAGTAATAATATTATATAAATCTATAAGATTGTAAAATTCGTTACCAATCAATTCGTATTGGATCTTAGTAAGTAGGTATTATATTATATGCTCTATACATTATTTACATTCTACCACAAAAAATTTTACGACATAAGTTTTAAGTTTTGCTTGTTTGAAGGTCACCAGCTAATAAGTTCTTATCCATTTTGTAATCGTTAGCTATCCTGTCTAAAGAAGATTTAATAAAACAACAATCAGTAGGTCAATGAGTATATATTTTCTTTCAAAAAATTAGGAATATCTTGTCGACCGGTTTCGGGTGTTAACCCATCTTCAGGACAACTGCAAGTGAGGAATACATATTGTAGCTGTTGTAAAGTTTAAAAAATGTTTAAAAAGTTGAAAATTATTTGTTACTCACTTGTCAGTTTACAAGAGTCGCGGTCCACACATAAAGGGTATACAATTCATGTCCAAAAAATACAGGCCCAGGCCTGATGTAAAAATGTAGGAACACGTGGTCATAAAATCAGAAATTCTCTAAGGTACTTCCAAAGAACAAACACACATATAAATAAAATCAAAAATTAAAATTATGTCATTACAGACTTGTTTAAAACCCTTCCCGAGTGGAAGGGTGGCGTTAATTGACATTAGGGGTTGAAATTGCAAAATTCTTCAGGAGAAGTAAAACGGCGGACCGACGTGAAGCGTCGATCCCCGGTGAATGATGAAGAGATGGGTCGAGATCCGTTCACATCATCAAGATGTCTGCCGTTATGTTCGATAAATCACGTCAGCTCATATGTCATCTGTCTCCGGTGTAGGTGTTGACGGTTGACATTGACAAAGATACATTTTCGGTGTGTCACTCCTCACTTGCAGTTGTCCTGAAGATGGGTTAACACCCGAAACCGGTCGACAAGATATTCCTAATTTTTTGAAAGAAAATATATACTCATTGACCTACTGATTGTTGTTTTATTGAATTTTTGAGTATACCATGGCCACTTTTATGGTTAAAAAGATTTGACTATTAATATTAATATAACAATCACTAGAAAATGCTACATTTTACCAATAAGTTGAAATAGGAATACCTTAGAGGGGTAAAATTAATCTTGGTAATTATTCTGAATCACAAGATCTTATTTCAAGTTCTTTTTCGGACCTTATTTTTATACTACACACTAGAAGATATTTCTTCTCTTTGTAAATAGAATTTTCATCCTTGCATGAAATAAAAATTCTTACTTTTTATCATTACTTAAAATCAAACATGGCCAAAAATTTGGTTGTGACAAATTTCAAATTAATTTACCTAATTAGTTTTCTGATGTATACTATAAACTCTAAACTTTTTAAGATTTTCAATTCTCTTGACATCAAATTGAATTTTCGGTCCCCAAATCTCATTAAGAATCACCAGTTTTCTTTTTATTTGTGGCCATTTGGAATCACCTTGTATATTCGAGTGCTTACGCAAGGTACACCACCTCCCAGTAGGGATCCATATTGATGCAGGATACTCAACTGTAGGGGATTGTCGCAAAAGAATATAAGTTTGGAGAAGACTGTGATGTCAAAGAGGTTTGTGTTAGTTTAAATCTCCTTTTATATCTGACAAATCTTAATTTTATTAGGTTAGATCTACATTATACCGGGTGTAACATAAGTACTGCGAAAGATTTCAGGGGGTGATTCCTGAGATCATTTTAAGAAAAAAAGTTCATATGAACATGAGTCCGAAAATGCTTAAAGTTGGGATAATTTTCACCACAACCCCCAGATTTAACCCACCCTTGGTGAAAAATCAAAGTGATCTACAGTCTATCTTATTAGGCATAAAAACATTGGTGGATGTGGTAAATTTCGTCATCTTATGTTGAACTGTTTCGGAGATAATAAATAAAAACCTTCGTCAGGGTTCCAACTTTAAGGGACTATAACTCAGCGGGTAAGCATTTTCGGACCCATGTTCATATGAACTTTTTTTCTTAAAATAATCTCAGGAATCACCCTCTGAAATCTTTCGCAGTAGTTATGTTACACCCGGTATAATAAAATGTTTGTCAAAATGTTCAAGAAGATAAATAAAATATGTATAACCACTCACTTTATCGAGATTTTTAACCAAATTAGAAGAATAAAATCAATATTAGTTAATTTAAGAGGCGAGTTAAGTGCTCTATACCCTCCCGGGAAAATTTCATTACGCGGTTTCTCATTCCAATAAGGCCACTTTGTAACAGTTCGGGTGTAATAAGAATAAACATAGGTATAGGTAGGTACTGTTAAATCGTTTAATAATTATATTTTAGTTTTCCAATTATATTATAGCAGTTCTTTCTATAATTATTTTTTAAATAAATTACGTTGTTAGGGTCACAGAATCTGTTTGACCACGTTATGTACGTATTACAACTGATAAGTCGATATTGATAAAACTCCTCCAATAAATTGAATGTGTCAGTGGTTTTTTAACAAACACACCTTTATCTGTAATTTTGAGAATTAACATACTTATATGATTTTTTAAATAAAAAAGTCTTAATGAAAAATGCCTCGTCATTTAGTTGAATTTGGGAAAATGTTTCACAAAAGTTTTACTCCTCCGGAATGTCCCAGAGGAACAATAATTTCACTACTAGCATACGATGAGGATAAAAGTGAATTAACTTTCCTAAGAAGTTTGTAAGCAGGCTCCTATACACATAGAAACATCAATCTAGTGAGTTTGGTGAAGATCTGATGTATGGAGATAAATTTCCATAATATTTCGAACGATTTCAACTTCAAGACATCTCTTTCCCCTGTAGGTTATACTGATTTGGAGGTATTATGTTGGTCGAAAATTTACAACATCTCCATTAAAGACTCGATGAAATTCATGGGGGTCACAACAACACCAAGTCATTGTGATAATAGGAACCGTAATCTGGACACTATATGAAATTACTCAAAATTCCCATATTGCCAATGTGAAAATATCCTTCAACAATAAGAGTATCTATTTTTCTCTAACGTAACGGGTGGACAACTAATAATAGCCATATCTGAGGAACGACTCGCACAGGAGGGATAAAAGATTTTTTATGCAACTGCCATTAAAAGTCACACTTTTAACGACTGCTGACAGTGTTAAAAGTGATTGTTTACATGGAAGCGTGTCAAAAGTACTTTTGACACTAGTGTCAAAAATACTTTACAACACTCGTGTTAAAAGTAATTCTATCTACTTTTTCTGTACCTACTTACATTTTCTCATTGAACTACATTTTCTCATGATGAAATCAGACAAATAGGTAGGAAGATTTTTTCATATTCTTTTTATTACTGGCAAACATATTAATAAAAAATAAGTATAGGTACCTAGTCAAGTATTCAAGACAATAATAATAATTGTTCAGAAATTGCAATCAATAATAATTTTTTGACGTCTCTTTTATTTGTATGCACGCATTTGCTAGCAACCATAGCGTCGGCAACGGTTGCTATGCATACTTAGTACACATTTGTACTTATCTATAATATTTTAAAATGCAATTTGAAGTTGAGTGTCATTCTAAATTCATCAATTTTATTATTAAAATAGAGCAGTTTTACAAAAACCATTGTATGATATTCGTCTTAAAAGTGATTTTATTTTATT
This sequence comes from Malachius bipustulatus, assembly GCA_910589415.1. Lineage (NCBI taxonomy): Eukaryota > Metazoa > Arthropoda > Insecta > Coleoptera > Melyridae > Malachius > Malachius bipustulatus. Next base: position 9,996,730 of record OU342632.1, read on the forward strand.
CGTGAAATTTGTTGAATTCGCTCCGCTACGCTTCACTCATTTCACAAACCTTTTCACTCATAAATAAAACTTCACTTTTAACACTAATATCATAAATAGCTATTACTACGATAGTGGTCCAGAAAAATCGCTGGAAAATATTTTTGAGCTTCTAAAATTACCGCTCGTGGGCGTAATAGTCATGCCAGAATGGTAAATGAGTAGTTTCTCCGTATTTTTTGTATTTTTTTGGTTAAGTGTGTATTCAAAATACAGGTAGTATAATCCTCAAATATATTTTTTTTATTTGAGACTTTTTGTTACCTCAAAAATAAAGCGGTGGGAGAACGTCAAAATGAATTTAAATGACATTTAAAATTAAATGTCGATGACTTCGGTTAACCTCATCGGAATCGGAGAAGTTTAGTCTTGTTACAAAGAGTTTTCCTCCCTCTATCGATTGAACATTACGAATGTTTCATTTTGTTACCTCCGCAAAAAAAAAATTTTCTTCTTGCACAGTCAAAATGAGAATTTGAAAACCGCAGCTGGATAACTTTCGCCCAACAGTAGATATCTGCCAGAAAAGTTAATCTTATGAAAAATTTTCAGAGTTTGGACCTCGCAAGGATTCTAAGTTAAAATTGCTGGAAAAAAAAATGTCTATGGGCGATCAAAAGTTTCCATGGGCGTGAAGTGAATATATGTATATACAGGGTGATGAAACATCTGCCATTTTCTTTTTTTTTTGTTCACCATTAGTAACTTTGTTACGCCCTCTAACGGTTGCGGTGGTAACAAAATTATAATCGACAGAGGAAGGAAAACTACTCCCACCACTTTATTTTCGAAGTTACGATAAAAAATGTGTTTTGAATACACTCTTAATTGAAAAAATACCAGGAAACTACCCATTTTCCATTCTGACATGACTATTTACGCCCTCTAGCGGTATTTTCATAAGTTCAACAATATTTTACAGAGATTTTTCGGGGTCGCTTTCCTCCTATTCTTTTTATACCCTAAAGCTGTGCGACGAGCCGTTCCTGAGATATGGCCGGCATCTATATTCTTCTATTTATTCTAAGAAGTAACAACAAAACTTCCTTATAAATTTGAACAAAATTAAAATAGATTAAAATAGCAAATATAATAAAATAACAAATAACAAATAAAAAAAAGATTAACAAACAAATAACAAATAAAATAACCCCCAATTTGAACAAATCACATCTGATTTTTTGGCAATATAGCAATATTATTTAGTTGGATTGACGAGGAAACGTTAGGTTCCAACAATTACGTTATAATAGTATATTATACTATAAGGGAGAGAAATGCGTTATTTTAGCAGAGGTGCAATTTGAAGCCCGAGGGCTACAACAATGCACCAGGGCAAAATAGCATCTCTCCCGAATGGTATATAATATACTATTTTTTCCACGGTCTCATTCAACTTAGAAACACATATTTTGTCATTATGAAGTAAGTAGCACCAGAATTATTGTAATATTCGGATTTGAGCATTTATTTAGTAATCGTTGAGTTATTGTCATAACTACGAAATAAACAATAATGTAAACTTAATGTTAATAATGTTCTCCATAATGTAAACTCTCTTGGGAGCAGTATACTCCCTTGGGAATAATCGACTATTTCTGTTTTAATTTTAATGTCATAGAAACTGATTTCTACTCCCGGCCATGGAAAAATACATATTACAGTCTTTTTCTCATGGGTTTCCTCTTTTGTCAATATTATGTTTCCCATTTTGCTTTTCAAATCAAATTCCTCTTGTATCAAAAAAAATCCCTTTATATGAAAAAATTATTTTCCAATAAATAAACAACTGATGTCATTACGCTTAAATCAATTGATCTTATAAAGGGAAACAAACCAATTTGACTGATATTTGATTTGACTTGATTTGACTGAGATTTTACCCAATGGAGGAAAATTTATTGGTAGATCATCAATGACTAGAAACTTGAAAACTAAGAAAATGATTTGACATTCAGTAAAATCAAAGCAATCGGTAAAATAGGCAAACCAAGAGAAACATACTCTATACAGGGTGTTCTACAAGCTCTATGACAAACTTTGACAGATGGTAGGTTGCTTGATTTTAAACATATTTTTTTTAATAAACATGGGTCCGATTCGTTTTTGTTTAGAAGTTACAAGCATTTAAAAAATCGTAATTTTTCAAGTTCAAGGCCCTGTAAAAGGAAAACGGTTCAAGATAGATAAAAACGGCTTACATGTCCCTATTTTAACTTTTTATGGACTATCCTATGGTATAGAAACATTTGTACTTTCTTTGATGTTTTTAAATGTGGAGAAATCTCAGATTTTTTCAAATTTTTTATCACCCTGTATAAACATTTCATCTACATGATAGGATAGTACATGAAAAGTTAAAATAGGAACATGTAAGCCGTTTTTCTCTATCTTGAACCGTTTTCCTTTTACAGGGCCTTTGAACTTGAAAAATTACGATTTTTTAAATGCTTGTAACTTCTAAACAAAAACGAATCGGACCCATGTTTATTAAAAAAATATGTTTAAAATCAAGCAACCTACCATCTGTCAAAGTTTGTCATAGAGCTTGTAGAACACCCTGTATGTATGAAGGATATAGTCACGGCAACTTAATACAACCTAACACTATAGGCAAACAATAACAACAAAAAGAACCTGTCAGAAAACTGGTCGATTTACTAGAATAAATTCCCTATAAAATTATCAGTTTAATCCCTAATAACCATCAAATCCACCTCTGCTGTTAAAAAAGATGAACAAACAAAACCTTGATCCAACAAAATCGCGAAAACCTTGACTGGAACTACTCCTAAGTAAGTTAAAAAAGAATTATTTATGTGGAATACTTGAAAAACTCAAAAGTACGCAATTTAAAGTTAAGCCGTACATAATTTCAACAGACCTAACTTTTAGCATCATTTGCGTATTTATCAAACAACTCTCAAGCGGTGATTCTGTAGATTGTATAGGTTTCCCTTTCATTACAAATCTGTACCCAGAGCCAGACTATGTTGTGTTAAACCCAAATTTTTATATTTTTTTACAAACATTTCAAGTCGCATGACTTTTGTATACTTGCGTATTGTATACTCATCATTTCAGTGTCGAATGTTTTTTATCTTAAGGGTCCTATAAAGCTTCATATAGGTATATTATAAAGCAAAATAATACACTGACGAAGATAACACACTTTTAGTCCTACATCTTGCTGTGGTACTCTCGAAGTGTTACCTTTAACACCATAAGATCAATTTTAAAAGAAAATAAAACTAAGTCATCCAACTGGCTGTCAATTATTCTAAAAAAGAAAGATCATTTTTCGATTTATCACCAAAGGAATTTCGTGATGCGCTTTCGATTAAATACCATCGTTGTTCAGCTCTCATGTTTACTTCTTCTGATGGTAGCGGATGTAAAGAATTTAACATTGATCATGCTTTGTGTTGTAAAAAAGGTGGTTTCATCACAGGGAGACATAATGAGATAAAAGATCTATTTTGCGAAGAATCATGGGGAAATATCATCAATGAAGAAGGTGAAGGACTGCGTGGTGATTTAGCATGCCGTGGGGTCTGGGATACTCAGAGGGAGACATTTTTTGATGTTCATGTCATTAACACTGATGCTCCTTCTTATACATCCCGATCTGTTGCATCTATCTTAAAAGCAGCAGAAGATGAAAAGAAACGAAAATGTTCACATGCAGTTGAACGTCATGCAACCTTTACTCCACTTGTTATGTCAGATGATGGTGTCTTTGCCCACAATTTGAATCATTTATAAAAAATTTTGCTGAACGTTTATCTGAAAAATGGAATCGTCCAGAAATTATTGTAAAAAGTTGGTTGAGAGCACGAATGGCTGTTACTTAAAGCCAACAGCATGTGTATACGAGCCTTAAGGCAGAAAGTTAGAAGCGCGAGCAACTTATTTGGGTTTGAAGATGGAGCTGGAGTTTCTTTATGGCTATAATTTCATTATTATTATAATATTTATAAATGTATACCTTTTGAAATTACTTTGATATTTTGTACCTTTATTTACTCTTTATAAATCTGTCCTGGGTGAGCTTCTAAAAAATCTGTATAGGAGAAATAAACAACTTCTAGAAGTCGTTCCAGATAGCCGCTCGTTGTGTGTGGATGTGGTTCTAACCTGAGTGCAATAATAACGGAAGAATTTAGTCGAAACTTGGTAACACCAGGGATCAATGGGATCATCACTAATTCCGTGGTAATACTTTATCGGAATTCCTTCAGCTTCAGAGTGAAAAAGTCCGCAACTTAATAGACAAAAAGATCAGGAGAATCGAAGTTAAGCATCCGCTGTAGCATATTATGCCATAAACTCGGAAACAATGTAATTTGGTCGAATTAAGCTACATATTTCTTTCATTATTTTTTATCTGTGTCAGTAACCTCGTTGTTGCGTGAGGTAGGCACTTAAATAAAATATAATACTAGTTCAAATCGATTTCATTTTCTCGATACGTCTAAGAGTTAACTAATTAATTATTATGTTTCCAAGGGGGCCCACCAAAAACTTGCCATGGGATTTTTTGGTGATACTAAAAGCATAGTTGAAAGAAAGAAACTCGGATACGTCAATTTTATATATATGTATAGTTTGGAGGCAAGTTTATTTGCAGCATCGCCGCCCAACTCTCCAACAGTGGAATGAATCACTTCTATAAACTGATCTAATATAAATGTTATAATAATCTGATGAGCGATAATTCTAATACAGCTCGAAAATATGCAGACCTGCGCAAGTTATGTGGAAATCATTGGCTGCAAAAGAGTTGTCAAGCTTAACATAAACATATGCTGTAATCGATAACTTCAAGTTTTTACTACATGGGATGAAAAACTCTCTTCTATCACTGAAGTTTAAAGAAATATATCTGAAAAAATCTAATTCCAACAAAAGTGAGGTGATCTTGTTTTCATTTGAACAATCATGAAAAATGTCGATACTTTTCATTTTCGTTTCAAGAAAGCTGATCAAGGATCAAGAGAACAAGGTCAACTCAAGCATCAAGGCAAGCAAAATTTCAAAATGGGAAAACTATTGGAAAGAAATTATCCATAATAATAATGTATTTGTATTGAAATTATAAACAAACACTAATCTATGTCTTCATTCAGATAACTCTAATACATTTAAGTACCTCCTAATTTCCCGAGAGCATACAGGGGAGATCAAAATAAATATAGTCTGTCATAAAAAAATTCCTAAAATGTCCCTAAAGGAGATACAATAACACCTGTCAAAACTTTGACCCAACAAGTGTTGTGGTAAGTCCGTTCCTGACTTCCCTGACGACGTGAAACATCCACTATGAAATGGCATAATGTCTCTTTATGGTCTCTATAAAATATTAAAATTTCATCGAATTGTACATTTCGGTTCAAAAGTTAGAGCAACAAAAAATAAATTTTGATCACCACGACCTTTTTCAGGCAATATTATTAAGGATTCTACGCGTATGGCAAGCCTAACGGGACTCAAAAGCGTAGTATACTAGACGCTAACATTATCATGTTTACATGTCACCATGTCAGCATGTTTACCGGACGTATTTACAGGTGCAAATGTTACTGCAGTACGATATGAATGCCACAGAATGGGGTTGGAAAAAATTTTCCGCGGGTTAGAACCCATAAGCACCACTGCAGACTGCAGAACTCGCATCCGATTCGTTGATCAGAACAATTTCTTGCAAATGCAAGACAAATTGCGGCAAAATTTGCGGGTGTCGTAAGTCAGGACTAAAATGTTCAGTTATATGCCAAAGCTGCAGTGGTGATACGTGTGACACTTCACGAGGTACTTGATGACGAGAAGATGATGGTACCATCGAAAATCCTGCCCGACAAACATCCAAGATCAGCAAGGAATGTCAGGAGATCTGCGAAGAGGAAACCGACGATGTGATTTGGCAGGATCATCGGCGAAAAAAAAAAGACAAGTAATTCCGACAACAACACCTTGGAAAAAAATATCTGGCCATCTGAAGCTTTAAATAAAAAAAAGAGAAAAGCACATTTCCTGGATTCTTAACGCTTACAAAAAAAAAATTGAAATTATAAATTCCAACTCTTATAAAAATGAAGAAGCCAGAAATCGCAACAAACTTGCAAGCGATAAAACGTGGATTAGGTTTTTTTTTCCCGTTTAATTCAAAAATTGTTAGAACGATAAAATTTTATGGGGTAAAGTTGTAGAGAATCAAATTTTGCAATAACTTACCTAAATCCTTACTATTTTTGTTGAAATGTCAAAATCAAAATGGCGGCTAACGCCTGGGTGGAATTGGGTCTCGATTTGGAATTGAGACTACCCCCCTCCCTTAAAGGTTTGAGCAAAATAAAATTTCTATCGGTAGTTTTTGCATGGTAAAGAATCTTTTGTGACTAACCCGACTGGGCTAACAATAATATTATTACTGAGGTAGAATTTTGGTGTGATGAAAATGATTTTTTGTATTAATTGGCAGGGACCAGCTGCTATTACAACTGGCCTATTGGATACTTATTTTATTGCAGCTCTCATGGCTTTAGTGTTCATAAAATATCTGCCAGAGTGGACAGCCTGGACCATCTTGCTGTGATTTCAAATTGGGATCTTATAGTAGGTACTGACATCAAAAGGACCCCAATAATTCTGGTTGAGACGGTCCAAAAAATAAATTAACAAAAAAAATTCCCTGCTTTGATTTATTCTCCCACATACGTGTACACTGCTAGTATGTCAACAGGTGATAAACCACAAACGTCATCGAAAGGAGAAAGTCGCACAGTTCCCCTATATAACTCCCAATGAAAAACCACGGTTGTTTTACGCAAGATTGTGTAATCAATTCATCCATGGTAGTATAAAGAGGGGTAGAAATGAACGATTTTCCTAGTGGTTTGTCACGAACGACGATTCTGCTTCAGCTACCTCAAAAAGAAGAGCGTGGTATCAAGCTAGGGCTAAGTGTTATTTCTTAATTATTGTTTTGAATTGAAACCAATTTTTATTGTTTATTAATCTCTTTTATATTATAAATTTTATTTATATTATTTTATTTTCAAGTAGGTACCAAGGAATACCTTACTTGGAATACAACTACCATAAAGATTACTTTGGAGTAATTACTTATATCTCATGAACTTACGTATCGAAAATGATAAATTTCACTAGAAAGTTAAAGCCAAGATTATTGTCTTACATAAATTGGCTGAATCGGGCTTAAAGAGGTCACGCGGACACATTGAAAGTTGCATGTAATTTCAAACTGAACATGATATCAACTTATTTCTTCGGGGTGTGTATATGAAGTCTACTCCGACATCTTAGTAGCCGGTAATTTTATATAGCATGTCACCAAGAATCAGATGCCGATCAGAATCTTAACGAGAATTATTTCGAGAAATGCACACCTGAATTTCCAATTTGGTACGTTGTTCCAAAACAAGACCACGAAACAACCCCAACTTTATAACTTGAAACGAAGAACTTCAAATATTTCCAATAACACAACAGGTTCTTGCCATTCAAGGATCTATTATATCTAAAAAGGATCTAGTATAAAACAAACTGCTTGACAACTTATCATGGTTGTTGTAACTCAATTTTATGATAATAGTAGAGAAACGACAAGTGAACAAGAGTAAGTTATATTAAATTTGAGAAAACAATCATTCTTGTTCCCATTGCAGAAGACTTTTCAACTAAGAACTAAGAACATAAAAGAATTTGGTAACACTTACCTACAAGTTACAAGCTTACGTCAGATGCCAGATTGGTTGTGAAACTTTAAACCAATTTTAACAAAACTGAAGCTACATGTTTTTATTGGGTTTCCCGTGACTAGTCTAGCATAGGTACTGGATAATTCGCTACAAAACGTATAAATAAAAAAATAAATATCTTATGGCTGTGGTAAAGCCCAAGTGTCAGAAGTTTTCAAGTAGCCTCAAGGGCCTCTGACGTAACTTAACGACTGCTGTGAAGCAGCTGGGACCCCCTTTTTAACGTACCTCCCGGAGCACGATACAAAACGAATGTTTCTCCAGGATGTAAACGAATCATCCTGAATTATGTCATGTCATAATGTGGGAGGCTTGTTATATTCGAGAAATGGGGTATGCCGCATATATTTCTCAGTATTACTCAGACCTTGCAGACAAAACGAGCATGACCAGCATCACAAAGCGAGTGAACTCAACAATCGATCGAGGCGACACCGAGCAAACAAACTGAAATACTCTGATTATTGCATAAGATCGATTGTTGCATCGAAAACCTTCCTCGTCCTTATTCCAGAAGGCATCCAAGATTCGGCGATCATTTTAGAAGTGAGTTTTTGGCTCCCACAGATGAGCAGATGATCCCTCGGGAGGCTCAGTTTTAGCCAGAAGACCTGGAAATATCCATAAGCCTGCCACCAAATATAAGATCTCACTACCTTGCTTTGTGGCGAAATCGACAATATTGGTAATACATCGCCCAAGTTCCTTTCCTTCTCAGCAGCGTCATTTAATGGATTTTGTTTAGGATATTATGGTAACTAAGTATTCCAATGGTTCCTGCTGCAAGAGTATAAGAGGAGAAGATTATTAGAGATAGTACAAGCACGTGCACCAACTTCTGCGTCGACAAATAAAGAGCTCCGTGGCAGGATTCCTACATAATAAGACCACTAGCAAAGCAGTAAAGAGGTCAGAGTAGTTCGAGCACATTAGAAATGAAGTGTTAAAATTGGAGCAAAAAGAGTAAACCATTATACATTGACATCTTCGGTTAGGTAAACAACACCACATAGGATAAACGATGCTTGGCTTATCTAAGCAAATACACATCTAGTTAGTCTAAACTAGGTACTCTAGAGGACATAAGTATAGACTTCTTTTCAACATCTCTAATAGTAACATCTTACGATATACGTGATCATTCAATTTTATTACATAAACCTAAATGAATCATTTCAAATATTTCAACTCATGGCAGACAGATTAGTGACAGTCGACTTGTAGCCGCTCTAAGAAGATACGATTATAGCTTTTACATAGTCCAAAATGTACTTGTGTAAACAAAATTAAAATAACTTTCAAAATTTGTTACAATTGTACAATAATTGCACGGACAACATTTATCTCTCTTTTTGTGCACTGGAGCCTTAACAGAAAACTTCTAATTATTAAGGAAGCAGCTAGCTTTCAAAAATAATTTAGAAAAATTTATCTAATAATAACTAAGAACCTACTATCCAGAACAAGAAACCCTAGAATTAGGTACTTCTGAGCGGTCTCTAGTATTGTGCAATAAAATTAATTAGCAGCAGTAGATACCATAATAATATTAGTGAAAGCCCAAGTTTCTAACTAGCTTACCGCCTCTCACGTACATATTCAATTTGAGTTATTATAATCCTTAGAGCAGTCCGAACAACTTCCTTACCTTTCCCAAACACGATTTGCATCACCCTAATTTGTGTTCATAAGCAGTTCAAAATTTCAAGGTTATTATAATATCATATACCAACTATCAGATGTGACAGACTCCATTTATAAGCATACAGGGTGATTGATTGAAACGCCACATTAGAAAAAGTTCGACTTCCAAATGATCTAGAATCTGAAATTTGGAACTTAGGCAACATACCTAATAACGAGTCAAAATGAAATATTACCAAGATGGTAGAACATTTAAAATGGCGAAAGCAATAACGGCCATCTTTGTTTTTTTTAAATGGGACACCCCATATATTATTGCATTTTCAGATCGTCTGAGAAAATGTAATAACAATGGTGGTTATAGTTGTATTTTAAATTGAGTAGGCCATGAGTTATAAACAAGTGAAAATCGTGATTTTCCAACTTAAAAGACATTTACCACGAAAACGGCTCATGATATCAGAAAACGGCTTACATGTTCCTATCTTAACTTTTCATCTGGTATCCTACTGTAGAGTTGAAATGTTTATACAGGGTGATGAAAAATCTGACAATTTCCACCACCTTGTATAAAGATTTCAACTGCATATTTGGATGCCTTATAAAAAGTTAAGATAGGGACATGTAAGCCGTTTTCTGATATCTTGAGCCGTTTTCGTGATAAATGTCTTTAAAGTTGGAAAATCACGATTTTCACTTGTTTATAACTCATGGCCTACTCAATTTAAAATACAACTATAAGCACCATTGTTATTACATTTTCTCAGACGATCTGAAAATGCAATAATATATGGGGTGTCCCATTTAAAAAAACAAAGATGGCCATTTGCTTTCGCCATTTTTAATGTTCTGCCATCTTGGTAATATTTCATTTTGACTCGTTATTAGGTATGTTGCCTAAGTTCCAAATTTCAGATTCCTAGATCATTTGGAAGTCGAACTTTTTCTAATGTGGCGTTTCAATCAATCACCCTGTATAAGCGGACTGTTTATTACCTAAACGAGGTAAAACAAAAAATAAATATTGTTACCATATACAATATTATAACCTAGATATTATAGTAACTAAAAATAGTCGATAAAGAAGTAAAAACACTGATAGTCATAATAGCTTCTAATATTGTTGGACCCAAGGCATTTCCTTGAGGTACACAATTAGTTTTTTTTGAACAACTGTTTTCTTTTTCTCACAACAGGCTGACCTATTTGTCACATAGGTAGCTTGTTGCAGTGTTTATTCTAGGAAGCCCCTAATAGGTACCTTGGTACCTACATATCTACCTACCTAAAAGTCCTATGCCCGTATTCACAAACGATAATTTCCTAAATAATTACGTAATTAATTAAATGAGTGAGATGGAGATATGCAGTGTTTTTGCAATAGAATGAGATGGGGATAATTGATTACGTAATTATTTAGGAAATTATCGTTTGTGAATACGGGCACAAGTCTCATTAATATATCAAGTAAAACTAGATGTCACAGTGCAACGTGTATGTCATCTGTTTTTTTTTTTTTTTTGTTTTGTTGCTAAACAGCCCTAGGTCATTATACAGGCTGTTTACTGTGGTTGGCCAAACTTCACAGGCTGATTCTTGAGACTAAAATAACCCAGGCAGCAAGGAATGTTCACTGAATGTTCCCTAAATGTTCACCGAACATTAAACATTGCTCTAATGTTAAACAGACTTTCCGAATATTCAGGCAACGTTCAGATTCTAATGTTCGTTTTCAGACCTTGAATAAACATTCATTGAACATTAGATACTGAACATTCAAAATGCAATGTTTAATTAACATTCATACAATGTTTAAGATGAAATGTTTATTGCACGCAATTACATACAGGTACACTGACATCAGGTAAATAACATATACCAAAAAAAAATTGGAAAATTACATGCTGAAACGAAAATATTTGACTTAAAAATTGATAAAAACGAGAATTATAAACGAGGTGTTGCGCGCGCAGCTCTCTTGTCTATTGCATTCCCACTTCCCAGATTCTCTTGTCTTGTGTCCAATACCAATATGTCCGCTATATTCTTGGCATTTCATCTTGTTTTTCTAAACTATGAATATACCTATGTATAGGTATAAAAGTCACAATAAATTATCAGCAAGCTAAGTATTTTATGCTTGTCTGGTCGGAGAGAGAAGGTGCAGAGAGTGATGCAAACTAATCTAATTCTTCATCCCAGGTACCTATTATAGGTAGGTATTATGATGTAGACAGGAAGAAGAAAAACAACACGGAAGAGCAAATGTGACCTTATAATAATAATAATAATTTATATTGTTCACTGATGGATTGATAAATGGAATACACCTACATAGTAAGTATTATTTTTTTCAGCTTTTCAGCTCCATATAGGTAATACAATTCTTAGTGATGATCAGTTTGATAAAAAAAAAACAAACATTCACTGAACATTTAAAACTAATATTCATTGAATGTTTACGAATCTGTCGTTTTTCACATTGGCTGAATGTTCATTTTTGAATGTTCAGTAAACATTCATTTATAAATGTTCACTAAACCTTAAATCTGAACATTCACTGAACATTTAAAACTAACCTTCATTGAATGTTCACGAATCTGTCGTTTCTAACATTGGCTGAATGTTCATTTTTAACATTCAGTGAATGTTCGATTGCTGCCTGGGAAACAACAATTTCCCATAAACGTGTGTCCGGAAATGCACGGTTTTTGAGATACAGGGGGGTGTCGAAGGAATATTCTTTTCCCAGTATTTTGACGATATCTCACATATACACACATATACACACCATGTGCTTACTGATCCCCTTATTTTCGCCGTAAAATATTGGTTTTAAAAAATTCAGAGGCGTAGATTAAGGGTATTTTGAGGGTTTCGACCCTTTAATTTCTACGCCACTGAAATAAATGCGATTTTAAGCAGCGCCTTTAAACCACCCATGTTTTCTATACCAATAAGATACTCTTAGTTAACGGCTGTAAAATGAACCGTTTTCGAAAAAAATTGCATTTTATGGGATAAAACATCAGTTTTTTACCGATTTTTCAACAACATTTTGGAAAAATGAAAGTAAGTGAAAACTTATTCCTATAATAAATTATTGTTTTCTCTCATAAAATGACATTTTTCTCGGTAACGGTTCACTTTAAAGGCGTTAACCAAAAGTACGTTTTTGGTATAGAAAACATAGACAGTTCAAAGGGGCTGCTTAAAATCGCATTTATTCCAGTGGCGTAGAAATTAGGGGGTCAAAACCCTCAAAATACCGTAAATCTATACACGCCACTGAATTTTTTTAAAACCTTTATTTCACAGCGAAAATAAGAATATCAGTGAGCACATTATTGTATCTCATACGGGTTCCGAGATATCGTCAAAAAAACTGGAAAAATAATATTTCTTCGACACCCTGCGTATCTCAAAAACGGCGTATTTCCGAACACATTCATGTTAATGGGAAATTTTTTGTTAATTTAGGTCTTAAGAATCAGCCTGTGAAGTTTGGCCAACCTTACAGTAAACACCCTGTATAAATAATTCGAAATTGTTCAAGAAGGAAGTTTTAATAAAATAGCAATTTTAATTCTTAAAGAAGATAATTTGGGATTTTTTCATTATTTAATTTAAAAACTGATTATTTTATTATTTAATTACTGACATTTCTTTGACGCTTATCCATATCTAGATACCCTCAAGACTATCCCAGTTTTCGGCGTAAATATAATAAATTGTAAGTAGTGTTAATAATAGGTACATGCGCTGCTACATTAGATGTTGAGTTCAGTATAAAAACGGAAGAATCATTGATGAATGATAAATAAAACACTATAATGCTTTAAAAGATCTACTGTATACTGATGGATAATATGAACGTTACACGTGTATCGCTACTTTTTCATGTAGCATCTTCAGACGTATGTAAATAAAATTATTGATGAAATTAGGAATTATTTCAAGAAAATTTAATTTAAAATAATGATCACAATGATGAAGTAATCCAATTTTGCGTTGTTTGCTGTGTTAGAGTGTGATTATTTTCTATTAAGTGTTTTGCAAAATTTGATCTTTCTGGATGTTTGAGTCTGTAAGAGTTTGGGTGTTCGTTGTATCTAATTTCTAGGTTTCTACAAGTTTGTCCTATATAAACTCAATTACAATGAGAACAGTTTAATCGATAAATTCCAGGTTTTTGTAATTTAGATAACTTTAATTTTGCCTTCAGCAATATATTACCATTACTCATAAAATATTTGAATGAAATATTAAATGTAGTTGTGTTAGAAATTATCCTTGATATTTGTGTTGAAATGTTTCCAAAGTACGTTATTAGTGATGAATGTTTTCTGATTTCATTCTTTTGTTGACGATAAATGAGGTTTATGGCTAATTTGTGTTGTTTTTTGTGCAATAAGTTGTCTAATAATATTTTTCGATAACCATTCTCTTTTGCAGTTTGTTTGATAACACAAATTTCTCTGTTAAAGAGGTTTACTAATATTGGTATCGTAACAGCTGTATGTATCATTGAATTATATGCTGAAAGTTTGTGTTAAATAGTCAAGCTGATTATTGAATCTTCTGATAGATTAAATGTTTTATTAGAATTATTTTCTTCACATTCTACAGTAAACTTAATATTTTGATGCATTGATCAAATTAAGAAAGTTATTTAACTGTCTAGATGAACCTACAAAGCAAGAAAGAACATCGTCGACATACCTAAAGCAAAACTTGATGTTATCTACTTTATCTGAATGAATGGAAGATTTTCTTTTCAAGACTATTCATGAAAATATCTGCTAAAATCGGAGGAATTGGACTACCAATTTAAAGGACTTCATTGCGAAGGTAGAACTTATTATCAAAGGGAAAGTAATTTTGAGATATATACAAACATTGAATAAATCCATTACTTCAGAGATGTATAGGCTGGTAAAAGATTGTATAGGATTCTAATAAGTTTTGAAGCATATAGGTAAAAAACTTCTCGTGGAGGAATTGAAGAAAACATGCTCTTAACATCAAAAGAAACTAATTTGCCATTGTTGCCAAGTTTTTCTTTCAATAATCCAATCTGTTAAATTTAGCTGAAAAATTATTATTTGGGACATTAATGTAGGTAGGTATGAAACAACAGGTCTGATGGGTTGAAGTGGTTTATGCAGTTTGATAGTGCCATATGATTTTGGAGCCAGAGGATTATATTGATGATGAGGCTATGTTGTTCAGCGGTTTATTAAAAACAAAATCTAATTTATGAATAGTTTCTCTAGTTTTGTTTTGAAACCATGAAACACGTATAACGTTTAAGTTATATACATATCAGAATACAGTAGATTTTTTTTAAACATTAAACATCCATCAGTACCCAGAGATTCTACAAAGTAAGGGTGAAAACATAAATTTTTGGAAGAAACATTCATTAGAACATTAAATTTTAAGCTTACCAGATCAACTATTTATAGCTGAAATTAGAAATCTTCTATTACAGCATTATCAAAAATTGGCTTACTGGGATCCAAATTAGTCAAAATGGTAATTGAGCTATTTAAAATATTATGGTTTATTTAAATTTAAATTTTTGGACTTGCAATATTTGTAATTAAATAATGTATTCAATAATCAGTTAAAAATAATAATTAGACAAAAAGCTAGATAATATATTACTTGAAGTAGCTGCACTTTAGATGTTTTGTAAAATATTTAAAAATTAATAATAAACTTGTTGAATTTGAACAAATTTATTTATTTACCTTATTAAATTCAAATCCCTTTTACGACTTCTACTCCAAAAGTTTTCACTTATTATTGTAGTAAGTCTAAATAATGAAATAAATTTATGTAAACAAACCATCCTACATATAAGACCTAACAGATACTTAACATGTTACTCAATAATTTTTTCATTCAACTATTCAAGTAAATATAATAATAAATTCAAACAGATATTTTATTGAAAATTGTACCTACAATATAGTTGTTATAAAAATAAAATTCTATTTACAAAGTTCACTCTAGTCTGACCAGATTATTATAGATGTATAGCTCCTCCGTTAGCATCGATTTTCAGTCAATTAAGACGATCACAAAGCTAATTAAATAGAGTGTAGAACACATTTAAGTGAAACGAGTTCAAGAGCACGAAGTTTTAATTTCATCCCTCAGGTTCAAATAAACCAATTAAAACACCGACGTAACCCTAGTAACCCAATACCGAGAATTAGGCGCATTTTATTGATCTGAAACTAGGAGTGTCTTCTCAATTCTACACAATCAACATCCCTTGTAACTAGGGTAACCACTCTAAATTCTAATCAAACATTACACCACCCTTATCAAATCCGCCCCCACGTTTACGTTCTTCTTACAACAAACATATGAATAAATTTATCCACGTGCGAAAGGGTTAGAAGGTTTTTGGGCTGATGTGCAGATATTATTTGTGGGTGTTTACATTACTACTTACCTTATAGCGGTCGGTCGGTGGCTTGGGGGGTGAAAGCAAAGCAGTTCGTGTGATTAAACTGGCTGAAATTATTGTGAAATCAGCACATGTCGTCGGAACACAAATGAAATGAAATTTTCACTAGAGACGATGGAAAGCATCGTTCGGTTACCCTCCGTCGCGGCGCCACTTGTTTACATTGGCGCCGTCAGAGTGAGCGGTGGGCAGCGTCGGGATACGATTTCAGACGCCCTGAGTGGATCTGATAGGACTTCTAATGATCAGAGCCGGAGACTCGGGGTTGTCCGAACCCACAGTTCTGAAAGAAAAAATGAAAAAATAAGACCACACACAATATTTCATTATTATCGCCTTTTCATCATATTCTAGAGTATAAAAGGCAGCAATGCAATTTTATTGCTTGAAAATTGAAAATTCCCTTCGCAGAATATAATTTTTATTTCGTCGTTCTGCTTGAGGTTCTTAACACCAGTACGTCTGGCGCACAACTTCATTATCTTGCATTTAATACTTACCTAAGTTTTAAGTTACCTAAGTACCTAAGTTCTTATAGTTACCTATTTATAGATAACTACATGTAGAATTATATTCTTTCTTAATTATTCAACGTGCTGCATAGAAAGTCTGATGATGATAGATAACACACGGGTTATTAAAATCGTCACTGCCAACAAATTATATTCATGAATAAAAGTTAAACTAAAAGCAAGATTGCATCCTGAATCCTAAATCTGGTATAAGAAAGGATTCCAAAAGTAGCTATATTTGTAATACAAGTTACAAAATGGGGGTGTATTAAGCACGGATGTAAATTGTCAAACAATGTCGAAGGGAGTGCTTAAACACTTCTTTTGCAACGTGTGTCACACAAGATTTTTTGTTAAATCGACAAAAAAATCACAATTTATTAATTCTGGGTTTCATGAAGATTCATGAAAACTTGTTTTTAGCTGTCATTTATGTCACTTTTAAGCACAAGTTAGTGAAAGTACCTATGTCACTTTTAGATACTTGTGCCAAAATAATGTCATTTCGAAACTAAGATGACCATAAAAAAATGATGAATTTGATGGAACGATTTAACAAAAAAGCAATTTTTTCACTCCTACAGATTCAATAAACTATTAAGAGAATAATAATATGATAAATACCAATAAAAGGATTTATTATTAATAATATTATTATTATTAATGTGTATGATTAAATGAAATTTACTTTCATTTTTCGTGATTTTAGCTAAACAGGTAAAGGAAAGAAACTACAAAATATTTATATTCATGACATCATCGACAAGGCCAATAATCGCAAAATTTTTAATTTTCCATTGAAATCCCTATGGTGCGTCATCCAATGCACCACTCGGTATATTTTATTTTTGCAAGATTTTAACTTGATTGGCAACGCGGCAGGCTACGAACTTCATGGCTACTTGAATACTCTCCTGTATCTAACTCGAAATCGGGCGAAACAGAGAGGTATAAATACTAATTCTGGTATCTTAGTGAAGTATTTGTGATAGTTGTGAGGAGTGATTAAGAGAAAGGTGCAACTATGCAAGGTAATGCAATGAATAAGTAGAAATAGTAAATATAAAAGAACTGCAGAGCGATAAGAGCAAAGTAAACAAATACAAGTGATAAGGTGATAAAAGACTAATAAGGGGAATAGTAGACGGAGAAGACGAGAATGAAAGCGAGACCGGAGACAAGATCAGTGCAGTAATGCAGAAGATAGGAGTTGACATTAATGCCAAGGGGGATGTAGATGAAGTAAGGCGTATAGGAAAATACAAACCATAACAAAAAAGGCCAATATTAGTTAAACTCACTAAGGAATCCACAAGATTGATGATTTTGAAAAGTGCGAAGAAATTGCAGGGGACGGATATATGGATCGATGAGGATTATCCCAGAGAAGTTCAGGAAGACAGGAGAAGACTTATACCAAAAATGAAGGAAGCAAGAGAGAACGGATATAAGGCAATAGTTAAATATAACAAACTGATTATCAACGGTGAGGTCCACACACCCAAAGATTTTGAGGAAGGGACGGAAGTGGGAAGAATTGGATCTGGAAGCGGCGGTAATAGTTTGAAACGAACAGTTTTCCAGAGATCACCAGAGGGAGACAAGTTCGAAGAACAACTTAGAAAAATAACTCGAACCACAAGAAAAAACTAGAAGAGGAAGATGGGATACAGGGCGATGACGACGGACAAGGCAATGAACAAGGAAATAATCAACAGGAAATGGAGAAATCAGGAACCAAGAGAAATAAGCAAGAACAGACGATATGGAAGTTAGGAACTTGGAATGTACGGAGCATTAAAGATAAGGGTCAAGAGCTGGAGGAAGAATTTGACAAGACAAACCTAGATATACTGGGCATAACCGAAACAAAAATGAAAGGAAAGGGAGAGAAAATATGGAAAAAAGGCGACACATTGTTATATAGTGGCGTAGACCCAAATGAGAGAGCAAGAGAAGGCGTAGGATGCATAATTAAGCACACAAATTTGAAATACCTGAGGAACTGGACAGCAGTAAGTGAAAACATGCTGAAAGTTGAAATGGAGCTAAAAGAGCGTAAGAAAACAACACTGATGATAATATATGAACCTGGGGAAGATGAGAAAACACAGAAAAAAGATGACTTTTGGGAACAATTATCAGAAGAAGTTGAGAAGATTACAGGCAGATTAATATTGATGGGAGATTTTAACGCTAGGGTGGGAAAAAATGACGAAAAAACAGGAGAGACTATTAGAAGACACGGAGAAGACACAAGAAATAACAATGGGCGTAGACTGATAGAGTTCTGCTTGGTTAATAATCTTGTCATCACAAACACAATTTTCGAACATAAAGAATACCTACTGTTTACAGAAGGGCATCTTGTAAAGATAATTTCCAGAAGTTTACTTAACCTACTTGTACAACCACTCCGACTTATGAAACTAACTTTTATGCAAAACTTGTTTTTTATGTTAGTCGTGTCCATTTCGCCTTTCTCTGACCAACGAATATAATTCAATGCCTTGCAGCAGTGACGCCACTGACTTACATGACAAATTCATATCCGATTATTATTGATGGAGCGTAAGTTAATACGCCCCTGCTTCTCTAGATGGATTCTTAATAAAAGGATGACGCAAAAGGAGTTTCAGAGCACCAAACTAGAGTGACACTGTATTATGACATCAATATAAGATCGTATATGGCGAATGATGGAAAATTTGTATTGGGAAAAAGGGAAAGTTCTAAGTATATCTTAAATGGGTTATTTTTGGTGTCTGAAGAGTTTTCTTAGATAAAATTAACTTTTTGCGCGATTGAACTCTATTTGATTGCTTACTACGTCATGCATTTTCCAAAACAGTATAACCAAATACCTTAAAATATTTTAGCGTATTTGGTATAACTTTAAAATGGTGTTTACAAACAACTTGGATTTAAGTAATTTATCCTTACCGTTTGCGGAAACGGTACCTAAGTCAATTTATTGGATTATTTATTTATCATGAAAATAGTTTCATTTCGAACCCATGCAGGACTCTTTTGGATCATGGAAACGCGCGTTTAACCGTGTTATATACTATCGATACCCTGATTTAGTTAGTACTCATTATCTTATTCGAATGAATTACACAGGATGTCACAAATTCGTAGATCAAGCTCGTATAGTCACAGATTATCTGGCTAAAAATAATGCGGCTTTCCTCTTGCTATTTTTCATTTAGATGTCCCTCTTTCAAGATACAGGGTGCTGTGAGAAAAAAACCGCTCCTGTTAAAATTTTTTGGGGGCAATTTGTTTTTGGCACATGTTTCAAAAACTTCTCTGTTCAATTGGCAATCTACCCTACAAATTTTATTCAGCTAGTCTTTACACAGGTACATAGATTTCCATAATATTAATGGGCAAAACGAAAAAGGCGATATTTAATGTTCAGATGCAATTACATGTCGCGCACTGAGAGAAAAGTTAAGTCGAGAGTTAAGTAAATACTAACCAAATTGATTGGTCACTAACTATAAAAATTGGTTTAAATCTCGACATAACAAATATTGGTTTTATACAACTCAGTCATTGGTTTAGAGGTATAATTAACAACAAATCAATTATGTTTCTGAAAAATAAAATATTATTATATTTAAAATAAATTGAGCATTATTTAATCCACGAATGTTATAAATTAATATATTGATTAATAACTAATAAATTAGTAGTCTTTTGTTTAGAATATATTTAGTATTATATTAGTATTATTGAATCCACGATTATTATCAATTAATATATTTTTAGATTTATATACAATACACAAGACAACAATCTTATAAGCGATGATCGCGAGAATTTTGCAGCTAATATACACATACAAAATTAAACTCTACTGACAGTTCTTTGATTTTTGTGAGATTTTGTGAAAAAAAGTCATTAGTCGTATTACTTACAAAAAGTTAACAATGGTGAACAGAAAAAATAGAGAATATAATAGGTGATCTATACATATTCACTTCACGCTCATGGAGACTTCTGATCGCCCATAAACCTGCTTGAATTTCAGCCTTTTTAACCGTGGGATGATATTTCCATGTGCGAAGGTCAAACTCTAAAAATTCATAACATCAATAGCTTTATAGGTACTGCGCAGATATCTACAGTTTGGCGAAGATATATTCAGCTGCGATTTTTATAACACCTTAAGAATATAATTCTCTTTTCCACTATATCAAAATAAATATACCATTCTATTTTTTTTTTTTAAGAAAAAACGACATATTTCATTACATGTCAAATAACGCCCTCTAGCGGTTGCGGTGATAAAAAATTAAAATTCGAAAAATGTAGTCGACATAGGAAGGAAAACGCTTTTTAACGAGACTATAGTCTTGTTAAATTCCATTGAGGTTAACCGGAATAAGTGACGTTTAGCAACCCTCTGTATTCCTTAATATCTGATCTTCCTAAATAAACTATTAAATCACATAAATAATGGCCTCGGGTCCTGTAATGAGTCAAAATGTAAAAGAAATGCAGAATCCGTCATATAACTCTTCATGTTATTTGAACGCTTTTGCCCACAACTGAGTCATCGCGCCGGCGAGGTTCTGGCTTCACCGTATCGAGACTAGGGCGCGTCTATGAGCTGTTATGGTCTAAGGTATGGTCAGCCATGCACCCGATATGCCTAGGGGAAGGGACTAAATTCTTTACACGTAAATAAGAGCCGTTTTTTAGCGACGCAGCGATTGGGACCAGTTTCGTTCCGTTTCGAAACGCAGCGTTTCAGCGACGCAATGATGACGTCACAATCGAACCCGGTGCGTGTCGGTTTGAAACGGATTTAAATTTCGGTTTGAACCGCATTTGATCCCGGACAACTGTCATTAATGTCAATATTGTCAATTGTGGCTTTTTTTAATTGGTAGCCCCTTTTTATTTGCATTCCTTACCTGTAAAATACTTATCTAGATATGCATTCCTATTTACTTCAGTCAGTAATTCAAGGAATGAATGTGGGATCATCCTAAATAATTGAAAAAAATCGTTTCCCAAATAAGAAGGTAACCATACTTCATTGTAACCATCAATACGACATCTTCTTCGTTATCCAATATTCACTTAATTAACAATAATATTTCGTTCAGATTATCGGAATAATCTGATATGAGTACCTCTCTTAACACTTCTTTCATTCTTTGTTGATGTGTGGTTATGTTTTCATTTTTAAACCGGTTTTAAAAACCAACATTTCAGCGGTGGTAGTAAACGGTGACGTCAAATCAAACACGGTTCAAAACACTCTAGCGAAACGGTGCGTCGCTAGAAAACGGCTAACGCCGTGTCCTAGCTGCATCCGGGTAATGCGTTGCGTGCGATGCGGGGAACGCACGCAACGCAAACTCGCACGAGAAATTTTGAGTGTGTCCTAACTGAATGCGTGCGGTGCGGGCGAATAAAAATTAAGGCAAATCACTGTCACTGACTGGTTGGATGGAATGGTCTTTCTGGATGTTTTATATTTCAAGGCTAATTGGAATGTCATAAGTCATAAGTTGATGGTCAGTCAATATGACAATTAATATGACATTTCATCTTTCAGCCATTCTTTCATTTGCACTTCTTTCTTACTTGCACTTCAAATCAAAATCAAATCGAAAATCGATCCGTGAGTGAAAAAATTAAAATTAATTGGAAGTTATTAATTTGCTGAGTAATATATTAAGTTCAGGATCATAGTAAAGCAATCTGGTAATTTTGTGTTTTGTGTTATGAATGTGTGAATTTTAAGAAGAACGACAATGAAGTGGTACGCAGGTGGAATAGCTGAGGCTGTCACATTCTCCAAACAAAAGGGGGCAATATTTGTTGTATATGTCGAAGGTACACGTATACTCAAATATAGAAACACAAAATTGCACATTTAAAGTTGTATATGATTAAATTTTACAGGTAAAGAGGATGACTCCAAAAAACTAACCCATCTAGTGAATTTGGAAGGAGTCTCCAGTATTCTCGAATCGCAGAACTTTGTTTCCATCAAAATCGAGGCCGGCTCTACACCACATCAGCAGTTCAGCGAGATATGTATCCTTTATTCGATGAGTTGCAAATAGTGTAATAGAATAATGATAATTGGGTAAAGGTGCTCTATCACGACAGTTTTACCCCTACGCTGGCCCCCCTCCACTCTCTCTGCTCACTCCGAGTCGACAAGCTCTCAGCGTTGCCACATGAAATCCGTGTCTCCGTTCTCCTATGCTCGCAGCGACCTGCGTTGATGCATTAAGTCAGGTCTTTGGTCAGTGTAGGGTTTTTTTTTCTTTAAATGTCCCTAAAATGAAAAAAAACCTACCCTGACCAAAGACCTGACTTACCGAGCGTTATCGTCTCAATAATAATTAATTGTAATTTGTAATGAGAATGCCGGCCGGGTCTAGTAGTAATATATTGGTGTGATTGTCTGCAGAACGTAGGAGAAGGGCTTGCATATGGCAACGCTGAGAACATGTCGGAGTATAGCAAGCAGAGACAGTGGAGGGAGGCTAGCGTAGGGGTAAAACCATCGCGATAGAGCAACTTAACCGATAATTGTATACCATCTGGTCTGGGTATGCCCGATCTGATATTCTTTCATAATTGAAATCACACAAAAAGTTGGGTAATGGTAATGGTGCTCTATCATGACGGTTTTACCCCTACGCTGGCCCCACCTCCACTTTCTCTGCTCGCTCCTCCACTTTCTCTTCTTGCTCCGAGCCGACATGCTCTCAGCGTTGCCACATGAAATCCTCTGTAGAGCACACAGCTCTGTAGATTTCGAGGTCAGTCCTGTAGGCTCTCCGCTCCATACTCCTCTCTCAGTCCTCTTATTCACACTCAGTCAGTCAGTCTGACTCCGTCTGTATGAGCTATACTTTGTTACTCTCCCTAAGCAGCACATTTCGTGTGGTTCAAGTGAACAACTCTTTTTATTGCCCCGAACGAAATGAGCTGGCAGGCGCAAATTGACCGAGGAACCCATCATTACTGCCTATCTATGGCAACGACAATAATTGACATACTTACATGAGGTGGCATGACTTCCACAGTATTGCCTTACTTACTACCATTAATTAATACCAACTGCAACCTTCATTCATTATTTTGATTGAAAAAAATGATATACCACAACTTTTTCTAATTACTTCACAAAAATTAATTGATTATTGATTATTGTTGTTGTTATTGCATAATTTTCCTAACAAGAAATTAGATACCGGCGTTCCAGTTCCTTCAATACACTTCATAGGCAAAACAGGAATACCGCTTGAGATCATCACTGATGTCAAAGACGCTGTCGATCTAGTTGAGAAAATCAATTCTGTGTTAAGAAAGTCAGGAATTTCTGTACCTTCTTTAACCGCTGCCGACAAAGGTGTGTATTATTTGCTTTCTTTAATTAATGTGTTGTTTAACATATAAGAATCAAAGATTTACTTTTGCAGTAATATGAACGTATTTAGCGCATGATTTTGCATATAAAAAACAGCTCTCAAAGGGCCGGTTGTTCAAACGTCAATTAAAAATTTGAGATAATTACTGATTTTAAATTGCAAATTTTGAAAATACGGCGAATATAATTAATGATCTTGTATTTTAAATCAGTAATTAACTCTTCTTAAAGGGAGCAGAATCCATTTTCAGCAATATCAGACCAATGGTTCGATAATACAGGGCATTTTAAAATCAGTAATTATCTGAAAATTTTTAATTAACGTTTGAACAACCGGCCCAAAATGTATTTAGCTCATAAGTGAGACATTATTTCAGTCTTCCATTTTTTCTTACAACTCCTCACATAAAAGGGTCCCATAAGATAGATGATAAAGATGTCTCAGCAAATTCACGTTCTTAAATAATTACAGCACAGTCTGAATGTTTGTGCTTTGTTACAGAGTAAAATGAAATGAAAATTGAAAATATTAAACAGTAGTAAGGACCTCTTAAAATACTGCCCCTAAAACATAAATTAGCTTGTTTAGTTTACCAGGGACGGACTAGGTTGTACATTTTAACGCTTACATTTTTAACACCCTGCATGATATGGAGGTATAAAAAAAAAAACAAATTTGGATACCTTGAACATTAAGCTACAGAAAAGGTACTCTTGTTCCTTTGTACTCTTGTCGATAAAATGAACAGTTTTCGAGAAAAAATAAATAAAAGAATTAATGTTTCATTTCTATTACATTGTACTAGAACTACGATTGCTGAACCCAATTATGAAATTTTTTATTGATTATGAAAAAAGAGCATCTGCCAAATGTTGGCTACTATACAGGGTGTCCGGTAAGTACCTCCTAATCTCTCGGGAGCATACAGGGGAGGTCAAAAAAAACCTAGTCTGTCATAAAAAAAATTTCCTAAAGTGTCCACAAACGGAGATATGGAGCCCTAAAAGGGTGCCCCGCATTTTACTTTTTTGGCTCTAGCTTTTGAACCGACCTATTATATAATTGGATGAAATTTAAACACTTTGTAGAGGCCACAAAGAGCCATCAGGCCATATTAAAGTCGATGTTTGCCGTCGTCAGGGAAATCAGGAACGGACTTACCATCATACTCGTTGAGTCAAAATTTCGACAGGTGTCACTTTACAGAGCTAAAAACTACTTTTTTGAATAGTCTAATACTTCATCTTTAAAAAAGGTGCTCTTAATTTATTTCGGTAAAACTGACGGTTTTCGAGATAAATCGGTTTTTAGGAATGCGAAACACTAAAAAGTTACTAATGCTAAACACAAACAGGTAAAAATCATGTTGTTGTTGATAAACCTACCTACATAATGGTTAGCTATTGACGGAACTTGGTCAAAATTCGCATAAAAGTCGATTTATCTTGAAAACCGCTAGTTTTATCGAAATAAATTAAGAGTACCTGTTTTGAAGATGAATGACCAGTGTATTTAAAAAATAAGTCTTCAGCTCTGTAAAATAACACCTGTCAAAACTGTGACACAATGAGTGTGGTGTAAAACCGTTCCTGACTTCCTTGAGGGCGTCAAACATCTACTCTGATATGGCTTAATGAGTCTTTATGGCCTCTATAAAAAATAAAAATTTCATCAAAATATACAGGTCGGTTCAAAAGTTAGAGCCAAAAAAGTAAATTGCGGGGCACCCTTTTAGGGCTCCATATCTCCGTTTGGAGACACTTTAGGAAATTTTTTTTATGACAGACTAGGTTTTTTCTGACCTCCCCTGTATGCTCCCGAGAGATTAGGAGGTACTTACCGGACACCCTGTATAAGAGTTCCGAATACTGTCGTGAATGACTTACGTTTTCAGCTAAGCTGTTGGAGGAAGCTATGAAAGTGACAAATCAAACTCTGGATAGTAGAACCCCAGATGTCTGCAAAGGGAGTGGTAGTGAAGAAAAGAAACCAGAAATTTGTAAGGTCGAGGAACCTCGTCACGATGAAAAAACTGTGAAGTCAAGCGAAGAATCATCTAGCAAGGAGGAATCGTTGGAAGTATCATCAGAAGAGAAGGTGCAGAGAGTTAAAGAATTGATAGAGCAACAGAGATTAGCCAAAGAAAAGGAAGAAGAAGAGGTGAGTAATAACAGCTGGTTGAATTGCTACTTTGTAGGTTTGTACCTAATATTAGGCGATGCTGAAATTTGATATAATTTTGCTGAATATTTCTTTTCCTTAATCCCCTAAGAATACCTATTCATTAAATATTCATATTTATTAAAAAAAAAAATTACTTATTAAGATGTTGAAAATAAAATGATTGGATTTTCAAGACCTCTTTGAAATTGAAATTTATCCCTTTGGTCTTAGTGTCTCTTAGTGTCTTTTTCGATTGGTTTTCTGCTTTTGTCAATTGCTTTTCACAGCATATCAAATGATTTTCTTATTTTTCTCTTATCATTCAAATTGTTCAAGGTTTCACTTTATATCAATTGTTTTTCCTATTTATGCTCATTGACATTGGAAAAGCATTTATTTTAATATGAAGAGAATCTAATTTGCAAAAGAGGAATTTAAATTTAAAAAATCACACTGACTTTTGATAAAAGAAAAAATTGATAAATTTGGAAAAATAAATTTGGAATTGACAAAAGGCGAAAACTAGAAGAAGAAAACTGTATAATATAATATTTTTTTCAAATATTATATTTTTACATCTGTCCCAGCAATGACCTGACTTGTCAGGTGTTGGCTAGATCCCACAGCTCTCTTAAAAAAAAAACATAAGTACATTGCACTTTTTTTACTTCAAAATGAATTCAGATAGTTCAAGGTGTGAAGTGAATAATATGCAGTCTCTTTTGCTTTTCGTCTTTTTTGTCAATTGAGCTTCCAAATTTTTGAAATGATTTTCCCATTTATCAAACATCATTATATTACCTTTATACCGAATGCTTTTCCAATGTGTATAATACTGTGACTGCACATAAATAGGAAAGCAATTATTGATATAAAATAAAGTTAAACTGATTTGTTATAAAGGGAAATTGATTGATAGATCAATGACGATATCATAGATAGAAAAATAAGAAAATCAGTGACATACATGTGAAAAGCAATTGACAAAAGAGGGAAACGAAGAGAAAAAGGTTGCGTTCAAAGCTGACAGCTGCTGGCAGCAAACCGGAAGTCAACATCGCTGAACGTCACACTGTTTTGAAAAGTGCTACCAGCTTCTGCCAAGGTCATCCAGCTACTGCAATCTACGCTTTTTCAAAACAGCTCTATTGCTGTCGCTGCCTATTCCTTTTTTGACGGTTTTTAATGTAAGGGTTATTATAGTATGACGACATACACCCGATACCTACCTAAGAAGATAAGATTAAAAGAATGGTTTTATTTTATCAGCATGTAAGCTAATAGTTTGTTTCGACAATTGACAGTAATGACAGTTCAGCAGCACATCTAGTTTTTGGCTGGTTCAATAAACACACATCGTCTGTCAAAACAGCGATCTTGCTGTCAACTCAGCAGCTGACGGCTTTGAACGCAACCAAAGACTGTAATAAAAATAATAATAACAATATTTATTTCAAGCCATTACGAAACATAATTATAGTCTTACATTTATGTCAATAATGTCATCATAGTCGAGGGAAATTAACAAATAATTGTAACTCCTGCGTTCTTATATTTATTTATATCTACATACATATCTACCGACCTTTAGACCACAGCTCCATTTTATAACACTCATTTATCAACAGCAGCAGAAAGTGTGACCGTAAATTGATTATCCGGCATTTTTTTGGTGCCAAAAATTCGACATTAACTTAACTTGAAAACATTTATACAATTTGGAGGCTCTTAACCTTCCTAATACCAGGTGAAATTTAAAGAGCACCTTGACAGTTAAAAATGTGCTTTCACAATTCCAATTTTTAAAGTGTCAAAGAAATTAAGGACAAACAATTTTTTTTAACGACCATAAAATCTCCAGCACTGCCAAATGTAAAGAATTGAGTTAGTTCTCAAAAAACAAATAATATTAAACATAAGGTGTGTACAAAAATTCAAGTTCATATTTCAAACGGTTCCTGAGATATCATCAAAAAACTGAAGAAGACAAAAATTGACACCCTGAACCTCGAAAAAGGTGGATTTGTGGACCCATGTTGATAGAAACTTTTTTTCTCAGAACATGCCAAGGAATCACACCTTTAATTTTCCGATACATGTTTTGAAACACCCATTACCGAGATCTATTTTTCCAGTCATCACAGGTACCTACAGTAAGCAGCGTTTTTGTTTCGCCGAAAACTACAGCAGGAGAACATCTTCAAAAACCACAAGTTTCTGCCTTTGGACATCATATCAAGTTTAACAAACACAATTTCGACCTGAAGAATAACAACAAGTTACTCACACAGTCCAACAAACGCAGACTATTAATGGACCCCACAGAAAGCTTTTACATTGACATGTCCCTTCAGAAAGACAACAAACTTTGCCTAAATCAACAAATGAATTCCTTTTTCAAGTTCACACCTACCTAGGGAACCTGTATTACCGCTCACTAGGGTAGCACATTCTTATTCTCACAAAAAGTTGGAATGTCAAATTTAACTTCATAAACGTCAGATTTTCCATGAACGTACTATTTTTAGCAAATAGTAAACTTTTGCTGCGTTAGAGGATGTTTTAACAATAAAAACAGGTCTTTTTGCTTGTTCGCGTTGCCTAAAGGTAACTTTCTTAATATTTTAAGCTCATTATAATAGTCCTCTATCAATACTTACGTACCTGTTACTGGGATTTTCTGGACAAAAAATGCACCCAGCCCCATCAGCAGACAGTTATGATTGCAGAAAATATACGGAGCTCAGAATTTCCGTATTCCTAGAAGTTTGTCAGGTAGGTTTTATTAAATCTTGATGAATCCTATTTTTAAGGATCAGTATGGGTACTAAGATCACGCTGCCGTTCGTGTGTCTACCAAGACGCTTTTTTTCAGTAACTACGTTAGATAGGTATCGAGTTAAAAATTAAACCCAATACTAAAGTCTACAGCTTCGTAGATCCTTATAAACCCGTAATATGTTTTTAATACCCACTGAAAGAGGATTCCTCGATTTCTATTCGTGTTATTATTTTGTTTCATTTTTCAAACTTCGCTTTTTTCCACTTGATACCTACGCCTGTGACCAAATGTGCCAAAAATATGACATCCAGCTGTTCAAACATAACCGTGTGTTTTAGTAAACGTCAACAAGTGAATGCGCTACCCTAGTAAGCGTTAGTGTCGGTAATCCAGGTTCCCTACACCTACCTACAAAACACTCTACCTTCAATTTTACTGACCATTCCGGATGAGACATTGCTATGGCTCTGTTATTCTTTTGTAACTGCATTTTACCAGTGATAGTTTTACAAATATTGAATAATGATGTGATAACGATTTCTTCATGTATCATTGGTTATTATTTTTCATTATTTCCGTATACTGACGGGCATGTTTATTTGTAAACAAAGAACTTAACCACAATTTCTGTTATTATCTTGTCACTCAGAAGGAGCAAAAGTTTTTGAAATTTGTTTAACGTCTGGCAAAACACTTTCACATCTGTCATGCCAACTTCTTATTTTCCTTCTTGTCAGTTCTCGTGTCCGAATTGTGGGTACACAGGAAATGACTTTGTGTCAGTGTCACTCATCATAGCATACCTACATCAGAAATGAATGATGGATGATCTGATTGGGAGCTTATGGCTGGAACGGCAGAAATCTTGCTGTGATTTCATCATCATTCACCGGGGATCGACGGGTCGCGTCGGTGCGCCTTTTTACTTGCTTTTAATTTTTATTTTACAACCCACTAATTCATTAACGCCACCCTTCCACTTTAGAAGGGTTTGAAATTAAATCTATGTGTTTGTGTCGTATTTTTGGAATTTTTTCAAAGTTTTTAGTACTTTTTCAATTTTAATGACCACGTGTCCGGCACTTTACATCTAGCCTAGGCTTAGATTTTCAACATGTATCATCATTATTTTATATTTAGACTGCGATCCCTGTACACTGATAAGTGAGTACAACAAAAACTTTGTAATTTTCATAACACCTACAATATTTTAAACCTCACTTTTAGTTGCCCTGAGGATGGGTTAACACCTGAAACCGGTCGACAAGATATTTATATGATTGAACAATATATTCTTATTGACCTATTTGTTGTTTTATTGATTGGAAAATGTGAAGGGGGAAATGAAAAAGTGTCACAAATCATATTATTTAAAAGAAAAGAATATTTAAATCATGAGCAAAAATAAAAACATAAAAATCAAAGATTTTCAGTTTTTTTTTTCTACTAGGCAGAACAATGCTTAACCATGGTGGTTGATTAACCATAGATTTTATGAGTTAATAATGAATTTTACAATTTTTTCAGAAAGAGAGGCAGAAGGAAATCGAACGACGTAAGATGGGCCAGAGCGTACAGCAGCTAAAAAAATGGCAAGAGGACCAGAAGACCAAAGAGATATTAGAAGAACGTGATCGAGAGCGCAGAGAGAACCGCCTGGCCAGAGAACGAGTCCTGGCGCAAATCGCTCAGGACAAGGCTGAACGTGCGGTCAAGTTTGGTTCTTCACCACCACCCGCTCCCACTCAGTCACCTGCTGCTATGCCGCCTCAGAGACCTCCGGTGAACTACAACGTTGCCAAGCTGATGTTCAAGCTTCCCGAGGGTGACTCGCTAACACGGGAATTCGAGTGT
Organism: Malachius bipustulatus; assembly: GCA_910589415.1. Lineage (NCBI taxonomy): Eukaryota > Metazoa > Arthropoda > Insecta > Coleoptera > Melyridae > Malachius > Malachius bipustulatus. The sequence continues at coordinate 10,027,401 of OU342632.1, forward strand.
GCAGACACTCTGCAATGTGTCCGTGAGTACCTGAGCGGCGCGGCGGGTGTGTCTCCCAGCACCCACGTATTATCTACATCATTCCCCAAGCGAGAGTTCACCACAGAAGATAACCCAAAGACCCTAAATGAACTGGGTCTGGTACCGAACGCGGTCATCCTGGTGAGGAAGATACCGGGAAATGCTATAACGACGGCCAGTGCTGTTGATGGCATTACAGCTTTTATGTGGTCTCTTTTGTCCCCAGTCCTGTTTGTTTTTAATTATTTCCGGGGACTGATTTTTGGTAAACGGAATGATGCTCCGCCAAGGGATAGTGTAAAGAGACCGGCAGAACGTCAGTCCGGAGAACCGAGGTAAGTGTAGAAAATCTTCTGAAATTTGAAGACGAAATTCACTAATGTCAATGAAAGAGTAAATATGTGTTTTTATAATACAGTTACAACCTTCATAAATTAACGCGTTAATTGAGACACTACAAAGGTTTCAATTATCTACAGCTTTCTATAAATTTCTCCAGTTTTTTTCTAAAATTGCACGGTATTTGTACGATTATCATACCAATAATAGCTCAGCACTAAAGCTATAATAAGCTTCGTTTTTTTTTTTTATTCTAATGAAATCATATAAAAATAACTTAAATGGCCGGATTTGTATCATCTTACTTATAAGTTCCTATAAGACTCTTATAAGATCCAATGCTATACTTGCTCCAGTGCAGCCTGCTCTTATAAGAACCAGACGCATCTCTGTACCAGGTACAAACAAAGCTGTACCAGGTAACAAAATCTATTCAATAATAGTACTTCAAAACCATATACCAGTCCTCGCCAAAAAGTTTGCATCATATGGTAAAATTTTTTTGTTTTCCGTCTTGTTTGAAATTTTTTTTTGTCATAAGTTTGTGCTATTTAAAAGATTAAATTTGAGAAAACCAGATACATGCTGTTAATTTTAGTAGTTTTAGTCGTATAGTAAATGGTGTTTTTCTAAACTACAAAATCTAAAAAATATGATATTTCACTAACAGCCAATATTATAAAGGTTCATTAGGCTAACGGGCAGATTTCTGGGCTCGTTTTTGAAGCTAATATCGACGTCAAATGACTTATTGACATTTTTGTAATTACTTTCATGTCAAGAATAGATAAAATAAAAAATGTAATATGTTATTCTATTATTTAATCAGGAATGCTGGAAATCAATAAACTACTTTGAGTTTTCTGAAAAGAACAGAATATGCAGTTTATTTACACTATTTACAACCTTATTATTAATTAATTTATGTTACCTGAAAAAAACAGAAAACGACATTTAAAGTTTACTGCTCCACAAAATCTATTATAATTCAAAATCTATAACAATAACAATCCTTATTTTAACAAATTTTATAGACTGATTTCGTTTATATCTGGTCTTTCTCATTCTCTCTTAATTAATCGGTTTCGAGCTTATCACTTTATCACTGAGTAGCGACAAATTTAAAACACAGGATATAGTATGTTTACATAAATTTAAAAAAAATTTCACTAACCTTGTTCAGAAATTACCACAGAAATCTGCCTTTTAACTTAATGAGCGTTTATAATACCCGCTGTAAAAGTGTTAGGTATGGGGAAAATTTTGGCAAAATTTGTTAGATATTTACCAAATGTAATTTCATTTATAAAAGAAATTGATTTTTTTATACACGTGGCCAAAAATTGGTAACTTTTGAAATTCAAATTTTTTGCTAATTTTTCTCAGTATAATTTAGAATTTGAAATATTTTGACTGCGAAATTAGTTGGTATTATTTATAATAACTAGAAAAATCAACAGGAGTAATAGAAACTAATACCAGTCCATTTCAATTATATTAGTCGGTCAGTGTTTTACAAAATTTGAAATGAAAAAAATAGACTATTATTAATAACTCATATTTTTGTGAAACAGGCCCCAGGAGCAAAGTTTTAGAATTGAAAAAAAATTCTGTCATATTTTTCTGTTTTTGGTGCAACATGTATTTAACAGGAAGAAAGCATCGTACAAGTTCATGCAAGTTCATAGCAAATGAATGAAAATTAAGCTTTTAAGTCAATTGAACTTCAAAGATGTTTATTTTTGTGAATTGCGATGAGTATGTTTTCGTCACCTATTTTTTTGAAATAAAGTTTTATCAAATTGAAGTATTATTATTGCACATTATAAGGGCATTAAGTTAGAAATAAACATTTTTTGTGACCTAATCGAATTTAAATGTTGCTTTATGTTCATTTCTTATTAAATAGAAAATAGGTATGCTTGAACTTCTTAAGATGGTTTCTACGTGTCGAATACATTTGCACCAAAAACATGAAAAAATTTGACAGAAAATTTTTTAAATTTACAAATTTCGCTCCTGGCTAGTCTTTATTACTTTTGTTTTTTTTTTAATTATTATAATCAATATTAACTACTACTGCAGTCAAAATATTTTAAATTCAAAAGTTGCCAATTTTTATGTATGTATAAAAAAAAATTAATTTCTTTCATAATTGACATTACATTATTTGGTGAATATCTAACAAATTTTTCATAAATTTCTACCAAGATACACTTTTAGTTTTCGAAATATCATGTTTTTTGTGATTTTGAAGTTTAGAAAAACACCATTTTCCCCAGAACTAAAATTTACACCATGGATCTAGTGTGGTAGACTATAGAAATTTAATCTTTTAAAAAGCACAAACTTACCTATGACAAAAAAAATCAAAAATGATGGAAGAGGTGAAAAAGATGAAAAATTTTCCCATTTGGTGTAAACTTTTGGACGGGCTCTATACATGGACTGATTAGTTTAATGGAGAGTGGCCATTAGAGGAAAGCTTATATCTTGATTCGGTATTCTTATTATTTTCTTTAATTTATTATTAGAGGGCATGACATATTTACAAGTAAATACATTCCAAGGTCCAGTCATCTCAGTGCTTTTATTTAGCGTTGATCGTATGTAATGAAATGAAATAATGAAGTAAATTATTGCACTCTCAAATAATATTGTTTTGTTGGGTATGGAATTCATTGCGGCATATTGCTATTACCATTTTTAAGTAAAAAGTTATAGAGAAATTATTTGCAGTCCATGGTAATTTATGCTTATGTCTTCCAATAGAATTTTCAAGTTCCTACCTACCTTAATAATTTATGTTGATTATTTGGTTTTAGTGTGGCTATGAAACGGCCCAGAGATTCAACAGTGATTAAGCGGCACGGTAATGTCCATCGCCTACATGATAGGAGAGACAGCGACGATGAAAATAATACATGGAATGGGAATTCTACTCAGCAGATGTGAATGTTGCAATATTTGTCTTACTTACTTTTTAGTGTTTCTGCCTTACTCCTTGGAAAATGAAAGAAAAGTTAATATATTATCTATGATGTTGAATGGTTTTATTATATACATATATGCATGTTGTGATGTAAATATCTTTAAATCATTAATAAATTATTTTTTATTCCTATATTTGTTGTTTTTCTTCATAAAATTTAAGAAGAAAAAAAAAGTTCATATTGTTAATGCAACCATACATGGTTCCAATAAGTGTCTAATCGGTCATAATGAAAATCTTCAATATTAAAAGATTTTTTATTAGAGTGGCTTAATAACTTTATTTTTCCGGTTCAGTAGAACAGAAAACATGGAAAAAGTTTTTAGTTTTTATGGGTTTTGCCATAGAGAAAAATAATATAATAGAGAACTCGATTGAATGTTAGACTCTTGGTAACATATGCGACTGTGGCGACACCCTGGGCTACCGGAGATATTTAAATTTATACCCAATTATTAATTGAAAAATTATTTTTACGGTTGATGTGTCGCCACTTCAACAAATAAACTTCGAGGCATCAATATAAAATTTCTCTCTTTATTCTTAATAGGTACCTATCTACGTAATATATACGAATATAATAATTGCAACAAATGCTTTCTACAAAATTGTCTTCTCATAAATACTATGTATACAGTTTTTACAGAATACGTTTTCATTTTTATAAACCAGTTTCCTCAACATAGAAAGTCTTTTCCATGAAAAAGGAAAATAAATTCTTTTTATAATAATAATATTGCTGTGACAATTTTAACATAAAACGCATATTCCAGCAATCATCTGCTTGATCATGCATCGCAGACGCCATCGCTTGGTTGAGATGTTGTAGGTGTGTATACCTATAGATCACGATCCACCGAAGTGGCAGGTCACGTAACTGGGTCCTCTTCAAGAGGGAAGCCAAAAACCAAGAATCTCTGAAAAAAAAAACAAAAATTTTAAGATTATTAATTAGTTTCGAGTTATGGAGCAGGTGTTTTAAAGAAAAACTCCAAGAGTCAGAAGGTGACTTATCCTTCTACAGAGGTTTAGCCCTCCTATTTTCAAACATTACAAAACAATTTCTGCATATTCTTTAGACAAAAATAAGCAACTTATGTCTTATAAAGTTTTTCTTCAAATTGCTTCCTTCTCTATTATTATTTGATTCTCAAGAATACTGACTGGATTCTTGGAAAACGGAATGGAGAATTCTGAATTTTTCAAAAATCGTCTTATCTAACACCCAGCCAAGGATATTACATGGATCGACCTACCAAGAAAACTGGTATACACTAAACCGCAAAAGAACTGGCATGGACGCAGTAACTTAGTGTTATTTAAATGAATGGCAGTGCAAATTGACTTATTTGTGAAGTTGAGGAAACAATTATTAGTTATGCTGTAGGAGAGTGTCTGGCAACTAAAATTATTATGGTTTCCGTGACATCCACTGGCTTAACTCTAGATTTAATACATTGGTTCCATAGTCTAAAACCAATATGAACAGGGGGGCTAGGCTGGTCTTTTTTATGGGTTTTTTCCCTAGACTGGCTGAAAAAGCGAATGCTTCACCATAGGATATCAACAACTCGTCCTTATATTCTGCAGATAGTTCTACTCCCCATGAAATTATAGATTTTTAAAATGTGGAATATTTGCCTAATTTTAAGATAAAAAGTATTGAAGACAATTTTATTTTTTTGTATCTATTAATAAATCTACCTAAAAAATACATTATATTAGGCAGATAAATTAAATAAGGGAGTTATGGGCTGTTGAACTCAGAATTTTGATGTCAAAACAGCCCCGATAACTCAAAGCAATGGATGTTTGTTAAGACTACGCCCTGTGCCGTGCGAAATTGCAAAATTTTACCAAGTACAGGGCACATGTGTGTAGAGCAGTTGCGACTGATATGAGGTCACAAAGGATGTGACTTGAGTGCTATAAAATATGTCGAGATAGGAAGTGGATATCGAAGTGCCATTTTTTCCATTGTCATCAAGAAGCTCGGGAGAATCGATTAAAGAAAAGTTGTTTTTCAGTTGTCAATGTCTTTAAAAAAAGTAATTTTTTTTGTAAAACTTACGCTTACAACTTAATATTTTGTTATGAAATTTTTTGTCGTTTTTCTAGTTATTAATCTAATGTTATGACAATAATTACTTGTGAGTAACCTGAAGCAGGGACATACGGTCGTCAGATGTGTAAAGTTGTGCACCTCCCTGAGCGCTTTACGATTTGATTTCCTTTATTTGATAGAATTTCCTATCAAATATTGACATTCCTGCTTGTAAAACGAGTTACATTTAATCTACAATTTTTATTAACCCATCAAATCTACATCGTTTGTTTTTACATTGGATAGTCAGAGTAATGCTAGTGGTAACTTGACTTACTTTGTTTTATAATAATTATATATTGAAGGTTCCTATGAAACTAGTAGGTTCGCAAAAGCCAATAACGTGAATTCTAAAGAATATTAGTGAGTTTAACTATAATAACGGCAAAGAAGAAAAAATGCGTAACATATAAAAGAAAACACAGCCATCTAGCTCTATGTTTGACGAATTTACACTCAAGTGAGTTTTTTAATTTTGAAAGTGCTTTAATGAAAAGTTGTAAATTTAGAGTTACTATGTTTTACTATTGTACGAGAGCCTTGTTTTCAGTAAGGCTTTACAGTCGAAGAATGACGTGCCACCTCTTGCCAATAAGTTGGTCACCCGCCTTCCTTCATCCATGTTATCACAAACCCTAGAACCGGATCAACCTTCTTGATTAACTTGAATCGACGACGGCTGCCAGTTGTCAGCTGATGTTATTTCCTCAACTCGATGGTAATGTTTACAGTCCCCAGAAAAAGATCTTCTTAATAGGACATCAACATTTCTATGGATCTTTCCTGCATTTTGTTCCGTTTCAAAGTCAAACTCTTGCAATCTTTCGATTCATCTTGCTATCTGACCTTCCAGATTCTTGAACTGTAATAGATATTTGCGGTTATGGTCGGTTTGCTATAGAAAATGCCTTACATAGAGGTACTTGTACGAGTAGAAGTGTTCTAAGGGCTTTTAAACAGAAATATCAGAAAAAATTTTCTCGGCCATCCTGCTCTTGCGACAGTACCTACTCCACCAGCTCCATTATCATTACTTATGTCATCTGTATCCAGAATGAAATGAACCTTCCAGGGGATGACTCAAAATCGGAGGATTGATTAAAGTCATCTTCAGATGTTCAAACGCTACATGGCACACCTCTTTCCATTGTTATCCACTGCTGCCACTCATCTGCCAGAGACTAACTTCCACTAACACATTACTTCCTTTGGAACAGATGACATTTCTTCAGACCGAGGTGAGTTCAGACCCACGTAATCTCTGGAATGTCTCCTCCAAGCTCTTTATGTGGTCTTCAAAGATCTTCACTAGGTATCACAATAATGTCGTCCAGGCCCTAGACGTCGAAGAACGGTTCGTACGTCTGGAAATATTGACGGAGTGAGAGCTGCTTTCATTACAAGAAGTCCTAATAGTCCATTCTATAAAGTAAAAAAAATGTTCCAAAAGTTCATAGAAAATCTTATCTAAGATTTTCCTTCAATAATTGTTATTGAAGAGGTTATAGAACATATATCCACAAAAATCAGTTTTTGAGGTGCAGCGCATCCTCCCTTCCCCTCCCCCCCCCCCCAAAAAAAAAAGAAAACCTCCACTTTGGTGAAAAGTTTTTTTGCTACCAATATCAAAAAATACTTTTTAGAAAAAATAAAGTGCTTGTGTGATTTCCTAAAAAAAAGGTATGTGTTTTCTTCTTCTTCATGTAGGTATAAGCTATATGTCATACTTTCAAGTTATTCAATATTTCAGAAATTTCAAACTTTGTATTTTTGATGTGCACGAATTCTAGTTTTTTTTTTTTAATTTTGACGCGCACCCTTAGAAAAATGTAATTACTCAAAAGCCAAACAACCTATGGAAAAAATCAAAATGGGTTTTGAAAGGGACATAAAAAATACAACTTTTTTTCCATTCTCATTGATTATGAATAATTTTTAATAGGTACCTATACATAATGATTCATGAATCATGACTAATGCGATGTACCTAGTTAAATGCCAGGTAGGAGACATCGTGGCAAGTCTAAAACTATGACAATTTTTTGTTTCTGCCAACAGGTACGTATGTTTGGGCTTAAATTTTAAACGGCGATATCTTTGCAACGGTTCGAGGCACTTTAAGATCACCTATCGTCAAATTAAAAATCCCGATCCGTACTTGAAAAGAAATGGTTTGCCCTTTTTTGGCAGAAAAGCACATTTTTCGATCGGGTTTCGGAAAAAACGGCATCAAATTCGGAAAGTACAGGAAAAATGCTCTGAAATGAGCTCTTTAATTCGACCAGTTTCACAAAATAAGATCAAATTAAGAACTTTTGTACCTGCCAAAACTTCAATTTTTAATTTTTCCACACAAATTGTTTGTAATGTGCCTCAAAATTCATTGAAAATCATTTAAAAAGCTGATGTACTGCGAATTTTCTGGATAGCCTATTTCCAGTCTTTTCAATCTGGTAACCAGGGTCGTAAAGTACTTGGAGAAAAATTGTTCGCATTTTTGTTTAAAGAAAAGCACATTTTCCGATCGGCTTTCGGAAAAGACGGCATTGGATTCGGAAGTACAGGAAAAATGCTTTGAAATGAGCTTCTTAAATTGAACGGCACTCTTCGACCAGTTTCCCGAAATGTGATCAAATTAAGAACTTTGTACTGCATTTTACAATCGATTTTTGTGAAGCTGGTCGAAATGTGCTGAGCGATTTGAGAAGCTCATTTCATAGCATATTTACTTACGATGACGTTTTCGCCTTTTGAAAAAATGTGATCAAATTTTCCTCCAAGTTACTATTCTATGGATTATTCTATAAATATTTTATGGTTCATAGAATTATTAAAAGTCTGGAAATAGGCTATCCAGTAAATTTGCAGTACATCAGCTTTTGAAATGATTTCAAATGAGTTTTGAGCAACATTATTGGCAACGATTTTAGGGCAAAATTTAAAATTTAAGTTAGGGTATAGTTTGATTACACAAATTCTTACTTTGATCTCTTTTTGTTCGATTTAAGAAGTTGATTTAAAAAATTAATTTCATCGAATTTTTCTAGTAGGTACTTTCCGAATCCTATGTCGTTTTTTCCGAAAGTACATCTGAAAATGTGCTTTTTTGTAAAAAAAGGGAAGATATTTTTTTCAAGTACGGCCCTGGGTACTAAATTTAAAATTCTGGCAATATGCTATCCCATAAATTCATAGTATGACAACTTTTGAAATGATTTTCAATAAATTTTGTGGAACATTTGAAACAACTTGTGCGGAAAAATTTAAAATTGAAGTTTAGGTAGGTGCAAGTTTTTACTTTGATCTTATTTTGTGAAACTCGTCGAAGTGTGCCGGTTGATTTAAGAAGCTTATTTCATAGCTTTTTTCCTGTAATTTCCGAATCCCATTCTGTTTTTTTTTTTTTTTTTTTTTTTTTTTTTCTGAAAGTCGATCGGAAAAGGCTGTTCTGTCAAAAAAGAGCAAACTATTCCTTTTCGAGTACGGTCCTGGATTTTCAATTTATCGATAACTCATCTCTTGAAGTGCCTCATCAGTAGAAGAGTGTTTGTGCTAAATGTTGCTGGATTTCATCAAACCGTTGCTTAAAGATATCGCCATGTAAAATTTAAGCTCGTGCAAACATAGGTAACACCCTGCATGATGTATCTTCGTACATGTTGGCAAAAAAAAACTGATTTAGACTTGCCTCGATATCTCCTACCAGGCGTTTAATTACGTCGCATTAGTAATGAATCACCCTGTATAAATATTACAATATAGTAGGTAGGTATAATTATTATTGTCTGTTGGTTTTTGCTATTTGAAATATTTGCAGGCATATAGTAAAAAGACAATGTTACAACCGATCTATTATTTTTTTGTCACATTTTTGCGCAATTTTGCAAAATCTCATTTTGCAATTTTACCAGCATATTAAAGGTGGCCAAATGTGTGCAATATTTTTATTATTTCCTAAAAATTAAAAAAAAGCCAAAACAAATTGAAAATGTAACTATTTTTTTTAAGTACACTTTATCGTACCCACATTAACAATCTTTCGTAATTTTTTAAATTTTAACTTATTTTCAATTTGTTTTGGCCTTTTCTTTATTTTTGGGTAATAAAATAAAATTTGACTGCTTTAATATGCTGGTAAAATTGCAAAAATGTTTTATTTTAACTTTTTCAACATTATAGTGATGCCTTGACCTTAAAAGAAAATGCATCTACCTATAACATTAAGTATATTGATAATTATTTTTATTAACCTGCATTTACTTAAAATAGCAAAAACCAACAGACAATATTATTTATAGGTAGGTAGGTACTTACCTACATATTGTAATATTATAGAGGTGTCCCTGAAATGACTTTAATAAACATTACCAAGGAGGAACATTACCAAATAGTTTTGCCGATGACAGTACACTCATATCTTCTTATACCTTAGATGCGCGAACATCTGCCATCGACGCACAGACTCGCAGGGAACAAGAAGTTGCCATACTTAACAATGACTTACATGACATTCTAGCTTGGGGCGATAGAAACCAAGTTCAATTTAATGCTGGAAAAACCCAAGCAGTCATCTTCTCCAAAAAGGCCAACGTTTTGGAGCCAGATATGGTAATGGCGGGACACTCTCTTACTCCAGCGTCATCTCTTCGTTTACTTGGAGTGAGTCTCGGAGCGAACATGTCTTGGCATGATCATGTTGCAGGTCTGGCGAAGAGTGCTTCTCAAAAACTTGGAACACTCTTCCGCACGAGGAAATTTTATACACCACAACAGCTTCTCCTCTTATACAAGGCTCAAATCCGACCATCATTGGAGTACTGCTCACATGTTTGGAGCTCAGCTCCTAAACATACACTGAGACTACTCGACTCTATCCAGAAAAGAGCCATACACTTGATTGGGGACCCATATTTGACAACAAATTTAGACACTCTCGAACATCGAAGAAGAGTATCTGACCTGAGTCTGTTTTACAGATATTTTAATGGAAAGTGTGCAAAAGACGTGGCCCGCTTGATCCCACCTAGAACAAGACCGGGCAGAAATACACGTCGAGCCGCAGACGCTCATCCGTATCAGGTTCAGCTCGTTACACCTCGTACCATCCTATTTCAGACTTCTTTTATGTATAGAACCGCATCACTTTGGAATAGCATTCCAAAGGGCGTGTTTCCCGAAGTATTGTATTTGTACATTGAGGGTGACCTAGTTACTGCGACCTAAAAAGATCTATTGTATCCCCTCTACTGTGCTTCGCCTGGTGTGGAATCCCTTTAGTGAAGCACCCTCTCCAGGTCCGTTTCCTTGAGAAACTTCAGGATTTTGAGAGGATCAAGGTCGGGTAAGTTCCCGGCCTCTAACTGGTGGTGGCCCAGAACATTACTTCTTTTGAGTTCTAACGCATCGCAGTTGAGCAGTAGGTGACGTGGTGTCTCGTCTCCTTTCCCGCAGAATCTGCAGACGCCATTCTTTTCTATGCCTAACTTCCTCAGGTGTTCCTTGAGCTTACAATGTCCCGTTAGGAATCCCGTCAGTGTTCTGAGACTTTCTTTGTTGAGGTTGAAGAGTATCTTCGACCTTTCTCGGTTAAAATTCCCGAGAAGTTCTTTGGCTTGTCTCAACCCTGAGAGGTTCCTCCAATGGGTTTCTCTCAGTTTTTCTTCTTCCTTTTGGAGTTCTGCCTTGAAGAAAGTATCTTCGAAGCCACAGAATGGTTCTGGTCCTATGAAGGGTGTCGATGCTCCTTTTCTTGCCAATGAGTGGGCACGTTCGTTTCCCTCGATTCCGGAATGGCCCGGTATACAACCTACAGAGATTCAAGGCCAACGTGAATCGACATCTCCGCTCATGCACCGCTCCCAGAGCGTCATAGGGATTTCCCTGCAGTGCATGTGCATTTTAAATAAAAAAAATAAAAATATTCCTCCGGTGAAACTAAGTCGATTTAAGGCAACTTATCTTAGTTCGAAGCTGCTTGGTTTGGCCACTATAGGATGTCAAAGTATCAATTCTGAAATTGTTATTTGATTATAAAAGCTAAAAACCACTGAAGTGGATTTTGATGAAATTTGTCATGACACGTTATGGTTTTATGAGACAAAAACTACAATACAACTAAAATCACTCATGATGTTAATTCGTTGGCGTAAGTCATGTTTTTTTAGGTTTCACACCCTTGAACTTGTTCGCCAATGGAAATAATTTTTTTAATAGGTAAGTACGTAACTTAGTCGACTCATTTTCTACAAAAAAATAAGTACTCTTTATAAAAGTTGCCTAACGTTATCGCTTAGAAGATAATCGCATTTGAATATTGATTTTCAGAGGAAATTTCGTTTTTTTTTCATGAAATTTTCTTGGAAATACAAAACAAATTTTAATCTAAAAGTTTATTATATCTGATTGAATTTTGATTATAAACTACTTTTTCTCATATAAACATTCCAATACTATCTTCACAAACAAGTGTACTTTACTCTTATAAAGATTTTTTATAACATTTTTTGTCCTATCCTGTATATTGCTATGTATCTGAACTTTAAATAAGTATGTGTCAAATAAGCACGCACAAACTTTCTGCGAATTTTTTTTTTTTAATCTTACTAATAAAAAAAAATCCCAATTTGGTGCGTATATACTTTTCGGATATAACACTATATATTGTCTGGAGGCAATTTAATTAAAATGGCTTAACACTATTCGTTTTAAAGTGCGTAGCGGAAACTGCGTGAATATAAAACTCAATTACTCCTCAATTTTTTTTTTTTCAAAAATATTTGTATTGATACGGGCGTACTTATACCTACTTACCCCCTCACTAATGTTATAAATTATACTTTAAAATAAATAATGCTAATCATTTTTCTCATTAAATTATTCTAAGCATGACTGTGAGATTGTTGATGAGTCTATCTGAGCAGCCTGTATAATAGCCCTGATGGGATGAAGGTAGGCGCGTGAGAGGGGAGTGGGTAATTTTAGTAATTTGCAAATTGGGGTAGAGTCTTGCCGGCTCCGGCATTATTCATCTAGTTCAAATTGGAGCCGAGATGGAGCTCGGGTCCATTGCCAGGCAGATATGAGTGCAGAGGGAGACACTTGGAGTTAAATGTGTCATCTCTCATAATTGCCTCCTTGGATTGTTTCATTAGCGACATCGTTAAAACTAACGACTCTCTCCCAGTCCTGAGCTTGTCCTCTCAAATTATATCCTGTTCCGGCTCGGTTTTATGTTACGTCCTCTACCTGTCAGAGTTCTATCTTAGTTCTAGAGCACAAATATGATTCTGGACAATAAATGGAAGTTAATGTAAATTATTTAAGCAGAAAATTGTCAAATAAAATTGGACTTGGAAGTTTTTCTTGTTATAGCTACCTATTGTATATCGTCGTTCATATTAAAACTATACCATTTACAACATAATTTCATACTTCTGAAATCTGATTTCAAATTGCCGTAAATTGGCTTCAAACAAACGAAATCTGAATTCACAATGAAGAAATTATGATTCGCATAAATGAAACCAGAATTCAAACTCATGAAAACATTTCACATTCGTGAAATCAGACTTCAAACTACTGAAAGCAGATTCTACACAAACGAAATCCAAATCACGTTATAGAAAACAGATTTCGCAAAAGTGAAAATTGTTTTCAAACAGAGTTCAACCAAGTATCTTTGCGTATCAAAAAGGTAGTTTTTTGATAAAAATGCCTACTATTAGAGAAAGATACAACAGAATCGCAAGATAGAATAATAAGGGCTCACTAAGAAGGCGTCATGAGTTGCCGGCAAACTGTAACAGATTTGGGAGTGAATATTCTAAGAACAGAATACGAATGACGAAGGCGTCATTCATTTTCTACAGTTAAAGTTCAATAAAGAAGAACCAGAAATCGAAGCGGCATTGGTGAGACGACTGGAAGAAGATAGTAGGTACCCTTGATGCTAAAAAACTTAAGTCGATTTCAGAATCTCAATATGTACTGCCAGTGTGAAAAGATCTTCTAAGCAGTAGTGTATATACTTTCCCATACAATACAAAAAGACAGTCGCCTTTAAAGTCGTCTTTAAAGAACTCGCCTCCTAGCAAACTGTTTCTCCTAAAAGCCTTCAGGTCAAAAATTGTGAATATGAACAATGGGTTAGGGAGTTGTTGCTTCATTTTCTACATCAAAAAGTGTTCCCTGAGAAACAAAAAATGACCTATCTTAGGATTTTTCCCAAAAGAAAACACCAACATCTTTACGGTGGGAATAATTCACAATAATTCACGTTGGGATGTTCAAAAAGGCAGCCTTCGTAGTAATGGCTCTCATTTTATTTAAGAAATTGAAATATTAAAAAAATATTAAAAAACTAAGTATTGGATAGAAAAAGTCGGTCATGAAAGCTTTTTGTTTTGAGGGGAAAACCATTGGTACCAAACTCGACCAAGGCTGATAATACCTAGGAATTTGTTCCCCCTTTCCCCTTCAGTTATAATATAGATGGGACAGTGGGTGAATTTGAAACTTCTAATTGTTGTTGCAGCATGACGAGCAGAAATATTATACCCCAATGCACCATGGGGTGTCATGGTAGTCATCCCACGTACACCTAATTTCACTTCATGGATACATCCCACCCGATCTTCCGTCATGTAACTGATTTTTAGGGGTCACCTAAAGTCGCTCAACGATAATGCCTTGACTTATTTTAGAACAAGACTTCAACAGTCTGTAAAGAAAAATGAAAAATGAAGGAGATTTGCAAGTTATATTTCCCCTATACCTGAATTTCCAAACATCTTGGTTTTGTAAATAACAATGTCAATACATATAATAAGCTGAATTTTTTATGAAAAGCTTCTCTCTTTTGAAGCAAAAACATTTATTACACGTGCAAAACCGTCAGATATTTGTGCCATACTTACAATTTATTATTATTATCCTATAAGTATATCTATTTTAATGAAGTAAAGTTTTTAGTTAAGCCGTTACTGCAACTCTGTTTTGTTTGCGATAAGTTGATTGACATAGAAAAATAACAACAAAATTAGGCTGTTTAAAATATATTTTTATCTTGTTGAAATCTGTTTTCTGAATTCTGAATTCAGATTTCATTTGCATGGAATCTGTTTTCATAAGTGTGAAATTTGATTTTATGACATGTAAATGGTGTGGATTTTTTCCTTTGTGTTTAAATTTTTGAAAATATCGATTGACTCGAGTTTAATGCGAAACCATTTTTTTTTTTTAATATCTAACTGGTTTCAGTTAAAAGGGAGATCCCACTATTAGTGAAATTTTCGACCAGAAGTATCCCGATCATTTTCTTTAAAGACAGTGAGTCTAAATAAAAAAAAATATACCGGGAAGGACGAGCTGGTTCCGTACCGTCGTCCATCTGGAATGAAACTAAAGATATAATAGGTATACAGGGTTAGAACTATTGTAGAACCACTACAGGGATATCTTGATATCTTAAACCATTGAAGATACGAGGTCGGTTAAATTAGAGAAAATATGCGCAATTTTTCCATATCGAATTCGTCAAAACATCCGAGATATCTGTGACCGTTCCTGAAATATCCTGAAAAATCAAGGTTTCTTATTTTCGTCATATCTTTTTTATTATTGGAAATTAATAAATAATTTTTTGTAGGCTTACTTACTTACATACGTCTGCAACAGCTATAATAGGTACCCATCTGATGTTTTAAAAATTTTCAAAACCAACCAGATCTTAGAGTTTTCACAGTCAACTTTCGTTTTTCTTATGGCCGCCATATTGTTTTTTTTTTTATTTCGTTCGGTATGAAAAAATTAATGGAAACCAAAAACTAATGAACTTCAAAAAATAAATTTCAAAAATGTTTGTTCTTTTTTTTTTAAAAAAAGACAACTTTTTAGATCTCCTAAATCAAAGGACATACAGAGTCGGCGAAACTACAGAAAAGTTCCACAATTATTTTACGCTTAATGAAAATCTGAAACAAAATTTAGGACTGCAGTCGTTGCTGAAATATGCTAAAAAAACTGAAAAATCGAGATTTCTTATTTTTGGATAATCTCTCTTATAAGTGGATACCTATTATTGAAAAATATCTTAATTTATTATAGGTCTACATGCATAAGTCATCAAAAGATCCATTTGACGTTACAAAAATTTTCTAAGCCGACTAGGTAGCCGCGATATTTTTTCATGTATAATTTGGTATCATAAAAAAAATGAAAAAAAAATATAGAAAATATTTTCACCGTACCTATGACGTCATATTGCTTACGTCATATTGTTTGCCTTATGGTTTTTCGGTTGGTTTTTTTGCTTATGGCGTCATTCGGACGCCACACATCCGCAAGATATATTTTTTATCTCCAAAATTAGTTTAGATATTTTTTCAATTGCGGTATGTGTTAATACCTACGATATAGAACAACTTGTTTCAATTATTATAGTTGTTCAAACTAACAAAATAACTTTTCTAATTGGCTTCACTCTGATATTTTTTGTTTTCAAAAATTATTCGCAAATAAGTACCTATAGGTTAGCTAACCCACTGTTGAATTAATAAATTTTAGGTGCGATAAATCAAGATTCCGACAAGAAAAACGCAAGCGACCGTTCTCATATATAGTTGATCAGGGTACTCAGAAAACATATCTACATTGCAGATTGTCACTGACGTAAGTACTTCTTTTTTGGTAAAGAAAATGTCAAAGGGCATGTTTTCAGGGACGCCCACTGGTGGAGTAAAATAGAAAAACTCTTCTAAATAAAACAGGTATGTGGTTTTAAATCGTTTTAACACATACAAAATTGAAATAACAAATAGGTAGGTACCTACCTAAACTATAAGTATTTTCGGAGTCAATAATCAAAAATAGCTCGTAAAAAAACGAAAAATCAACATCCTGTGACAAAAAAAAACTTGAGCCGTTGCGCATATTATGTTAATATTAACTTTTCTTCATAAAATAGCCTGTGTAGAATCACATCCTGAAGTATTAGCATGCTATTAAGAAACATACTGTACCTATACGTGAATCAGGCGTATCAAGCGCACTTGCCTAGTTATTTTTTGCTGCCGTTGCAATTAATACACGATCTAACTGTTGATCGTTCAAGTTGCCAATACGTTTAATTAAAAAATGAACTGTTGATTAGAGGACTTTAAAGCATTCAGGTATTGGCTTTTGAATATATAATCTATAAACTGCGTGTTCCACAAAGTTGCAAGCGAATACTCAAGAAAAGGCATTATTGAGTATGATATACAGAGTGAGTCAAATTCTAGATACATCGTTCGGATCTCGGAAACTAGAAGATATACGGACTCGGTTAAATTCGGGAAAAGTTGCTAAATTTTATGCTTGATAAGAATCTGAGAAAAGATCAGGATATTTTCAGTCGTTTCTGTATTATCCTGAAAAAACTTTTAGCCTTTTTTTATTATTGCAAATTAATAATTTATTTTTTGTATATAGATTTACAGAAGTTGTCGAAAGCTATCCATTCGACATTACAAAAATTTTCAAAGTCGACTAAATCCAGAGTATTCATAGCCAACTATTGTTTTTCTTATGGCCGCCATATTGTTGTCTTTTTTTCGAAAAACTTTTTTTTTAATGTAATTAATTTTTATTTCCATGATTTTTTTTAAAAACGAACGACATACAAAACAATATGGCGGCCATTATAAAACCAAAAGTTGGCTATGAATACTCAGGATCTAGTTGGCTTTAAAAATTTTTGTAATGACGAATGAATAGTTTTTGATGACTTATGTAAAACCCACAAGAAATAAATTATTAGTTTCCAATACCTAATAAAAAAGATGTGGTAAAATAATAAATTTTGTTTTTTCAGTTTTTTTCAGAATATTTTCAGTCGTTTCAATTTAACGGAGTCCGTATCTCTTCTAGTTTCCGAGATCCCAATAATGTAGCTCGAATTTGACTCACCCTGTATACCTAAATACTGAACTTCGTCAAATATCCAGACAATTTTTCTACATGTAGGTAATAAGAAAATAATTACACATTCTAATGAAATACTTGTGTGCATATTTGAGATCATCATTATGTTTACATTATCCAAATAATTTGCATTAGAATAAGTATTGAGAAAAGTGTGTGTCGAAAAACTGGAAAACTGTGTCAAGAACGGTTGGTAGTGAAGGATGCGCGGGTCCGGTCACAATGCCGCGCCGCGGTTTTAGAAAATTGGGAATCCAAGAAAAACTCTATACTGTCAAGATATAAGCAAGATACTGCGGAGGTGAATTTTCCGAAAATCGTGGAATTTGTCCATTAATGAAAACCCATACGTATCTGGAAAGTTCTACATACACAATTATTATATTTATAGACCAATTTTATGCTTGCATAAAAGAATCCAATACTCATATACTACTAACTCAAAGAAAAATAAAAACTCTAGTTCAGTTACGTTTTGCTCAAAATATTTGATTTTGATGTTCGAATCTGTGTTTTTTAGGTACTTTCCAATAGCCGATTAAAATAATAAATGACAAACAAATACCGTCGATGCTTTGGAGCAATATAATAAGCGTCAATGTTAAGCGCGAACCATGGCCGAATTAGTACTAAATGTTTAGCCGAGTGCTGTTATAATCCAAACAGATTATCCACGAAATGGCGTAAAACGACTATAAAGCCGGCCTAACTGCATAGAGTCATTAATCTAGAAGTAACTCGAGCAAGATGGCGTCGTAAAAACTGCTGATTGTTCATTTAAGCTTAATTATAGCAGGCTGAAATCATCCAGTATCCTCCGCCTATATAAAGCTCCATCCCTAATAAGAGTATCTTCACGAAGGTATCTCTCATTTTAGTGGGTTGATGCAATTACCTACTCATCCGTGATACCCATTTCAACGTACGTAAAAGTTTTAAAGCAAAATAACCTCATAATATAAAACATTTTAGGCTTTACTATAGGTATATGGTAAGTCAAAGGTAGTTAGTTACCTAGGTAGGTACAGCAGGTTGTTTTACTTTTTTGAAGCAGGTCTTCATGCACCAGTTTGTAGAACT
Source organism: Malachius bipustulatus (assembly GCA_910589415.1). Taxonomy (NCBI): domain Eukaryota; kingdom Metazoa; phylum Arthropoda; class Insecta; order Coleoptera; family Melyridae; genus Malachius; species Malachius bipustulatus. Next base: position 10,045,898 of record OU342632.1, read on the forward strand.
ACTTTTTCAAGGAATAAAAACATAGGTATGTCCGGAAAAGCTTAGAAAAAAGGTACAGGATGTTGAAAAAAAAATTTCTCAATTCATATTTTAATTTCATCCCAAAAGGTTACCTACTTATTACAATTTAGGATTGTAAGATTGTAAGATAGAATTAAACAAATAGAAATAAATCATTAGCTCAACAACTGCTACGCCCATGGACTTAGAAAACCTTACTTATCAGCGTTATTGGATTCCCTGGGGTTTTCTCATAAAAAAGGTTGAATATTCGAAATTCTTAATATTATAGTTTTTAAATAATACTTGAGTCTAAACTTCCTGATAGCGCAAATACAGTAGCGGCGATTTCAGGCGGCTGGCGGCTTGAAATTTTTACCGTGCCTCTTTTGTACGTCTTCTCTCTACTCAAACTGATTCACAAAAATCAGGATAAACTTTCACCTTTCCGATTCACCCATCGCTACAGTACCAGGTTCAATTTGTTCAAATCTCCTACACACCATCTGTCGTCTTCAGAAAGGACATTCACGTACGCATCTATCAAATATACCTATCAAATCCTTCAGTTTTGATCCATCTTTCTCATAAAATTAGAACCACACCTCGCTGGTGACCTGATGTCTTTAGTGTCTCTGGTGCATCGACTCTCACTGTTGCCGGTGTTTTGTTGACTTGCTATGCGTTTATTTTGTCTTTGTGATTCTTTTTTTTTTTATGTAATAACGCTGTTGTACTAAGCAACGACTGTTGTAATTCAAGTATAATAAAGAAATTTGTATTGTATTGGCTAAAAACTTCCGGGAGGTCTGGAGATACGAAGTATATCCTACGAGGGGGAGTCCTCCCCCGGATATTGTTTCTGAAAAATTGTATAAAATAAAATCTCAATGTATTCGTATTTTGAATGTGGGTTTCATCACGCCGTCATCCATTTTTTTTTCAATAGTGTAAGATACGCCACTCAAAAATGAAACTGTTGCGCCTCAACATTTCGCCTGATTTTGATTGGGGGTAACTTTCGATATTCCTAAGGTATTACGATTTTTTCGCATCAGCTGTTCTTTCCTTTACATTTATCTTTTATTGGATTTAAACTAAAAAGTCTGCAAAAAAAATCCTACAGGGTGATATGTGAAGGAGGGCAAAATCACTCTTTTTTTTTTGATGCCCAAATTTTCCGAATAAATTTTTCTTGTGTCTTTTGATAAGAAAAATTTTAATAAGCTTGATGTCTCCTTTCCAGACGGTTTTTAAATTCTCGGTTTAACACCTGTCACCTGTTTACAGCGTCATCTCAAAAAATCAACTGTTTGCTCTTGAAGTGACAACTTTTTTCCTCGTAGACAGATTTTTGAAAGTTAAGCCTCATATTGAAGCTTAATGTATTAAATGAACCTCTTAAGATGAAACTTCAGGCAAGAAAATCCAGGTACGAAAATTGACTCAGGAGAAACATGAAAACAAATTTTGCGCAAAAAATGGGCAAATTTAAATTTCTTGTGAAAACAGGTTTCGGGAGGAAAATTAAATTAAAATCAACTTGTCTTCGAACAAAACTGCAATTGTGAACACTTTAAGAAATGTTGATAACAGCAGCCAAAATACCCGTTTTCGGAGCAGATCAGCTCTTACCTGACAATGATATATCTAGAAAAATTTACAAATTTTTGGCGGATTTAAAATTTAACAGTATATACAGGGCGGAACTCCAATAACATAGAAAAGGAAAGTACAGAATATCTTTTCCGTGTGAAAAATATTAAAACATTTCTGAACGTTCCGATACATTTTTTTACAAGCGGTTTAAAATTGCGGCAACGGCTGGGGGCCCTACTGCAGCTGCCCCCCCCCCCCTCCCGCGCCACGAGGTAGCGGGAGTCTTAACGTCGCCACTGCGCAAATGTAAGCTAATTTTTCGATATTAATTGCTATCTCTGTATAAAATAAGAAGTTGTTTAACGAAAAAGGGGTCCTTTACTCTGTATCTATGCCACCGATGAAACTTTTTCCACATGTTTAACTCTGTTTTGTTTGTTGTAAATTAAAATAAAGAACCTCTTGTCATAAAATTAAAATATTTAGAAATGCCCAAGCTAGGTATTATGCGGTAAAAACTGGAAAATTATTCTTTTCAACACCCTGTATATCTTTTCTAAGCAAGTCGGAGTGCTCGAAATAGAGCGAGCGTTTTTAAGACCGTTAGCCACGAATACTTTACACTTGTTTTTATTATTGCTACATTTTAAGATCATAAATTATTGTTGAATATTTTTGAATTAGGATTTTCAAATATCAGTCAGTAATAATTATTTTTTTGTACTTCTCGTTAGGACAATAAACAAAAAGTTACAACCACTAAAATCTCGGATTTTGTCCAAAATTGTTAGCTAAATTTTAACTTAAAGAAAGACCAAATTTTATTGTAGTTTTAAAATTATGTTTGCATCCCTGTATAGCTTCAAGCCAGGCACACCTGCAAAAAATTAAAATAACTAGAGTTGTCTAGTGACACTTCATTTTAATGCTGTTTTTATTATTTCCGTTTCGAAACTTTGATGAAATCGGAGATTTTAGGGGGTGCAAATCTTTGTTGATTAGACAATTCTGTAAGATTAGACCATATACTTAATACACACATATTAAGTAAATTTATATTCCGAACTGTAAATTAAAAAATATATATATTGACAGAAAACAATGGCAGCTCAGCGCTTCCGTATAAGAGAATGACGAACATTCGTACCATTTACCATTACTCACATTATTGAAGAATTAATAAAAAGAAAATTAACTCGATTATACAACTTCATAATGTAATACCGTTGATTGAAGGAGTCAGGTCAGCAATCAACGGTAATACCCTATACTTTCTCGTGACTAGCTATCGATAGTAAATCATGGTGAATTGGCTACAGCGAGAATCATGCCTCGTGTTTCATTGGTCGATGAGGCATGTTGCCATACAATCTGTTTGGTGGTTGCTGCAGACGCTATAATAAAATTCACCAATGATACGTTTTCATTAAATTTCAACCAAACATTACAAAAAGTGACGTTTTGGTAAAGATTTTCATAATATTATTATTCGCTGTATAATCTAATGAGTACAACATTGAAATCGTGATTAATTGAAAATTACACAGGATTTCATTCGACATGTTGTCAAATAATTACCCGCGTCTTGCTTGACAACACAAGTTTCGTGGAAGCCCGTGTGATTTTTGATAATCACGATTTCTTGCTATATGATACTTACCTGCGTTAGGTATATACCTAATATGATAAATTTAATTTAAGGAAAAAAAAGCAAAAATAGAAGACCAGAAAGGCTGCGCTAACACGGAATGGTTAACTAATTAAACAACATTATTATGATAAAGGAAGACTTACCTATCCACAGAAAAAATATTATATGATTATTTAGAGATTTAAAATTTAGTTTCCTGATTTTTTAGTAGGTTTGGCAATATTGCTTTATTCGGAGAATGACATCATCAAAAACATTCATAACCTAGAATCTTAACACTTGTCAATGTGCTATCAATTGTAGGATTCCGGGTTGGTAATTCTCATAATCCATTGCAAGCAAGGTCCGAATAGAGTTAGAATATACTATTATACATCGAGAACGGCTCGAGATAGAGGAAAACGGCTTAACATGTCCCGATCTTAAGTTTTCATGTGGTAACCTGTATTGTGTAAGTATATGAAACGTTAATACAGGGTGCATGAACAAATTAACTATTTTAATCACCTTGTATGATGAACATTTCATTCACACACGCATGGATACTATACCTACTTGAAATGTTAGGATATATATTAGGGACATGTACGCCGTTTTTCTTTATCTGAAGCAGTTCTTAGTGTAGGTATCTACGCGCTGATGCCTTAAAGTTGGAAAATTTCAATTTTTAATTTTTTCACTTCTATTATTTTTTTACTTTCGAGCTCCAACAGTAAAAACCATGCTTATTGAATTTATTTCAGGCAACAGGTATGAAAATACAATAATTTATAATGGGATTTAAAAATTTGAAAAACAAAGTGGGTGTTGATTTCCGGTATAACCGGAAGTGATACAAATATGAAACTATTTTAGAATCATAAAAGATCTGTTTTTAAACCCATACCTAATCAAAATTATACAACGCTATTCTAATAAAAGTACTGAGAATTCCGTCTAGGGGTATAGCTTAAAACCAACACCATGTATATCGTATCTCCTACCATACTCTCTCAAGATTATGACTTGTATAATCATTTCTGTTCAGAAAATTAATCATTTTAATTATTTTGGAGAACAAATCGCAAGAACAATCTCCCAGCCATATTAAATTTCGTTAGCATATAAACTGGAATGACGTAAAGAGAGTCTTTCCCTAACCAGAGTAGAAGCTTCCCAACAGAGCACTTAGAACGCAGTCAGTCCGCAACGGCGCTATGAGCCAAATTAGTCCCAGATTAAAACTGCGATGTCCCCCAACGGCCATTAAGCGTACACTCCCTTCGGAAAGCGGCAATTAGCCCCTGCGGTCTCCACTCCTTCTGCACTCGTCCAGACACGGCATTTCGGACTCATGCCAATGCCAATTTCCACTGCCATTTGAAAGATACATCGTATATACGTGCTCTAGTTATTTAAAGCTCTTTCTTCATGCAATAGTTTTTATTGCATCGTGTTACTAAAAGACATATATTTCTTTAACCAAATTTTGAAAGCTATTTTCACATTAAATTAGTTAATATAAGATATATTTATTAGTACAAATATCAAATTGGAAAAGACAAATTTTAATCAAATTTTTCTCCCGTTTTAAAATAAAACCCCCTGTATCTTTTTTTCACCACTAGATGCTGAATTGATAAATGAATCTTTTCTATAACTACTCAAATTATCGGCGGTTTTCTAGATTTCCATTTTTAGCCCATCTCGAGATGAGGATAGCCCTGGGTAACATCGTCTTTGACGTCAGATCAGTCGCGACTCGCGACTGTCTTATACACGGGCTCTACATTATACTTAGTGTGATTTTGCAATTTCGCGCCGCAAAGTGCACAGTCTGATAACGATAACGTTCAACATACGTCGTTGCTACGAGTTACCGCTGTAGTTGTGACGTCAGAGTTCTGACTTCCACTGTCCTTCGACTGACTCGGGTAAAAACCTTCCTGGTTGTTTACAGCAACCTCCCCCCCCCCCCCCCCCGCTCCCTGAAGTGTTCTTCTTAAAATGAACCCAAAAATCACCCCCTTAAATATGGACATTCAATTACAGAACACTCTGTATAATGGCATTATTATTAAATAGTAATTCCATTAGGTTAGTTATCGTATATTTCGTTATCCGAATATTAATTATACTGTTTTAAACAAACAAAATGAGTTAATGATCTCGGAGGAACCGCTCTATAGAGCTACCGTTGATGGAGTGTTGGCAAATTAGTCGATTAAAATAATTTCGTGACAGATGGATAATCCATGTGTCAACATGGATCATATGCTACTGTGCATCTACTGTCAGCCAAATCAATAAGTCAACACATTAACAGGTAAACGTTCGGGAAATCCATCGTTGGATCACTGGATATATCGCTGATTGATAAAGTGCAGTTAAATAGCACTTATGATTTCATATAACCACATTACCGATTAAATAGGGTAAATATTTTTCCAGTAATTTAATAAAATGTATCCACACACGTTCATTTATCGATTGTATATTTTGTTGATTTTACGTTCATTAGTTTGATTTACATATTCATTCATTTTAATAATAATAATACCCAACTGGATATTATGGTAGGTAGGTACATACAGCCATTTTCAGGCTGTATGTATAAAGTTGTCAATATCAAAACAACTTGCATAACCTGAAAGTGAGCCTTTGCACATACCTTTTTCTAATGGGAATCAAAACATAGTGTTGTATTTTTTTTTATTACAACACGGTCTAATAAATCACTGGTAAAAACTTATATAATATGTCGAATAATGCAAAAGTTAATCTCTTGAGGGAACATAATTATGTAAAATTCACAAACCTGTTATTATCGAAATGAGTGTTTTTTGTTAACAAAATTAAACAAAATAAAAAAATCAAATAATTCAAAATTGTTTTTGGTTTAGTATTTATTATATTATTATTATATTGACATTGACAATGTTTTTATTTTTGACGTTCGTTTTTAACTGAACTTGTTAACAGCTCGAGTGGGTTGTTACCAAAAGTTGTTATATAAAGGCCGGTTCTCACTTGTACCACACCCGACGACAACGACAACGCGACAACACGAAAAAAGTCCCCCCGCAATTTTGTCGTGTTGTCGCGTTGTCGTTGTCGTCGGGTGTCGTACAAGTGAGAACCGGCCTTGACACGTGTTCAGATGTGATCGTAGACATATAGCGATGTTGAGCTATCGCAAGGTGGAGGTGTATTATTGGCATTAAGAAACTCTATAAAGATAAGACTGCTAGATGTATCCAAAATTATTCTTACGATACCTACCACTTATTGACATGATTCCTTTAAGGTGTGACCTTGATTCGCATATACATTACCTATTAATATACCACCATGCATACCAGTTTCTCATGTGATATTCGAGGGTCCAGCACTCGCACGAACGCGCTATGCGGTCCTGATGGGACCACTCAGCCCCGGGAGCCTGCTGGCGGAAAAGACCTTGGTTAGCGGACTGCTGAACCTTCTCAAAGGAACGGAGCTCTTCTAATCAAGGCAAATCTAAATGTGAGAAATACAATAAGCCCGCTGGCTTCAGTGTTTGGGACCACATAAATCATCTCTCACTTTTAGTTAAAATACCAATACCAATACCAACCAATACCATACCTACCATTACATCACTACGAGTATTTATTTGAAATGTTAGAGGAATTATGCTTCGACCTTGATAATCTCTTCCCATTTGGAGATTTTAACGCGAAATTATGTGTTAATATAGGATGATATGTGTTAATATAGGATGATATCAAATCTTCAAGAATCGCACAATTCGTAGCTTTTAGAGAATTGCAACAGTATAATTACGTCCCTACTTAATTGAAAATGTCGCCATTTGAACCTTGTGTTCAGTAACCTGGAGTGTCGTGTGTCTCACGACGTTGCTCCATTGATTAGGAGGACCTAAGGTATATGACCCTGCCACTGTTCATCATGACCTCACATAATGGAGGTAAGAGGGAAAACGAATATCACCTGTTTCTCAACTGAAGAGATACTCATATCCATGTCTAAGCTTGGAACGGGCAGTACCTATACATCGGGCACCAATTAAATTCCCAGTTTTATACAGTATTTTCCCGGATCGACTTTAAAAGAGGAAAAACTTTTTTGTTTTTTATTTCCCAGAAAATTTCACTTTTGATGATCTGGCCTGCTTGATTTCAAATCCCCAAAGTAAAAGTTACTTTTTAGATAACTCGAACGGTTCTTGAGATAATATAAATTTTTTTAATAATTGGAATTTTTTTATTAATGACAAGATGTGTACAAAAGCTGGGTTCTGTATCTGAAACAGTTCCTAAGATATCGTCAAAAACTGAAAATTTTTAATTTTTTAGAGACCCTGTATCTCGAAAATGATGGGTTTGCGGACCTATGTTAATGAGAACTTTTTTTCATATATCACATCCTGAAGTCCTGCTCTCATATTATGAATCACCCTGTACAAAATATATAAAAAATGTATAAAAAATATACCGTAAACTGGGGTGACTTTGCTCCATTTTTAAATAGAAGATTTACTTATTATAACATATTTTTTTTTAACATAGATATTTAAAATTTTTTGACATACAACATAACCAGAAGTGTCAACGACGTTGTTATAATGTTGTTTCGTTTTCAAAAAAGGCATTATCTGTTTTTTTTTTTTGTTAAAAAGTGGAGCAAAGTATACCAATGGACGGGGTTACTTTGCGCCAGCATATAATATCCACTGTATTTCACGTCTTTGAACAACTGGGGCAAAGTAGGAGCTGACTATTGATCAAGATTTCCCCAGCGATCACATCTATACACAAAAAAACAAAAAAAAAAATATCAAAAAAACGTAAATAACATTCTAAAATTACAAAAACTTAACAGTAAATTATTTTAGATAAAATAATAAGAGAAAACAAAAATCCAGTTAATCGGACTTTTTAGAAAAAAACATTATCCAACTCAGGAACTGAAGAAAATCCTCTCCTGGAAAATTTCTTAGGTGGAGTAAGTAACTCTTAGGAGTAAGTCATCACATCACGTTTTTTAGGTCATTTCCAGGATTTTAAAGAACTTTTCCATGGCGTTATGGTAACATCATTTTTGCTAAAACTGATAATTTCCTTAGGGAAAATCTCTGCGTCATATAAAAAAACTACAAAACGACCTTTTTCTTGGACAACATCTTCAAGCTTATAAGTGTTGTTGGGTACTTGGTTGCCTTCCATGTAATCCATAAACTACTGTTCTTTTTCTTGTTCTTTAAAAGTTGTCTTTTGTATGTTCTAGGCTTTTCTTTAACAAAAAAAAAAAACAATACTTTAGTTGGTTGAATATACTTTGCTCCGGAGCAAGCAACCCCCAAAGTGTAAGAATTTGTAAACAGCAACAGTTGAAAAACAGCAACTAAAATACACTAGAAGATAAGTATATAACTAATTACTTGATAAACTTGACCAAAATCCTCTATACACATCAAATTTTGACCACCAAGAAAGTTGTGAATTTCAGCAGCACACTTTGCCAATAAATTGCAAGGTCTTTGGAAAGGGCGGAAAGCCTGTCTAGCATCAGACACTTCAGTAGTAGTCAACGTTTAATAAAATACGTTGAATTTCGTGTTGCGTATGCATATCTTTTTTTTAAACAAACATCTAACTCTTTTCAAGTAGGTATGGTGAATAGTAACTCCTGGAGGCGTAAAGTAACCCCGTTTTACGGTATAAAAAATCTTGGTAAGTCTTCATTAAAAATCTCATTTATATGTCAAAAACTCGTGGCAAACAAAATCCAAAGCTTACGAACAGTTGTAACAGTTTGTTGTATATTAGGTACCTATTAACAGGGCAGAATGTAAAAGTAAGAAAATAAAAATAATAAACTCAAATAACTCGACAAATTTTAATTCGAGACCAAGTTTGCCTAATTTTTTTTATATCTTCGCAAACAAGGGTACCTACTTTACTCTTGTAATTTTACATTTTTTGTCCTACCCTGTATGCTATTGTATACGCATCGTCTCTTTAAACAATAGCGTATGTGTCAAATAAGTCTTAGAGCATGCACAAATTTTCTATCCAATTTTTTTTATTCTCATCGCTACTAAAAAAAACCAATTGGTGCGTAGGTACTTTTCGGATGTCACTGTTTACTTTACTACTTCTATTTCTCTAACAAACAATTTTTTCATCTCTTAATCTGTCTGTACATGGTCATATTATGTCTCGTTGTTATTTTTAAACCTACATTTAAAAAAGTATAATTCAAATTCCTGCTAGCATTATTCATAACAAGAATACAAGTTCAGGACTAATCCTGCGAGCGAGGCAATAAGGATAACATCAGCGAGGATGTGTTTTCTGTAAAGCAGCTTCGATGCGCCGTCGGTTGTAGAGACGAGCGGGAAGGGATGGAGTGGGGATCGTAGAGGGGATGTTATAATTAGCACCAGATTAAAGTAATGTCTGGGGACACATTAAACGATTTAGCTCTGTTAATTAAAAGTGTAGCATGGAGTGAGGCAGTTAAACAAATGGCCGTCGGAGGCGACCTACTCGCATCATCACCCTCCACGCTACAACCATTGGCGGCGGCACTAAAATTATCCCGTACGATATTAATTTATAAATAGGCAGGGATTATTAATTCATTCCATCTTCCAACAATATTTTCCAATTAAATTTTATTTTTACGTTCGAATTCAAGTTTGTTTTCTTATGCACAATAATTATTAGATTGCATGGAATATTATGCATAATAGGCAAAAACTAATATTTCTCTTTTGGGTAAATGCATTTGCTTGACATCTTGAATTAATATACAGTGTGACTCTAAATCCGGCGTAAATTCCAATAAAGGAAAATGAGGGACTTTTGAGCCAAATCCCTAGCCCGTCGATGTTTTTTTTTAGATTATATAGTTTTCAACTAAGGTAAGTATTTTTATGTTTCTTTTTTCGTTTTACGAAAAAATTTAAACTGGCAAAAATTATGGTAAATTTCAACATACTGGTGAGGTTATAAATGCATTTCAACACCTCAACGAACATAAATTTCGACGCCCCTGATTTAAGGGATATGTTACGCAACCCTGATCCTTAGGCATCTATTTCACCCACCGAACTGCCAGTAATAGAGCCCTTTGTTTTGATTAAGGTATAATGTTCACCTACTCAACGATTTTTAAGTGTTCCTTTGTTAGGGAATGATTATCCGAGTTGCTTAGTTGAGAGTAACAATGCTTTACTTTTGAACTTCCTTGATACCTTCTAATAGAATGAAACAGATTTATGGGATCAAAGAAAAATATATAAAACTGCTTGGAAAATGTCGTCACATCTATAGGTACAGGTTAAAGCACCTAAAGGTGAGGGGCTTTTTCCCAGCACAACCTCTCAAATTAATTCTCATCATTCAGTGTCGCGCACTTATCAATAAAGAGTGTACCTACTTCTCGACATTCCAAGAAAACATTTTCCAGGAGTTACAAAATATCTGTAGGGTGTTTCGTAATAATGCGGGAGTTAGATAATCAAGATTAAGACAATGAAAGGAAAGTTCCGTCACTTCTCAGGGGGAGCAAATCCAAAGCGTTATTCTCCAAAGTAGAGACGCGTAAAGAAATCCTCTTGCCGAATTACATTATCTATCAGTTCAATTAACCTAGGCAATGGGGTGACCAAATAATAATGTCGACATATTCCAAATGGGGTTTGACCAAAGAATTAAAGAGGAATGTTAATATGTCACTTTGATTGAAGCCTAGGATTTTATAATAGATTAAGAACTGGCAGTCGCGAGGTAGTATAGATAGTGGAGCGAAATGGGAAGGAAAATGTATTGTTTTTTTTCGGCCTATATCTAGTTTCCATTTATGCGTATTATGTATATTAGACCACTCCCAACAAGAAATGGATATTTACGACCTATTTTTGCAGGTCAGGAAATAAAAAAAAATTTGCCAAAATTGATGATTCAGAAAAATTGCTTTTTAAAAGCTAAATTTTCATATCTTTAAATCTAATTGAGCTATTGACAATTTTTTTATTGAATCGCATACATAAGCGCTTCTTTTGATGGTAAACTTATATTTAGGATTTTTATAGGTATATGATTTTTGAAATCAAAAGGTAATTTAAAATTTTCACAAAAATGAATCAATTTTCAGTCAGCGAGAAACTTTTTTATTTTTAAATTTTTTTTTACACATGCAGCGAAGAAGTTGAAGCCAAACTAATATGAAAGTTTTTGAAAGTTCAATTTTTGTCGTAGGTTTGGTGGTTATTGAATTATGAATTTTTAATTGTGAACGAATTAACGTTAAACGGACGCATCAACGAATGGAGCCAGTCGCTTGCATCTCTACGTGTTTGTAGTATCATTGGGCTGGGAATAAATATTTTGATTAAGTTCATAACTTTTCCTTCAGTTCTTAAGATAGTTAACAAAAAACTATTCTACTAAAGTATTTTTCAAAAATTCTTTCTTTTAACAGAATTCGCTTTCCCCTATCACCTTGCCGTTTTTCCTCACAAGTAATTAATTATTAATGACAGCAAACCTAGTAGGTATTTTCGAATTTTCTGCAACTGTTTTGTCTTCAACACTTGTCTTCAACACGCGCAGCTTTTTTACAAATAAGGCAGATCCTTCATTGAACATTCTTCACTAAAACGTTCCTCAATAAAACTCCAAAAAGATAGAAGGATTTGTAATTGCATTAGTTCCAACTAACCAGTCAAACATTTTCAGAATCTATAATCTATTCTACAGGGTGTTTTTTAGGTTAAAAGTCAAAAATAAATGAGATACAGTCTGTATCTCGTAAGTCTGTAAGTTTTTAAAGGCGCGTACTCATCTGAGCACGAACTGGAACGAGACAAGGCGAGCATACGTATGTAGACGTGTTACCGAGGCGCGGCCAACTGCGTGTGGCTGTGCGACGCACGACCCGAGGCAGTTATAATGTCATTCGATGGAAGTCGGCACTTCAAAGAAAAATTTGAATATATGTGGCCGGCTAGAATTTATAAAGGTGGTTGGCGGAACCATCAAGAAGTGGCATCGGCAAGGATTCAATTCAAAACTCCTGCAAAATACACGTAAGATGTCTGAAAGTCGAAAAAAAAAAGATTTTTTAAAGAAATATTCACCGGCTGAAAATTTACGTATTACCTGTTTGAAGGTTTTTGATGAAGTATGTACTTAATTCGTCAGACGGCTAGATCACTGCTAATAAAGGTGTGTCAGACGCCCACAAATCTGTAATTTTCTTTTAATTTTTTTTACCTTGGTCTGACGTTTTTACACATTATCTCAGGGACTTTTCTAAACACATATAATAATAATTGTCAGACGAAAAGACCGTTGTAATATCCCTTTGCAAAGCCGCGAAATTACTGCCCGTACATGAATAAAACTTGTAATTTTTCTTCAAATATTTTTCTCACTTTTTTAGACGTCATTTCAGCAAAGATTATAGAAAATCCACTGTTCGGTCAAATCGACTATTCTACACTAAGTTTCCACTGTTCCATAGCGTACAGTGGGCCCAGGTATGATTTTGGCCAGGTGGGCCCAGCATTTGCCGGAATTGCAAAGGGATTTAGCAACGGTCTTTTCATCTGACGATTATTATACGTGTTTAGAGGTCAACCCTTTAGTGACCTAGACTCCGCAGTGACCGAGCCGTCTGACTAATTGCACACTTCATCTGTGACCTTCAAACAGGTAATATTTTGACAAGTAACAATGAATATTTTTTGAGCAAATTTTTGTTTGACATTGAGCCTTCTGACGTGTCTTTTGTAGGAGTTTTGAGTTGGATCCTTGCGGATGACACCTCTTGATGGTTCCGCCCACCACCTCACAAAATTCCAACCGGAGGTACGATCATAGCATCTCGCGACCACCAGCTCCCCGTCTATAAGCTTTAGATGTGATCTCTGCCATATATGCGGCCAAGTTGAGAAGGCAGAGTCAAACAGGATTCCAAGGTCCAAGACTTCCTTATGAGGCGAACTAGTTAATCTGCTCCAATCTTATATTGAACTGGCAAATTAAAAAATAATTGCACTCTTGTAAATTGTAGTGGGAGGCCTTCTGTAGGTGGGCACTACGACCTGTTGAGATCTATTGTGCCCTCCCTATAGTTAGAGCTCCTCTTCCAGCTCTAGTTGAACCAACTTCCTGAGACTGTTGGGAGACCTACTGTAGCATTCTGACCTAGGCCTTTCAGCGCCTAGGCACAGGAACCGGGACCTAGCTAGTCCTAGTCCTAGTCCTTCACAATGGCAGAGAACGTTTATTTGTCTTCGAGGCAGATGCGGCTTTCGACAACGTCCCCGTATCGTTCACCGCCGTATTATCCCTAATGTATCTATCAATAAGCCTTTCCATCGTCTTTAGGAAGAAGGAGGAGAGTCTGATAGGTCGGTAAGCCCTGGGAGTGAGGTCATTGCGTCTACCTGCTTTAGGTATGAATACTACTTGGACCCTCCTCCAAGGCTCGCGGGTATGCGTTTCAGCACTATGCTGGACCTGAAGATTCTGCATGATGAGGTGGGGCGTGAGCACCCCAAATTACATTCTTACTACGGCTATTTGCACTGATTTGGAAATGTTGATATATAAATTGTTGTTCCGACACCAATCATGGAACAGATCCAGGGTTCCCTTGCAGAGCATCAGTATCGTTGGGTGTGTATCTGACGAAATATTTTTAGGTCATCGCCATCGGCATATAATAAGAACCTGACATTGAGAACATTGGCTAAATCATTCATGACTAAAAGAAATAAGAGTGGGCTAAGGATAGAGCCTTGCGAAACAACGCTGTAGGAATTAGTAACTAATCTGGACTTATAGCACAAAATTTCTACATATTCCAGCCGTTCACTCAAGTAGTTGTCCAGTCAGTAAGAGTGAGAGATCCCCGGGACAGCCCAATTCACGAAACCTCCTTTTGAGAAGACAATGATCGAGGTGATCGAAGAACCGTGTAAAGGACGTCAACCTGTACACAAGAGGTAACGTTGAGAACTAAACCACAGAAGCTATACGGCCTCTTATGTTTCAAATATCAATGAAATTGTTATTTCAAAAAAAAGTTAATTAAGTTACGTTAAGTAAGTAACTTTCAAGGAAAATGATTGACATTTGAAACAAGAGGCCTAATCTCTGTTTTAAGAACAAATCATGTGACTCCTTGATGACCCTGCAACAACGCACTGCATAGTTATCTGTCACTTAAGGGGCACCTGCGTAAAACTATATCTGTAGCTTTTCTATTCTTTAATACCTAATTAAATGATGTATTTTAAATCGGCTATGCAGTCCTGTACGGACGTACTTTTGTCTGAGGATTAAACTGAGGACAAAACTATATAAGGTACCCCTAACTAGGAGACTTGAGGTTAAGTAGGTATTCCGGACGGTCTTAGACAAGCCGAAACGCAAAGAAACTTAATAGCTTCCTAGTGCAAGATTATAAAGATATTTAGAAGATTGATTTCCTGGAGAGTGATTTATTATCAACAGAGGGAACTTGAAAATTAAATTCTTTTATATTTTTCTTCAACTTTAATTTATCTCGCTCTCTCTCTCTTGAGAAATATCTCTTTGTTATTCGAAGAGTAAATATTGGTCCCTGCAATCTAAAAACGTTCAGCCAATTTAAATCCGCTTGATATATTTGCAAAACAGAAGCGCATCGCTGCCGGTCTGTATAATAAGTTGTTCCGAGTGCTCTTGCGGCGTGTTTACCTTTCATCAAACTCTTAACCGGACTGCCGCTAATTACCAAACTAATTCCTACATAATTATAGATCGATGTTTGGGGCGCCAAACAAATTACCATTGGCAGGATCTCTCGCTAATGGACTCGCTGTGTACCCGCTCACAAGTGATATGTTTGCTCTTACTTTTGTTCATTCCTTTCTCAAATATTCAGGATTAATGATGTTACCTAAACTTAAACGAAATGGTCAATATTTGGACTCGGCCATGCATTTTGTGTAATCGGTATACGTATAAAGTATGTGCCTAATATGAAAATATCAGCGGATCAAATGTGAATGTGAAGATGTGCAGAGAATTTCAGGTATCGGGCTCCTTGAAAATCCACTCCTGAATAGTACAGTGTAGTTAATCAAGAAAAGAAATCGATGTTTGTTTATACAGTGCGCTCAAAAAATAAATGCGCATAAAATTATTATTCTAAAGTTAGAAAATCGTATATAGGGTGTTTCAGTTTTTGTTTCAGTTGATAACTCCTGCAAAACGGTAGAACACGTGAAAATAATTATTGTTTTATTGTCTATAAAATTTCGCTCTAAACGTTTCATTTTCGAGATACGCAAGTTTTGAACTTGGGAGAAAAAAATCAGTTTTATTGGATATCTTCCAAAGTATTGAATTGAAGAAATTTTTGTCAACTCTGATGTGGGTCAGGATTATTCATTAATAGAGAAATAAAATTTTTATGTGCAATAAACTTTTTATTTTAAGCCCCCAAATAATCATTTTGAGTAAAATCATTTTTATAAAACTTATTTTGAAATTTTATTTTATTATCTGACATTAGATCTGACTTATAGATAGCTACTTTTAATAAATATTACAAAACTTCAACGGCCCTGTATCTTGAAAAGGAAGCTTTCCCGGCTATAAAAGTGTATTAGAGAAACTGGCATTATTTTAACGTTATCTATCGCTTGGTAATAAAGTCCTGACGTTTTAAGTTGGAGCACCCTGTATAACTACATTTTAATAACTATACCATTCACTGATACTCTTGCTTCTCCTATTTACTGATGGGTCACAATTAAAAAGAAATAGTGCCGATTAATACGCATTTCCAACCAAACTAGAAAATTATCAATTGATTATTGTGTAAATTATTATTTTTACCGCAAATTGAATCTTTTTGAAAATTAAAATTTCTATTATTATTCCATTGTTATCCTAACTATATCTATAGCTCTGAGGCTCTGACTTATAGTTACACACACATACTTAAGTAGGTACTTGCCCAATAACAAGTGCATCTGGAATACTTCAAGTAAGCATCACCATCCTGTCCAAAGTAAGAATCGTTTAAACTTCAAAGACTTCATTGATAGAGACATTGAAAGCGACTAAAAGGTATAGCTAGCTTTGAGATGAAATATTATAGCTTGCACACACAGATTACATAATATTTACCTTCGAAAGGCTTTAAAATAGTCCCAAATGAGTTTTGTGTTTATAGAACGTGTCCAAGTGGTAGATCTTTTACCACTTTTCCTTCATCAAGACGACGTTTACCTTTGCAGGTAGTTCTGTTACTACCATTAATGCTTTGTAAAGTCACGTAAACTTCACTTAATGGGTTGGAGTAAATAAGCAGCCGAAAGAGAATCGATATTATATAGGTACATATTTTTTAGCGATTTATTTTGTATCAAAAATAATTCTCATAAATTACAACCCTTAAATATCAGCCTTCATTTTTAGGTACTCATAAATCTTTTTATACAGGGTGTCCCAATATTCCATGGACATGGAGCAACCACAGATTACTGAGGTAAAAAAAAGTCGCTCGGACCAAACTTATCTCTATACCAAAATGCTTCGTTTGTCCGTTAGAGGGCTTCAAAGTCTTTTGAAAATTTTAGTTTTTTTAAAATAGCTCAAAGTCGGCTGATTCCAAATCGATGAAATTTGGTAGGTAAATTTCTTATTAAAAGTACTAATTTCTGATGTACATGATAATTTGACGGAAACCCGGGAAGGGGTGAAACTACCCCTACCCTCCATTAAAAACGATCGTAATAATTGTTGATAGGGTAGCAGGAACGCTGTTCATGTTTTTTTGTTTGAAAGATACATCGTTTTAGCCCATTTTTGGTCTCCTACAAAAATCTGTATCTCTCCGATGATAACTAAATTTTTATTTCATTCTTTTAATTTGAAATCAAATTTTCAATTGTCAGGTGATTATTTGATCTAATCTCATAAAAGATGCTCGATGTGGGCGCCGGTTTGATCCCTAGAAAGTTCCATCCTGCGCAAAAAAATTATTTGAATTTTTCTTGGAACCTCGTCGTTTTGCAAACTGTTTACTGCGTTTGAAAAAAACCGTTTGCAAAAACCTGAAAAAACAACCGAACCATACTAAACATCTTTTATGAGATTAGTACAAATAATCATCTGACAATTGAACATTTGATTTTAAATTAAAAGAATGAAATAAAATTTTGGTTAGGTCCCATCGACTAATTTATTTTATCACATAGCACCTCGGAAAGATACAGATTTTTGTAAAAAACCAAAAATGGGCTAAAACGATGTATCTTTCAAACAAAAAAACATGAACAGTGTTCCTGCTACCCTATCAACAATTACGATCGATTTTAATGGAGGGTAGGGGTAGTTTAACCCCTTCCCGGGTTTCCGTCAAATTATCATGTAGGTACATCAGAAATTAGTACTTTTAATAAGAAATTTACCTACTAAATTTCATCGAATTGGAATCAACCGACTTTGAGCTATTTCAAAAAAAACTAAAATTTTCAAAAGACTTTGAAGCCCTCTAACGGACAAACGAAGCATTTTGGTATAGAGATAAGTTTGGTCCGAGCGACTTTTTTTTACCTCAGTAATCTGTGGTTGCTCCATGTCCATGGAATTTTGGGACACCTATATAAGTTCATCTTTTATTATCAGGGATATTATGATCCATTTTTTTTAGGGATTCAAAGAGTCAAATTAAGATTTGTTGCTCGAGTAACCGTTTTATTCACAAATTATTATTATTATTATTATTATTATTATTATTATTATTATTATTATTCGAATTTGCGGTAGGAAATAGGAAAAAATATATACATATATCTTATTCAACCTACCTTTGTAGCAGGACTCAAAGTGGTAGGTCAGCTGCAACAGAACGAGTTCTGTGGTATCTTTCACATACTTTTTCCCAAGATTTCTTCATCAAGATATACAGGCTGATCATTAACTCGCGCAATATGAATACAGGGCATTATAGAGACCATTGAAATTGAAGAAAAAAATTAAAACTCGATGGTTAGTTTTCGAGTTACCAGAGTTCCCCCCATCCAAGTTTCAAGCTAATATTTTAATTACCACGATAAAAATTAGTCAATAATTCACTCTCTACTATAAACTCTCTGAATCAAATACTACATGATTTTTTTTTCTCAAAACCTTTATCACAGAGAAATTGAAGATGTTAAAAATTAAGAACACAACTAAATCTGAAAGAAATTGGAAGTTCGGCAACCCCCAAACTATTAGAATATAAAATATTAAAATGCCTCTCTATTGCCAATGAAGTGAAATTAATGAAAATAATATAGAACCCGAATTTACATTTTCGATGAAGTGTTGTCACTTTTATTTTCACAAAAACTGTCATATTTTTCGAAAAAAAGAACTTACAGCACTGCGGTGAAATAATTTACTGAACGTAAAATAGAGCATATAGGTAGTTTCATTTTGAAAAGATCTCAATAAGGTGTGTTCTTTTTTTACTGTTGCGAAAGCGAAACGATGATTTTTTAAGATTTGATTTATTATTGTTGTTGGCAAGCTATAACTATAAATATGTTTGATTATTTTTATTGAACCTTGCTTCTTATTAGTTGTTAAATGTTCTTCTTTGTTTTGGGTTTTAGGTTCTATATTAAAGTATTATTTTTCAAAAATATTTTTATAAAAATGAAACGTTTCGGGACCGATTGTTTAACCAAATTTAAGAGACCAATCGGTCCCGAAACGTTTCATTTTTGGTTTAAATCGGTTTTTAGGTATGCGAAACACTCAAAAGTTACTAATGCTAAACACAAAACCTTCTTGCGCATCAATCGCAGAAATAGTGTATTTTTATGCGATTCAATTATGAATATTTTCACCGCTTTTTAAATGGGATTTCTGAAATTTTCCATAGTCAGGTCATATTAGCGTAGTGGTTTACTGAGAAAATTTCATTTCATTTAGTTTGAAAACGTCCCTTAGAATGGATTTTTAAATTTAACAAAATAAAAAAAAATTGGCAAATTTAATTTTTTTTTCCTTTTCCTGTGTCCGCCACTGGCTAACTTTATTTAAAAAATACTATTCTTTACACTGCCTTTAATAAATTCGCAAAAAGTGAAAGGGGAATTTTGAAAACCGAAAATTTGAAATTTTAGAGGAATAAACATCATGTTAAAACTGTCTACTGGAAAAACTTCAGCTCAATTCCTTCAAAAAAGGCTAATAAACGGTTATAGAAATTTAGCCATTTTTACCCTTTTCCTACCCACGCCACTGGCTTATTAATGAAAAATATGCAAATTTTACTGCATTAACTCAAATTTAAAATAATTTTCTTCCAATCGTGTTAATTTGTTTTTCTAACTTGCTTATAGGTAGGTAGGTATAGGGGTTCAAATTTTGGCAATTTTTTCTAAAATTGAAAAGGCCGCCATTTTGAAACGGCTCGATTTTACTCAAATACAGAACCAGACGCTCCTTGCGGCTATCTTACTCATAAAAAAATTTCAGCCCCCTAGATTGAAAACTGCGATCAGAAACCGTGCCTCATAGACGGTTTTTGTTTTTAATTTGGAGGAACACCCTATAGAAGTAACGCAGCTTTAGGAAATTTTTTTTACGAAAATCAAATGTCATTTCGAAGTTTCACAAGGGTAAAAAATTTCGTTCACTAATCCTTAAATATGATGCTACAGCAGCGGTTTTAAAATTTTACAGAAATAAACATCATATGAAAAAAAATATTAATATCTCCGTCATTTTTCTTATTTACTTCTTGAAACTTTTAAGGGTTAAAGGATATTAGTGTACTTACCTACTGTGAAAATTTCAGTTCAATTTCTTTAAAAATGAACTCATAAACGGTTATAGAAATTTAGACATTTTTACCCTTTTCCTACCCACGCCACTGGCTTATTAATATAAATAATGCCAATTTTATTGCTTTAATTCAAATTTCAAATAGTTTTCTTCCAATCTTGTTAATTTTATTTCAAAGTTTTATTGCCATCTTGCTCATACAGGGGCTCAAAAAATAGCAAATTTTCAAAAAATTCAAATGGCTGCCATTTTGAAACGGCTTGGCCGATTTTGCTCAAGTGCAATACCAGACCACTCCTTGTGGATATCTTACTCCCACAAAAATTTCAGCCTCCTAGATTGAAAACTGCGACCTGAAATGATACCACAAGAACCGGATTGCGGGAATTTTGAAGGAACACCCTGTAGAAGTGACTCGACTTTTGGGAATTTTTTCAACGAAAATCTAACATCATTCCAACGTTTTGAAAGGATCCAAAATTTCGTTCACTAATCTTTAAAGATAAAGCTACAGGAGCGTTTTGAAAAACGAAATTTCGCGTTTTTGGAGAAATATATATATATATATATATAGACATATTAAGAGCCCATACGAAGCCTAAAATGCTATGTTCAGTTGAGTATTCGAAGCCTGGACCTACCATGTGAAGCCCGACTTCGGGCTTCGAAAATTTTAACGTGTATAAACGTCGTACAGCATGGCCATCTATCGGTGGAAACGTTGGATAAATTTTGCCCAGGGCATCACTTTGACACCGGGGTACCCTAAAACATACGCGACATAGTTCAACGAAACGTTCTACAGAGGGAGCGGCGCACGTTAGTATATAATTGTGTATATGTCGAGCATTTTTCGAAGCCTGTAGACGCACAGCCGATTATTCGAGTCCCGGTAAAATTGGCAACGGTGCATTGAGTGATGATATGTTTACATCAATTCATAAGCATCACGAGCTCTTCAATCTCCTCTCCAGTAAAATAATTTAACCCGAGAGCAACTGTGTTTACAGTCGCCAGCGCAAGCATTACGAGCTGCGTTTCGTATAATAACCGCATAATAGCCAATCAACCATTCTTGGATCACCTCATAAATTCTTGGTATTTTAACAATTTTAGCACAGAACTTTTAAACTAAAATTCCTACGTATGCATAAGCCAACATTATTTTCAGCTATAGGTATAGGTACAGGTGTCCCATTTTTACCCGGTTAATTTTTTGAAACAGAACAACGTATTTTTTTACATTATCGTGTTCAGATTTTCTGACTGTATTTTTGCATTATAGCAATTTATTTAAAAGAAATATACCTTGCGACCTTGCTTTTTAAAACTAAAAGATGAAACTTGCGATGGTGGTATAGTCAATCAAAGACCATCTTAATGTTTGAAAGTTGCGATTTTATGTTCACAAAAAAAACTTGGTAACTTTTAAAGTAGAGTTTATACAAAGTCAATTGAAACGACAAAAAACCAAGAAGCGCGGCTGATAATTCATAGTTCATTGATGAAACATATGCGGCGGTAAAACAAATTTAATAGCTATTTATGATATTAATGTTAGAAGTGAAGTTTTATTTTGTTAGTGAAAAGGTTTGTGAAATGAGCGAAGCGTAGCGGAGCGAATTTTACAAATTCACGAACAAAATAAAATCACTTTTAAGACGAATATCATACAATGGTTTTTGTAAAACTGCTCTATTTTGATAATAAAATTGATGAATTTAGAATGACACTCAACTTCAAATTGCATTTTAAAATATTACAGACAAGTAAGTACAAGCAGTGTACTATGCAATAGCAACCGTTGCTGACGCTATGGTTACTAACAAATGTGTGCATACAAATAAAAGAGATGTCATAATAATTATTATTATTTGCAATTTCTGAACAATTATTATTGTCTTGAATTCTTGACTAGGTACTTATTTTTTATTAATATGTTTGCCAGTAATAAAAAGAATATGAAAAAATCTTATTACTTACCTATAATTTTGTCTGATTTCGTCATGAGAAAATGTAGTTTAAAAAGAGAATGTAAGTAAGTACAGATAAAGTAGATAGAATTACTTTTAACACGAGTGTTGTAATGTATTTTTAACACTGTTACAAATTTTTTTAACCCGCTTCCATGGGCTTCAATGGCACAAAAAAATGTTGTGCAACTGCCATTAAAAGACACATACATCACTTTTAACGACAGCTGACAGTGTTAAAAGTGATTGTTTAAATGGAAGCGTGTTAAAAGTACTTTTAACACTAGTGGTAAAAGTACATTACAACACTCGTGTTAAAAGTAATTCTATCTACTTTATCTGTACTTACTTACATTCTCTTTTTAAACTAAATTTTCTCATGACGAAATCAGACAAAATTATAGGTAGTAAGATTTTTTCATATTTTTTTTATTACTGGCAAACATATTAATAAAAAAATAAGTACCTAGTCAAGAATTCAAGACAATAATAATTGTTCAGAAATTGCAATCAATAATAATTATTATTATGGCATCTCTTTTATTTGTATGCACGCTTTATTTGTTAGTAACCATAGCGTCGGCAACGGTTTCTATGCATAGTACACTACTTGTACTGATCTGTAATATTTTAAAATGCAATTTGAAGTTGTGTCATTCTAAATTCATCTATTTTATTATCAAAATAGAGCAGTTTTACAAAAACCATTGTATGATATTCGTCTTAAAAGTGATTTTATTATATGTTCGTGAATTTGTAAAATTCGCTCCGCTACGCTTCGCTCATTTCACAAACCTTTTCACTCACAAAATAAAACTTCACTTTTAACACCAATATCATAAATAGCTATTTTAATAAATTTCCTAGCTGATATTAAAGTTTATTGGGAAATAACGCGCCAAACGAAAAATTTCAATTCGTGGTCACTTTTTTATTATCCATTTTTGGAAAAAAAGTTATTCTTCATAAAAAGTTGTGCTTGGTCTGAAACCTAAAATGGAATAGTCTGACATAAAATTTTTGCAATCGTATACGAGCTTTGTCCTAAAACACGAATAGTACCAAAGAGTGAAATAGTTATTTTATTATTTATTTATATTTATTGTTATAAGTAAAATGTTTTATTTTCGACAATATCAAAAATTGTTACTTAAAAATGTTGATCAGCACTGCAAATAACATTCAAATAAACAAAAACATGCAGTTGCGTGACTAACAAAAAACAACATAGGTACAAACTATACAGTGCATTTTTTTAAGTGTTGCCATAGGGAATAGCATGTAAAAATATGCACCCTATGTTAACTTAATGTCTTGTACCTACTTTGGAAGTAGTTTTTAATTTTCAATAATAGTACATGTCATCTACTTTACAATACGACCTTTCAGAAAAGCCGGTCGTCGATTAATTTAATTATACTTGTCCCATTGAGGAAAAAAAAACTGCGTGAAACTGTAAGAGATACGAAGTCGGTTAAATTACAAAAAAGTTGCGCAGTATTTGGCAATTTTTTTTTTCTCAATATTCCCAGAATTTCTTGAAATATCCTGAAAAAAACTTGAAACATGCAGATTTATTATTTTAGTCATATCTTCTTTATTATTGAAAAGAAAAAATTTATGTAGGTTTACATAAATAAGCCTTAATGAGCCACACATTTGACGTTTCAAAAATTTACAAAGCCGACTAGATCTTGGGATTTTCAAAGTCAACTTTTGTTTTTCTTATGGCCGCCATATTGTTTTTCATGCCATTCGCTATAGAAAAAATCCCGGAACCCAAAAATTGATCACATTGCAAATAAATTCGAAAAAATGTAATCTTCTTTATTAAAAATAACGTAATAAAATTATACCGAATGTCAAAAAGTGCATTTTTAAAGTATTTCCATAGGTAATAATATGTAAAACATTACACCCTATATTAACTTATGTTGTACCTACCCATTGTAACTTAGAAGTCGTTTTAAATTTTCAATACCTACATGCATGTCATGTACTTTACGATACAACATGTCAAAAAAAACGGTCCTCTTTAAATTTTAATAGTTCGTTCTCATTTGAATTAATAAACTTTAATAAAGGACTCTATATAATAAACTTTAATAAAGATTTAATAAAAAATTTTTAAATTTTTTTGTTTATTAATTTGTGGTTTCTTACTTTGTGCATGGTACCTTATTAAAAAGATTTAGCTGAAATAAGATCTCGATTTTTGTTTTTTTATCACGATATTTCAGCAGCATCCTATTATTATCCTATTTTTTTTTCAGATTCTCAATACTTCTCAATATTTAAAATTGTCCACATTTTTTGAAATTTAACAGACCCTGTTTTTTTTTACTATTTCCGATGTCCACGTAGCGAGTCACGAATACCCAGTTAATGAACCTCGTATAATTAAATTGAATAAAGTCCGGTTTTTCCAACTAGTGGAGCGAAATGGGAAAGAAAATGTGTTGTTTTATTTTTGCGTAAAACCAGCTACCACTTATATGTATCATGTTTAGACTACTCCTAACATGAAATGTACATTTACGACTTTTTTTGCAGGACAGGACTTTTAGAATTACAAAAAATTCAAAAATTGATGATTCAGCAAAATTGCATTTTAAAAGTTTTAAATATTTGAAACTACTCAACTAGTTCGACGAAATCGACAAAATTTTTCATTTAAATTAAAGCGCTTCTGTTGGCGGTAAACTTGTTTAGGATTTTTATATTTGATTGTGAAATCAAAGGTAATTGAAAATTTCCACAAAATTGTATCGATATTTTTTGAGTAAGTTAAAAAAAATAAAAGTTCAGCCCTGTGAAAAATCAATCCAACTAAACTGATTTCAATTAACAATCCGAGAAAAACAGTTCCAAAATAAAAGGTTACCTAGGAAACAAAATCAAAATAACAGGAAATAAACGAAAATAACTCAAGTAATGTTTCTCGTAATAACTTAAATCAAAAAACAAAGTTACAAAATACAGTTACTATTAAATAGGTGCATGCATTATTATACCATACCTACCTTACTGACTGCAGTCTTTAAACGATCACAAATTAATAATTATAATTTGGTGATAACCAGTTAGGTACTTATGTACCTATATTTTCATTGATCATGATTTTAAAACTTATAATATTGTAGTTAGGTACTGTGATTTATAAGTTTGGTGGGTATGGGTAGGTGAATATAAAAAAAACCTATGAAACTTTCAAAATTTTTAAAAATACATGATAAAATTCTATAATATTATGCACAAACCCTTTCTAAACTATTTATGTACCTATTGTTTTTATAAGTTACTTTTCTAAGCGCGCTATAAACCTAGACGAACAAATTTAGCTCCAAAATGAAATTAGATTTTTTTGGTCTGATATTTCAGATAATTTATACTTTTGATTACATACTCGTATTTTAAGTATTATTACTTCTGATTACAGATATTCATTGATTTTAATTGATTTTAGATGAAGAAAAAACATTTGTAAAAAATTTAAAAAACTTTTCTTTTATAAGAAAATGTATAAATGATTTAATGATGGCATTTCAATAGCACTAAATAATAATCGTGCTACTGTTAATTTCGAAGATATTCCTTGCCCTGAAAGTGAAGAAAAAAATAGCAATGCGACCGTAGTGCCACAGATGCCTTAGTTAGTGACCTTAATATTAGATTGCAATAACTGTTTTTAGCTTCTTACCCACCCAGCACCCCTATTTCGCTCCTTGATCCAGAAAAAATTGATGGAACTTAGGATACGTGGATGTAAATATTTACAAAAGTTTTTTTTCGAAAAAAGAATATGATTAAAAATAATAATAATTATTAATACCTATAAAAATTTTTTTGAATGTTATTAATTTTTGTTTCCTTGATTTTTATCTTATACCGAACGACATGAAAAAATCAATATGGCGGCCATAAGAAAAACAAAAGTAGGCTTTGAAACCTCTGGAATTTAGTCGGCTTTGAAAATTTTTATAATGTGAAAGGGATAGCTTTTGACGACTAATGTAAGTCTACAAAAAATAATTAATTAATTTCCAATAATAAAAAAGATATGGCTAAAAAAAGAAATTTTGATTGTTCAGGTTTTTCAGGATATTTCAGCAACGACTGGAAATATTCAAAGAAAAAATTCAGATTCTCATTAAGCATTAAATTGTGCAGCTTTTCTCTAATTTAACCGAGTCTGTATCTCTTGCCGTTTCCAAGATCCCCATGTAGTATTGCCACTTACAACTGGACACATTATTGTATAGGTTTAGGTAGGTCCTATAATAGGTAACATGCTAACATGCAATGATCAAAATATAGGTAAGTACTTTTAATGGCTTGAATTTTATTTTGATCAGAGCATAATAACGTACGTTGATTGTTTAAATTTTTTGTTTTTACAATAATTTCATAACACGAAATAAGTACCTACCGCGGGCTGCTTGCTATATTGACATTTTTTGCCCTCTTAGACCAGCATGCCAGCTGGTTAGTTCTCCAGCAGACCAACAGTTTTGTGATACTAGTAAAAGAATACACATACTTTACCTACCACCTAGAAATTGAAGAGTGAACTGGAAGACTGGAACTGACTGATTCTTTTGTTTGCTACTTACTCGTTTGTTCCTAAATTATGATTTCTGAACATTAATCCCTATCTGGTCGGCAGTAAAATAAACGCAAGTAAAACCGTTGCTGAATAAAATCTTATGTCTTCACACCCGTCTCATTTTATGGTACTTAACCACTGAATCATCTTGTTTTATAATATATTAAAATCTTTTTGTGAAATACACAATATGTAGTCCAGTCAGTAAAGTAAAAAATGTTATCCTAAGTTCCATCAATTTTTTCGGGACCGAGGAGCGAAATAGGGGTGCTGGATGGGTAAGAGCTAAAAACAGCCATTGCAAACTAATATTAAGGTCACAACTATGGCCTCTTTGACACTACGGTCGCATTGCTATTTTTTTCTTCATTTCATTTTTCTTCAATAGTAGCACGATTATTATTTTGAATTTAATTTATTTTGCATTTTCATTCCAAAAAGCGTAACAACAGTCCCTATAATCTGGATACGATATGAGAAAGCTTATATCCGGCTTGACGTATTCATCACCTCTCTGGTCTGGTGCATGTTTATATGTGTTTATACGCCGGCTAACCAGGACCGGACTCCCTACTGCGATTTTTAGTGCCATTTTTTTGCTAATCATGAATCTGCAAAGCAAATTAGTACCTTCCTAGTGTTACTATAGGTATAGATACGTCCTCTACCCCTATATAGGATGCACCATAAATCCTTCTCTACAGGGTGCACCATGTATCCTTCTCTATATTGCTATCTCCTAACGCTAACAGATACAGGGTCGGTTAAGCAAGTCCAAAGGAGCGCAATTTTGTGGCCATCTCGATTCCGTCGAGACATACAAGATATCTGTGACCGTTCCTGAAATATCCTGAAAAAACTGAAAAATCGAGGTTTCTTATTTTTTCCATATCTTTTTTATTATTTGAGATTAATGAATAATTTTTTGTGGGCTTACATAAGTCGGCAAGAGCTACCCATCTGACATTTAAAAAATTTTCAAAGTCGACTAGATCTCAGAATTTTCATAGTCTTCATAGAATTTTTTTTTATGTTTATTAATTTGTTGTTTCCATTATTTTTTTATATCGAATGACATAAAAAAATAATATGGCGGCCATAAGAAAAACGAAAGTTGACTGTGAAAACTCTTGGATCTAGTCGGCCTTGAACATTTTTATACTGACAGATGGGTATAGCTCTTGACGACTTCTGTAAGCCTACAAAAAATTATTTGGTAATTTCCAATTATCAGAAAGATATGGCAAATGATATAAGAAATCTCAATTTTTCAGTTTTTTTTCAGGATATTTCAGGAGCAGTCACAGATATTTTGTATGTCTTGACGGATTCGAGATGGCCACAAAATTGCGCATCTTTTCTCTAATTTAACCGACGCTATATGCTATATCTCTTAGCGTTCAGGAGATAGCAATATAGAGAATAGGATATATGGTGCACCCTGTATTATAGGTGCCATAGTGAAACTGTAAGATACCCAGATGTAAATATTGACCGATTTTTTCATAATTAATTTATTAAAGGTCATTATTTATTTACCTTTTATTTATTAGTATTTTTGTTATTTTTTTTAATATTATTTTACTATTATGTATTTATAAAATGATAAATGATATAGGTAGGTACTTAGGTACGCGGTGTCTCTAGGCAAGTGCCAATCAGTTGTTATTTTTTTTTAATAATAAAAAAAATCATTAATTTAAGTAATTTTAAAATGAGGGATGACTTCACTTTAGTAATTAGCACATTATTTGTGTCTTACATTTATACACAAATTGTAGATTTTCATTATCAAAAAATGTATGAAATATCCACTGTTAATGTCGCCATTCTGTAGAAATTCTCGATTAAGCAGTAAGTAGCTGGTAGTCTATTTTTGCCGTACACCGAAGCGACATAATAATTGCTGTTTAAAGTTCCGATGATGGTATTAGCAATGCTTTTCGGAAACAGTTTTGATGTTTTTCTAACTTAACTATCACAGATACCATTTTGAAAAATTGGAACAACAAAGTTTCATTTATAAACTATCACATTTTGGAAAAAAATTGACAATTTTGAATAGTGCCTTTTTGCACAGGACGATTTTTTGACGAGAATTAGGTATTTAGCCCATTCCTGAGAATTTCAGCCATGTACCTACTCTAAAGGCCCACAGGGCGACAACTTATTGCTAGATTGGCACTCTAACTATAGAATACCCTGTAGGTATATGTAATTAATATAGAATGGATATCTTACTACCGGTTAACCGTTTTAGGTATAGTCCTCTCCTCTATCTATTTTCTAACTTAAAAAAAAAATCGGCAGACTGCTGGTATAATAATCTTAAACGCGTATAAAATCCAATGAAAGGTTCCCGCAGTCGGATAGTCTGTAACACTGGATGCAATCTTTAGACCCCTGAACTGAAATTTTGAGAAGTGGAAGTAGAAAAGGGTAGAAGATGGATGATTCTACTTTCAGAAAAAGAGGGAAAAAGAGAGAAATACAAGAGACACTAATCGCTGGCCCGGGATGTTGTGAGGAACCTTCACAGAGTAATGGATCATAAATCAGACAATGCAGCTTTTTATTGACTGCAAAAAATAATAATTGGGATTGTAAGGGATAATAAGGGATTGCTTAAAATTCAAATATGTGTACAGTATATACCTAAGTAGGTATCTTAATATTACAAGACTCACTGTCTGGTATATTTATTTACACTTCAAAGAGGAATTTGAAACATTTTCTCAATAATTTCTTCACTTTTTGACGGTGGCCATCAGATGCGGTCGTCGGATTATTTTTTCCGGTTTGTTTGAGTTTGAATGAAGTACCTACTTCCTTAGTTTTTCTTTTTATTATTTAGAAAACAGGTTTCTGGAAGCTGTTTATGACTTTTTGTAGCGTAATGTGAGTAATGTGACATCATCCTGCTCCTGCATGTTGCATATCAATAAATCTTGATTTAGGTATAAGGCAGATTATGATAGGGCACTTATTCTGGTTCCTTTCATTTTAATGAATTGCTTTTGTTTTATTTTTATAATACAAAGTATTTGTTATTTAGTTAAAATTAGCAAACAGTTGAACTTGAACATAATTACTTCAAATATGTTTGTTAATTTGGCATTAGAAGTAGGTACATAATTTTGTGCTAATTTTAATTGAATAAAATAATTTTATCTATTAAATTTTTATTACCGACAGCTTTTTATTTTTTACTGATGAAGAGGATAACCAGTTAATCGTCGGTTAACCGGTTAGTAATATTTCATAAAACTAAAACACACATGCAGCCCGAAAATAAGTAGGTATCGGGAAATAAAAAATCTTTATCTTTATATAGTTTTTAAGGGCCAGTTGCACAAAAGTTAATTAAAGATTTGTCAGATAATTACTGATTTTAAATTGCCAATTTTGAAAGTATGGGTGAATATTTTGAATGATCTTTTATTGTTATTTACCCGTGATTTAACTCTTCTAAAGGGGAGTAGAATTTATTTCCTGACCTGACCAACATTTTGATAATACAGGGCATTTTAAAATCAGTAATTATCTGGCAGATCTTTAACGTTTGTGCAACCGGACCTAAGATTATTAGACTTATGAAAGTAAATAGAACTTACACTTACGTTTAACAGTAGTAATAACCCAAGGACATTGATAATTTAGGCGTCGGTCTGTTGCCAAGCAACAAGCTTGAGAAAGTTGTTATAAAATTTTTGAGCATTTATCAAAGTTCGAGGGTTATCGGATACAAATTTTTTTGCTAATTATAATATGAAAAAATCAGAGCAAAAACAATTTTTTATTTAAAGGTGCAATTAACTTTTGTGGCCATAAGAAAAACAAAAGTTGACTTCGAAAATCCCAAGATCTAGTCGGCTTTGGAAATTTTTGAAACGTCAAATGAGTAGCTCATTATACAAAAAATAATAAATCTTTTTTCAATAATAAAGAAGATATGGCTAAAATAATAAATCTGCATGCTTCAAGTTTGATCAGGATATTTCAGGAAATTCTGGGATTATTGAGAAAAAAAATTGCCAAATACTCGTCTCAAAACAGCGCAGCTTTTTTATAATTATTTAACCGACTGCATGAAAAAAACTGAAAAAAACGAAAAAAACTGCATGAAACGGTAAGAGATATGACTCTTACCGTTTCATTCAGTTTTTTTACCTCAGCCTGTATCATAAAATTAAACAACGACCGACTTTTCTGAAAGGTCGTATTGTATTTATGGCTTATACAATTTATGGTAGTTATCTTATTAGCCTATTAAATAAAAATTTAATATTTAACTATTAAAAAAGTTAAAAACGCTACATTTGAATTTTTATCGAAAAATCCTATCGAAATTGTATAAGTAGGTACCTATACAGGGTAAGTCATTGATATGGGAAAGCTCGATTGCACCTACACCATTAAAGATATCGAAATGAACCAAAAAGTGCTGTAAATGGGAGGGTAAAGTGCAGTTTGTAAAATTATTTTCAGATACACAGGTGGCCCAATATCGCTGTACACCATACAACTTTGTTATTTTAAATAGGACACCCTCTATATTATTACATTTTCATATTGTTTGAGAAAAGTCAAAAAGAGTGGTTTGTAAAGTTGAAGTTTGTAATGAGCGATTTATGAGTTATAAACAAATGAAAATCGCGATTTTTCATTTTCAAAGCAGCTTATATTGAAAACGGCTCGAGATATGGAAAAAAGGTTTACATGTCCCTATCTTAATTTTTAATTTGGTATCCTATCATGTAGCTGAAACTTTTATACCGGGTGATGAAAATAATCAAATTTTTTACCACTCTGTATAAAAATTTCATCCATCCAATAGGATACCGCTTGAAAAGTTAAGATAGGAACATGTAAACCGTTTTTCCATATCTCGACCCGTTTTCAATATAAGCTGCTTTGAAAATGGAAAATCGCGATTTTCATTTGTTTATAACTCATAAATCGCTCATTACAAACTTCAACTTTAGAAACCATTCTTTTTGACTTTTCTCAAACAATATGAAAATGTAATAATATAGAGGGTGTCCTATTTAAAATAACAAAGTTGTATGGCGTACAGCGATATTGGGCCATCCTGTGTATCTGAAAATAATTTTACAAACTGCACTTTACCCTCCCATTTACAGCCCTTTTTGGTTCATTTCGATATCTTTAATGGTGTAGGTGCAATCGAGCTTTCCCATATCAATGACTTACCCTGTATATGTCTTTTTTGCAGTACAATTTACAATGGCATACCGAAAATGTAATAAAAATAGTTTACCTTTTTGTACGAGACAAAAGATGTCATGTGACCCGGACTCTGGGTGCAACTTTTTTTAAGTAAAAGCTTAATGAACGGAAATAAAATGAAATTAATGAATGTAATATACCTTTAATACTATTCAAACATTAATAGTTTCTACAATGTTTTTTTTTTAGTAGTAAGTAAGTATCCATTAGCGTAAGGATGATAATAATTGCGCTAGGACGAACCAGCCTGTACAAAGAGACAATTCGTCTATCCGGATCCGGGGACACTTAGATGTTCTGTACTGTATGTCCACAGAATAGACATATTCTGTGCTAATACTGCTTATTCGAGGCCCTGAGAAGTGGCAACAAAGCAGGGTTTCCGGTAATCGGATGGGTATATACTTTTAGTGCAGTGGGCTATGTATTGACATAAGAACGTTCAGGGATTCTAAAATTCTTAAGGATATAACCAGATTTGTATGTTGTGAAATGTTTACCCCTCGCAGGTTGCTTCGATTAATATGATGTTTCTCTTCACTTTCAGTTATAATACACACCATCAAGTCTATTATTAAGGGCGGGACTCCGGTTACCTGTGCAACGTACCGGGCTTCGTGAAATAAGCTTAATGTGTATATATATATATATATATATCGTGGGCAGGTGAATTTTGGAAAACCACTTTTTCGTGATCTGGGGGTCATGATCGGTGGACATTTGATGAGTTTGGGTGATTTTCGAAAAGTGATGTCGTCCTCAATAGTGTATTTTTTTATTAAAAAATACACTAACAGGTAAAAATCAGGTTCTTGTTGATAAACCTCTACCTACATAATGGATTGCTATTGACGGAACTTGATCATAATTCGCATAAAAGTCGATTTATCTTGAGAACCGCTAGTTTTATCGAAATAAATTAAGAGTACCTTTTGTGAAGATGAATGACAAGCGTATTTAAAAAATAAGTTTTCAGCTCTGTAAAATGACACCTGTCAAAACTTTGACACAATGATTGTGGTGGTAAGTCCGTTCCTGACTTCCTTTAGGACGTCAAACATCCACTCTGATATGGCTTAATGAGTCTTTATGGCCTCTATAAAAAAATTAAAATTTCATCAAATAATAATACAGGTCGGTTCAAAAGTTAGAGCCAAAAAAGTAAATCTTAGGGTACCATTTTGGGGCTCTCTGTATGTCCGTTTAAGGACACTTTAGTTTATTTTGACCTCCCCTGTATGCTCCCGAGAGATTAGGAGGTACTTACCGGACACCCTGTATTGAGGGTGATGCCGTGAAGCCTTATTAAGGGTATAATTGAAGTTTCCCAATTGATCCCACAGAATACTTCTGTGAATTGGCTACCGGTTAAATTTGATGTAACTTTGAGACATGATAGTACTCGATGAGTAGATCAGAAGTCTTCATGGGCAACCCCCCCCCCCCCAAGAAAAAACTCCTGTTTCCGAGATATTCACCTCTGAGGATGGTTCCTCTATCTGGACAGCCACGCATATATTATAAATATTATGGACGCCCTACTTGTTTCAGAGAGAAATATTAGCTGAATTATGTAAAGATTGAAAGACTGCTTCTGTTGATGCAGGTGGTTTAATTTTTTTTTTACCTATTGCTTTGCTTAGTATCACTTATGAAGTACTGGAAAAACTTTTATACAATCGTCTATTACCAATTGTTGATGAAAAATTACTTATTGAGCAAGGTGGATTTCGGCCAAACAGAAATACATGTGACCAAGTTTTGGCGTTGACAACCCACATTGAA
The DNA here is from genome assembly GCA_910589415.1 of Malachius bipustulatus. Taxonomy (NCBI): domain Eukaryota; kingdom Metazoa; phylum Arthropoda; class Insecta; order Coleoptera; family Melyridae; genus Malachius; species Malachius bipustulatus. The sequence goes on from OU342632.1 coordinate 10,079,600, forward strand.
TGTGGCTTTCAAAGAAAATTAAAAACAGGAGCAGTCTTCCTAGATCTATCTGCAGCATACGACACTGTGTGTGTTAACTGTGATGCTTGATGTTTGAATGTATTAATTTGATATGATTTGTTGTTGTATTGATGGGTTGAATGGTTAAAAAATGAATGATTGTATTGAATACATATTTATTGCGTGTATGTTTGTTCGCAGTCTGGCTTGAAGTCTGTCTCTCGTCACACGACGCAGGATTACATTGCATTTTACAGCGAAGCCAGAATGTGCAAAAATGATTGAGTGGGTAACATAACTCCCCTCCTTGGAAGAAGTACATAATATAATGTATTGCTTACAATATTAAAATAATGATTATGCAATAATCAAATAAAGTAAGATTCAACAATAATTGTAATATTTGAAATGTAAAGCAATCAATGCTAATTAAAAAGTAGACTCTTATTTATAATGTCCACATGGAAAATAAACGTAAAAAATGCACTGCTGAAATTAAACGCACTATTGCACGAAATTTCACCAACTTGAATTATTGATGTCCCTCATCGTTCATAGGCAAGGGACAAATTGAAGCAATGGATCTTCTTATACTGCCGTTTCTGGTTCTAATGGTGACGACACGAACAATATCGTCTGAACCGGGATGTAGTTCGATGATTCTGCCTAGGTTCCATTTCATAGGTGGAATTCTAGGATCCTTGATGATTACCATGTCGTTGATATGCAAAAGTTTTTCTGCACTTTTCCACTTCTTTCGGACTTGTAGCTCCGATATATACTCGGTGGACCAACGGCACCAGAAATGCTGAACTGCTTGCTGAATTTGTTTATAATGTGTGAGACGATTTTTTGGAATCGTGGTAACGTCCATATCAGGAACAGATGTGAGAGATCTTCCAACTAAGAAGTGTCCTGGTGTGAGAGCTTCAAGCTCTGAAGGGTCAGAGGAAAGAGGGATAAGTGGTCTGGAATTGAGTATGGCCTCGATTTGCACAATAATACTGTACAGACATTCAAATGTTAATAATTGACCCCCTACTATTCGTCTTATGTGATATTTGGCGGATTTTACCCCTGCCTCCCATATTCCTCCCATGTGTGGAGAGTAAGATGGAATGAAGTGCCAATCGAATTTCTCTTTTAGCAGAATATCGTGTAATTTGTCTTGATTTTGTATAATGAATTTGCCTAAATCGCGTAATTTAGAAGCAGCACCGATGAAGTTCGAGCCGTTGTCTGAATAAAGCCTGGAAGGCATTGAGCGACGACTAACAAAGCGCCTCAATGCTAAAATGAATGCTTCTGTCGACAAGTCGGACACAAGTTCAAGGTGAATAGCCCTAGTGTTTAAACATATGAATACACATAAATAACACTTAAGTGTCTTGCATCCTCTACCTGCCTTGTCTTTTATTTGTAGAGGTCCGGCATAATCAACGCCGGTGATTTGGAACGGGTATGATATTGAAGTTCGATCCTTGGGTAAATTACCCATAATCTGTTGACCAAATTTTGGTTTTACTCGAAAACAAGTGATGCAATTGTGGATTACCTTTTTAATTGTATTTCGGGCCGACAAAGGCCAATATTTATCTCTCAAGGCGGCGAGTAAATTCTGAGGCCCTGCGTGAAAAAGTCTTAAATGTTCTCGTTGTATTAGTAAATCGCAGAACCTATGACTGGATGGTAGAACAATAGGGTGTTTCTTTGAGAAAGGAAAATTGGAATTACCTATACGTCCTCCAACCCGCAAAGTACCATCTGTGTGCATGAAAGGATTTAAATTCATTAATTTTGACCCTTTGGTAATTTGTTGATGTTTTTGTAACGAACTGATGTCCGCATGAAATGTATTGCCTTGTACGAATTTAACTAAACAAAGATGAGCATGATTTATCTCTGACAAAGTGAGTTTTCCGTAAAGTTTTTTGTGTTTATTTTTACAATTATGAGCGAAGCGTAAGCAATGTGCGACGATTCTTTCCAATTTGGATAAATTGGAATACTTGTTGAAATCTATAGAGTCATAGACTTGAGTGAGTGCACAACATTGACTGTTTGATTTTAATTCAGGTACTTGGACATGAGTTAAGCTCTGTGAGGGCCAATGAGACTCATCGAGCTGAGACAAGAACGGGGGACCATGCCACCATAGCTCGTTCTGCTGCAAATCTATTGGAGTTGTGCCTCTTGACAATAAATCGGCAGGATTTAACTTAGTTGGGATGTGGCGCCAACTAGATGGTTCTGAATTGCTCTGAATCTCTACTATTCGATTGCAAACGAATGATTTTAGTAGATGAGGTTGTGTAGCGATCCAACTCAACACTATAGTTGAATCGGTCCAATATACTGTGTTGCTAAAATTAATTTCAAGTGAAGATGTAACCTTTTTTACAAGCTTACATAATATGTGTGCTCCCAATAATTCCATGCGAGGAATTGTGACCGGTTTTAAGGGTGCTACCCTTGTTTTACTGCAAATCAACCTTACCATTACATTGCCTGATTCGTCTATGGAACGCGCATATAGGCAGGCCCCATATGCGGTCTGGCTAGCATCGGAAAACCCGTGTAGCTCAATGTGTGTGGATTGTGCGTAACAAATACGACGTGGAATCTCAAGTTTGTTTAACTCGAGTAAATCGTTCATATATTTGACCCATTGTGAGTGTAAACTTGGTGGCAAAGAATCGTCCCATGAGACAGCACTTAACCATAATTTTTGTAAGAACGCCTTGGCCGTTATGGTGCAAGGGCTTATAAGCCCTAGTGGGTCAAATATCTGAGAAATCGCACTTAGGACTGTGCGTTTAGTTATGACTTCTGAATGCGATATATTGATTTTGTATAACAACTTATCTTCATTACAATTCCAAGATAAGCCTAACATCTTGGTAGTCTGACTGTCGTCAAACTCCAACACATTGTGTGAAATGTTTGGATTTTTTATTGATTTTAATATTTCGCTATAATTCGATGACCATTTGCGAAGCTCAAATCCTCCTGATTTTAGCACGCTAGAAATTGTTTGACATATGTATGATAGTTGAGTTAAGTTATCTGCACCACACAATAAGTCGTCAACGTACATGTTATTTTTTATAATGTGGGCAATATCAGGATGTTTCTCCTGACATTCATCAGCTAACTGAAAAAGGCATCTGATGGCCATGTAGCTGGAACTGCTTAACCCGTATGTTAGGGTGTTTAAATTGTATGTATTAATAGGTTGTGTGTGGTCAGACCTCCATAAGATTCTTTGCAAGGATCTATGGTCTGGATGAACAAGAACTGAACGATACATTTTTGTACAGTCAGCGGAAACGACATATTTATGTTTTCTAAAATTAATGAGTATTGAAAATAGGTCTGGCTGTATGGTTGGGCCTATCATGTGAAGATTGTTAATAGATACCCCAGTGGTCGATGGAGCACTGCCATCGAATACCACCCTAAGCTTTGTAGTTTGACTGGTTTGTTTGAATACGCCATGGTGAGGCAAATAGAATGAGTGATTAGCTTTGTCATGTGTTTCATCAATCTTTGTCATATGCTGCAAGTCTTCGTACTCCATCATAAAGTCTGAATACATTTTATGAAAGACCTCATTTGAAATGAGTTTCTTCTCGAGAGTTGAAAACCGTTTTTTTGCTTGTTCTTTAGAGTTACCCAAAGCATTCAAATTACCCTTGATAGGTAACGAGACTATGAACCGGCCTTCGAGTGTCCTCTTTGTTGTGTTTTTAAAATGCTCTTCGCAAGCTTGCTCTTCTTCTGAAAGCAATTTTGTATTTGATTGCAAGTTTTCTACTTCCCAAAACCTCGTGAGCTGTTGAGAGAGTTCCATTGAAAAATTACAAAATGATTTGGCTTCCCTTGGAACTGTTTGGGGAATTAAGCCAGAGACGACAAAACCGAGCAAAGTCTCATGCAGGTATGGTAATGTATTGCTTGTATTTTTGCACAAGACTTCCCAGAATATATTGACTCCTAGAAGTATGTCTATTTTGTTAGGGATATGGAAATTATCATTGGCCAAACGTATATTTTTGGGTATGGTCAAGTTTCTGACATTCAATGATCGAGAAGGAATTGACTGCGTGATTTCTGGAAGTACAAGAAGGCTGATTGTCGATTCATAATTGTCGAATCTAGAAAGAATGGTGGCCCTTGCACTCTTTACAATATTTGATTTGGAATGATTGATGCCAATAACAGGAATATTGACATTTGAAGTGTTAATTCCTAATCGACTGCATAAGTCAGCAGTTATGAAGTTACTCATAGAACCTGAATCGAGAAGAGCGATGCATGAATGCTGTTTACCTTCCTTGTCGAGAATATATATCTCAGCTGTTGGAAGTAAATGTTGATCATTTTCGTGGTTGTGAATTGAATGAGATAAAATACTTGAGTGATTTGAAGTGTTAGCAACTTCTTCATTTGAAACGTTTGCATTAACAGGAACCTGTTTATTGACATGTTCGGATTGAGAGTTTCGACTATATTCTCTGTTGTCTGTGTGAATTAAAGAATTGTGTGTTTTTCCGCAAACGCGACAACGGCTGTTTAATCTGCAGTTTGAAACTGAATGGTAGGGTCTTAGACAATTTTGACACAAACTGTGTTTCTTAACCTCTGCTAACCTCTCACCAACGTTAAGATCTAAGAACCTTCTGCATAAATAAACTGGATGTAATTGTTTACAAATCGGACATAGAGTTTGAGTACGAGTATCATCATTACGATTTTTGAAATAATGAGAATTATCATCTGTGTTTGCATATGACTGCCTTGGCATATTATTACCATGATGAGTAGTTCTGTGAAACAATGGAGCGTTTTTGTTGACGATGACGTTGGATGATTGTTTGTTTACCTTTTCCAAAAGTTGACACCTTTGCTCAATAAATTCAGTAAGGTCATCAAGTGAAGGCATATAGCTTGACTTTACTGTTAGGGACTCCCATTCTCTTTTTGTAGAATAATCAAACTTGTCTGTGATAATGTAAATTAATATACTGTGCCATTGATCCACAGGTTCACCTAAAGCCTCCAAGGATCTCAAATGATTCATAATTGTGTCGTGTAAACCTCTTAAATTTTGAAAAGATTCCCTGGAAAGCTTTTGGTATTCAAGAATACCTTTTATGTGTGTATGTATCATAAGCTTATTGTTTTTATAACGTCTTTCTAGAAGTTCCCAAGCTGCTTCATAGTTAATCTCGGAAATTTCTAAATTTTGTATAACTTGTAAAGCTTCATCCTGGAGACATGAACGCAGATAATGAAACTTTTGAATTGAATTCAATGATCGATTGTTATGAATTAAAGAAACGAAAGTATCATGAAATGGAAGCCATTCTGAATATTTTCCAGAAAAATTTATTAATTTTAAAACTGGTAATTTGATATTGTTTGTGATTGTTTCGGTTTTGACTTCTGTCGGTAAAATTTCTGAATGTATGCTTTGTTGATCGCCACTCATAGCTATTGGAGGCTGCTCTGTCGAACGTGCTGCTTCCAACATATCATTTGCTGACTGGCCTAAAGGTTTTGTTTCAGCGTAATATTTTGAAATAATTGTTCTTGCCCGAAGAATCACGTCAAAGTGATTGTCCTCGAACAAATCTTTTTCGTCGCAATGACCGGCGAGATCGTCTTCAGGTGATAGCATGTAGATTTGATCATGAATTTCTTCGTATTCCGAAAGAATGTTTTCGGTCTTTGCTATCCTAACTTCTGTATACTTGATTTCTGCTAAAGTCAAAACCCCGACTGGCCTTTTTTCCAGTTTAGCAATGCGTTTGGTAAAACTTGTTAATTTACCTTTTATGGCACCCCTTTTCCTGATAAGTGTTTTCATTTCTGCCATATTAATGCAGTGTGAAATATTGAATGATTATGATTGACTATGTATTAATGATTTATTAAAAGATATTTTGCATGCACCAATTAGTAATAATGTATTGCTGTATTAATAAAATAATGTCTCACCTGGGGTTTATATTACCGGACAAAATTTTATTTGTTGTTTTGTTTATCCATAGATAGGTACCTAACTATACCCATCTACCATTTAGAATTAAAATATCGAATGTCTGCCCAATATTACGTATTTATTTTGAGGCGAAATTGATTAGAATATTGGAATGAATTAATTGAGCTGTATGTATAATAAATGTATGAGAATAAGATCAAATTTATGAAAATAGGTAGGTTAATAGGAAAAGAAATGACCTTATAATTTTCCAGTGTCCAGTAGGTAGCAGGAGCAGGTGCAGTTGTGAGCGGAGTCTGTAAAGGGACCAGATTCCAGCGGACCAGATGTGTTGAGAACGTCGCTGCCTGTTGGGTACGTTCCCTCTCTCTCTGTGCCTGCGTTATTCAGCTGTCTGACTGGATCTCTGGCGTAGAATCTTCTTCCTGCTAGTGTTGACTGCTGCTATACGTTTCTTGAAGTGATGTCTGGAATTCTTGGATGAGCGAATTCGTTGTTTCTTGACGATGTATTTAATGATAATTGCTGTATGTAATCCGGCTCGAAGGACCAAATTATGTTAACTGTGATGCTTGATGTTTGAATGTATTAATTTGATATGATTTGTTGTTGTATTGATGGGTTGAATGGTTAAAAAATGAATGATTGTATTGAATACATATTTATTGCGTGTATGTTTGTTCGCAGTCTGGCTTGAAGTCTGTCTCTCGTCACACGACGCAGGATTACATTGCATTTTACAGCGAAGCCAGAATGTGCAAAAATGATTGAGTGGGTAACAGTGTGGAATAAAGAAGGTCTCTTACATAAATTATATAAAACCATTGGTTGTAAGACGATTATGAATCTATTGGAAAATATGCTATCAGACCGAAAAATAAAAGTTTTCGTAAACGAAAAGAGCAGTAAATACAGAATCTTAAATAATGGTCTCCCACAAGGTTCTGTTTTATCTCCACTGCTATTCAATATTTACATTATAGTGATTTGCCTGCAACCAAATCTAGAAAATTCATATATGCCGATGACATTATTTTAACTTACCAAAACAGCGAATTTAATTTATTAGAAGAAACGCTGTGCTCTGATTTGAAAATCATGAATGATTACTTTAAGAAATGGCGTCTCTGCGTAAACTCTTCAAAAACAGAAGTTACATGTTTCCATCTCAATAACCACCAAAAATCTAAAAAGCTAAATATAACTTTCAACGGATCGTCACTGAATCATAATTTTAATCCAAAATATCTTGGTGTGACTTTGGATATATCTTTAACCTATAATCAACACTTAGAAAAAGTGAAACAAAAATTAAAAACAAGGAATAATATTCTATACAAACTTGCTGGAACAACTTGGGGAGCCAATGCAAAAACAATTCGCACATCAGCTCTTGCACTTGTTTATTCAACAGCGGAATATTGTGCACCCGTATGGCTCAACAGTGTACATCAATCAAAAGTGGATATTCAACTGAACCAAACTTTACGAATTATTACTGGAACAATTTGCTCAACTCCGATCCCTTGGTTACCTGTTTTGTCAAATATTGCTCCATCTAATCTCCGAAGACAACAAGCAACACATAAAATCATGAATAAATACCGAACATTTCCAGATGATTTTTCAATAACATCGGACCTGAATAATCTTCCAACAACGAGATTAAAATCAAGAAGACCTGTGTGGCTAGAAACATACCTGGATCGACCATTTAAAATTGAAGATGAATGGAGAAATGATTGGCGAACTAAAAGTGTTTCTTTATTCAACAACACTTTAATCGAAGATCCTTCATCAGTTAGTAGTCAACGGTTTTGAAATAAGAAGGAAATTCTGGGTACAAGTAAATCGCTTAAGAACAGGACACGGTAGATGTAATTCAATGTTACATAAATGGAATTTAATACCAAGTGCTTCCTGTATTTGCGGACATCCTGAAGAATCCATCAATCACATTGTCAATGAATGTCCTTTAACCAAATTTTCTGGAGGTTTTCAAGCAATTCATGAAATTTCCACAGAAACAATAGACTGGTTACAGAATTTGAAGCTCTTGTAAACAAAATCTACATTAACAGCCAGATAACCTCAGACGGATGCTGCAAAGTGATTGGAATACTTCAAATCAATCTCAACAGGATGGTGTGTCTAGGTTTTTTAATGGGGTTTTTCCTAGACTATATCTCTCAAAGCAAATGCTTCACCATGATGTCAACATCACATCAGAATATCCTACAGATCGTTCTTTTCCCCATGATCGACGAAACCAATCATATGTAATTTAATAAACTAAACAACATGTTAATCGTAAGACTACAATTTGAAATTTCAAACGAATATATACAAGGTGTCCAGGTATGAGTGTAAGAGCTACACGTGGCGACCTTCCTTGGACTATTTTGAGTAAAAAATCTTAATACAATAATGCTCTAAACCTCTTCACGGTGCCACAGGAGGTCATCAAAGTTAGAAATTCTGGGTCACAAATATGCATATTATTGAACTTCTGTTTCCTTTTGCAGTTACGGTTAACATTTTCAAAGACTTTTGCAAAGTCTTATTTCATTTAATTTTCGTAACAGTGCAATTATCAACTTTTTTTAAATTTCTAAAAAAATAAAAAATTTATGAAATGTTAAAAAAGTTAATAATTGCACTGTTACGAAAATTAAATAAAATAAGACTTTGCAAAAGTGTTTAAAAATGTTAACCGTAACTGCAAAAGGAAATAGAAGTTCAATAATATGCATATTTGTGACCCAGAATTTCTAACTTTGATGACCTCGTGTGGCACCGTGAAGAGGTTGAGCATTATTGTATTAAGATTATTTACTCAAAATAGTCCAAGGAAGGTCGCCACGTGTAGCTCTTACACTCATACCTGGACACCCTGTATATAGGTGGTTAGATTTACAGTCTGTGAAGTCATTTTACACAAAATCGGGAAAAGCTTTGAATTTAGTAGTCATTTTTGTAATGGAATTGACGGTGACTTTAAAATTGGTTTTATTTTTTATTTTTGGTAAAAAAAAAATTGATAACCTAATTCCAGGAAGAAAAATCGACCAGGCTCTTGGACTAAATATATCTTATTTGCCACAAGAAAATTTAATCTAAAATACAATAAATAACGCAAATGATATAAAAGATTAATATAAAACAAAAACAATTTAACAATTCAATTTTCTTCTTCTTTGATTTTCCTGGTTTAGACCCTAAGGGGGGTATTATACTACTATTACTTTTTATATACATTCCGAATTAATTAATTTATATAGGTACGTAACTATTTGAAAATTAGATGAAGGCAAGCGGTGTGTCGCAAATAATTAAACTAACGGTGGTTTAGGTACTACATTCATAATTATGTACTTAACTAAATATATGGAATAAATATTTTCCTAAATATTTTCTATAAGTAGATCTAGACATAAGTGGCATTGTAAAATTTATTATATTTATTTATATCTAAAGCCTTAATTTTGATTGATCGTTCTTCAAAAACTATTTATTTTCCTAATTACCTGTAATTACATGATAAGATGGAGTAGCTTATGTGTTATTATTTGATATTTTTCAAGTTCGAAGTAGAAAATCACAATTACATGAAAATTTCCTTTAAGACCCTTCAAAATCGATCACCTAATTAAGAAACAGTGTTGGAAAATTTGAATGAAAATTTAAATTATCATAAGGATTAGTTTTAAATTAGTTTTTAATTGATTGCTGTCACTTTTTATCTTGATTGATGATGTTATTATTATAAAATTACTTATTAAATATTGTCCAAATTTTATTTATTGCTTTTGGAGGTAAAAATAACAAATTTCCCGAGCGAATGAGTGGTAAAATGACATACAGAGTGAACAAAGCGATTTATTATAACTATTTCATTTACTAAATTTTTCAGTTCAGAAATCCATATTTTCTAATAATAATTATACGTGCATGTGACACCTTATCGTCGAGTATATGCTCAGATATTTTATCGCCGTCTTGAAAAAGATAAAGAAGATAATGTGGAGCTTTTAAAAAGAATATAACAACCATGCGAAGGAGGATCCTCTTATTGCAGGTATACTGTTATAACAGGTATATGTCATAATAGTGAATCCCAATTTTAATTGCCCTTTTTATGGATGAAGCCAATTTTTCAAGGATTGCAATAACAAACTTCACCACTAACAATCACTTCTGGGCTGAAGAAATTCCTCAGATTATTATATGGAAACATAACATTTCCAAGAACAGTTTTCCAACACATGGTGTTTCAGGAGGAAAATGAAATATTTAAGGGGACAACAGTATGGCTCATAACGAGTAGAAATGTTCATATAAATATATGAAAAGGTCCGGAAATGCACATTTTCCAAGATACAGGGTGTTACACTTTTATTTAAAAATCGCCTTTTTAGAAAATATCTTAAATATACTTAACACAATATTGATGAAATTTGTAATTGCTTAAGCTGACATAAAAAATAAAAATTTAAAAAAACTATTGAATAACATTTTTTTAAGTTTTTTTTTCAAAATATTATTTGTTGAGATGCTCCCCGGGACGCCACTGGGCTTCATAATTTTAATCTAGTTAGGGCCAAATTAGATCCTCACTACAACAAAAAAAACTGCCAAATTTCAACAATATTGAGTAAAATTTATTCAAAAGATATTTAAAAAAAAGACGATTTTTTATGAAAGTATCTAAGTATCTTGGAAAAAATGCATTTCAGGACTTTAATTTTTTTATTTTTATTCAACTAATTTTAGTTTTTCCGGATTTAATGATCCATATAATATTGTTCCCTTAAATATTTCCCTTTCCTCTATACAATGTGTCCCAGATTCGTGTCTCTATACAGGGATCTCAGCTCCTATTATACTTACAGCAAAGGTTAAATGGGGAAAGTTTTAGGGGAAACTTAGATAACCGGTTTCAGATTTACGATCGGTCAATTGGTTTTGGAAATATCGGCCAAAAACCGAAAATGGCGGATTTTGTTTTTCGCAAGTAAGTCCGAAACGGTTAATTTGACAGCTGTCAAAATGTGACATTATCCGGACACTTTTTTAAGACAAATAAGATAGCGTGTATGACAGGTGTCAATCGTCTTTTGTTATTCCGCAACCCGCCTCAACTTTCGTTTTTCTTATGACCGCCATGTTGAATTTTTCCCTTTTTGAACTCAATTTATTTTTCTGATTACTACACTACGAGTTATAATTTTTTTTAAATCCAATATGGCTTCCATAAGAAGAAAAGATAAGAACTGACGATTTTTCGCCATCTTAAAATGCTAGAGACTCGAAAATTGTTTTTGTATTCCTTGTTGAAAAGTGTCCTAACAATTAGTTTGGCGAAAAATCGATAGCTATTTTTTCTTCTTATGGACGCCATATTGGATTTTAAAAAAAATATTATAACTCGTAGTGTTATACATCTTTGTAATCAGAAAAATAAATTACGTTCAAAAAGGGAAAAATCCAACATGGCGGCCATAAGAAAAACGAAAGTTGAGGCGGATTGTGGAATAACAAAAGGCGATTGACACCTGTCATACAGTGATCCAAACTACGATGTCAAAACATGAAGCGAATAATGATCAAAACTGCAGGGTCACCATATGACACCAAAACGGTAGTGTAGTGTCATCCGTGTACATCCAAGGTGAAATGAACTCATCCTGTAAGTAACCTGGCAGATCATTGCAGTATACAACAGGAAAAAATTGGGACCGATAAGAGATCACTGCGGAACACCCACATCAAGATTCAAAGGTGATGACAAAAACTGTATTTTTGTACCATCATCACGTAGGTAAATCGTCAACTTTTATACACACTGCATGCCCTCCATCGCCAAAATAAGATGTAAACCATTCCAAACCCACACCTCGAATACCCAATGAATACAGCTTAACCATTTGCCTCAAATTTGAGCCAACTTTGAACATGTTGTTGCGGTTTCTGTATAGGATTTTGAAGAAGCGACCTCCTTTTCACAACGAACGACGATATCGGCAAACATTTGGTAACCTACATAAAGTCTGCATACTGCATGTAGTAAATTTGAATAAATCATTCAAATCTGAATCCAGAAGGGTCATTTAACTTCTGGTAATTATAGGACAGGCTCTTTGCTTGGCAGGTTTTTTATGTTTTTTCATGAGTCAATTTTCGTCTCTAGATTTTATATCCTGAAGTTTAAGTTTCAATACGAGGCTTAAGGTAGGTATAAGTTTCCAAGATCGGTTGGCATAAGGAAAAAAGTTATGCACTTCAAGAGCGAGCAGTTGATTTTTTGAGATCACTCTGTAATGCAGGTGTTGAATCAAAAATTTGAAAACCTCCTCCAGGCGCAAGCTTCAAAATTTGCTCATCAAAACTTACAAGAAGATTTTTTTTTTAAAAAGGGGGTACGAAAACCGTGGAGTGATTATGCACGCTTTCATGCACGCGCATATCACCCTGGGGAAAATTTCTTGACAAATTTTTTTGAGTTTGGACCCAAAAAAGCAGAAAAAAACAACGTTAAGGCTGGTGACATCCGAAAACAAAATCGAAATCTCTTGCGGAATATAGTAATAAGTTATCCGCAATCAAAATAAGGGAAAATATTGGGTTGCGACTGTTTCATTTTAACGCATATATAGGTACCTAGTGTAATAACTAATAAGGTATAAATGCCTATACAGGATAGGTATGTATACAGGGTGATTCTTTTAAAGCGCCCATTACAAAAAGTACGACTTCTAGTTGATCTAGGAATCTGAAATTTGGAATTTAGGCAACATACATAATAGCGAGTTGAAATGAAATATTACCAAGATGGCGGCACATTTAAAAATGGGGAAAGGAAGTGTCATCTTTGTTTTTTTAAATTGGACACCCCATACATTATTGCATTTTCAGATTGTCTGAGAAAATGTGATAACAATGGTACTTATAGTTGCAGTTTAAATTGAGTCGCCTATGAGTTATAAACAAGTGAAAATCACGATTTTCCAACTTTAAAGCCATTTCCAACAAAAACGGCTCAAGATATCTGAAAACGGTTTACATGTCCCTATCTTAACTTTTCTTCTAGTATCCTACTGCATAGTTGAAATGTTTATACAGCGTGAACAAAAATCTGATAATTTTCACCACCCTGTATAAACTTTTCAACTCCATAATAGGATACCTCTTTAAAAGTTAAAATAGGGACATGTAATCCGTTTTCTGATATCTTGAGCCGTTTTTGTTGGAAATGGTTTCAAAGTGGAAAAATTGTGATTTTCACTTGTTTATAACTCATAGCCTACTCAATTTAAACTGCAACTATAAGTACCATTGTTATCACATTTTCTCAGACAATGTGAAAATGCAATAATGTATGGGGTGTCCAATTTAAAAAAACAAAGATGACACTTCCTTTCCCCATTTTTAAATGTGCCGCCATCTTGGTAATATTTTATTTCGACTCGTTATTATGTATGTTGCCTAAATTCCAAATTTCAGATTCCTAGATCAACTAGAAGTCGTACTTTTTGTAATGGGCGCTTTAAAAGAATCACCCTGTATAGCCCACGACTCTGGCATCGGAATATAGCGCATAAACGGTTTGCAGTTTCAAAATACTTCAAATACCTACAAAGTGGCTCAGAATTACTAGTCCTATGCAAGCAAAGTATCTTCAGTTTATACAGGCTGTCCCAAAAGTTGCCAACAGCAGTCAACTATTTTATTTTACTGGAACACCAAATCGCAATTTTTCATTTTGAAGGCAGTGAAAGCGGCTTACATGTATGTCCATATCTCCATTCTAACTTTTCATTTGGTATCTTTACAGTGTGCATGAAATTTTTATATACAGGGTGTCCCAAAATTTCTTTATCAAGGGATATCCACGTTATTTCAAAAAATAAACAAATGAAATTCGGGAAATTTCAACCATACCCCTGAGGCTTTGCAGCTGCACCCTCAGTGCCCCTTTACGCCTTTCCACCCCTAAGTAATCATCGCCTACTTTTTTTTTCAAATGACACCTCCATATTTTTTGCTCGGCAGGATTGTTGACTTCTTTCTGAATACCTACATTGTCATACGAGTTTTTCAAATCGAGACATATCTAGCACGCCGGCGAAAACAATAGAATATCATAACAAACGAGGGTCGTCAAGGAGTTGCAATTGCTTGTTTTTTGTGTTAATGTTTCCTCCAACCACCTTAACTAGTAATACCGGTGTTACTGGTATAGTCGTTAATAATAATAATTGGTTCTGTGATTTTAATAATGTCATATTAAATGTTAATTATTGTTATTCCTTGACAACCCTCGTTTGTTATGACATTATATTGTTTTTGGCGTGCTAGATATGTCCCGTATTAAAAAAATCGTGTGACATTGAATTCAGAAAGAAGTCAACAATCCTTTCGAGCAAAAAAATATGGGGGTGTCATTTGAAAAAAAAAATAGGGGATGATTACTTAGAGGTGGAAAGGCGTAAAGGGGCATTGATGGTGCAGCTGCAAAGCCTTAATTAGGGGTATGGTTGAAATTTCCCGAATTTCATTTGTTTATTTTTTGAAATAACGCGGATATCCCTTGATAAAGAAATCTTGGGACACTCTGTATACAGGGATTAGGGTGATGAAAAACCTGATAAAATTCGTTAAAAATCTGATAATTTTCAGATCCCCATACCTACCTACTCTTCTTCCTCATTTAGGTACCTATCTAAGGGACACTCTGTAGGGGTAAGTAGGTAGTTACATACATAATAATTATAATAGTGACGAATGGGATATAGGTATTCTTTTAACTAACAGCAATTTAGATGGAATAGAATAGGATTAGGGTGTAGGAGGAACGGCGATCAGAAACCGTATCATGCATCAAGCGACAATTACGCCAAAACGAACAAACCAAGAATCCTCAACGAGGTCCGACAACGGCGGCGGGATAGAAGGAACGTTCCGACGAAGCGGAGGAGTTATTTATTTCTCTTCTGGAACACTTCACCGACTCATAAGCGCAAACGGCAGTCATCAAACAGTCGAAATTCGTTTGAAACGAGACAAAACGGTTGCCACGCAACAAACCGGGGTGATAGGCGTGGTTTGAAACTTTCAGCCCAATCGGCTATCGTCCTTTCCGCGCATTGCCTGAGTGTGTGTAATGCATCGTCTAATGTCCTGGTAATATCTGATATTATTACGATAATACATTTCAAATCGTATAGTTCAACTACAGCTTTCAACCGCTTAGGTAACACTTCAAAGATTTATCTACTCGTTATATACGATTATGTACCTTCTATAGGTACACCCACATACCAAAAATGTTTCAATTTACTTAGGTATTACCTACCTACTTCCTAGATATTAAGAGTGCTTTGAATTTAAGCCAGTGAATTCTACCTATACTTATGCGTAATTAAGTTGTTAAGTAATATAAAGTGTTTCGAAATAGAGACTTTTCTATAAATCGTGACAACATGTCTTATTATATGGAGGTTAATAATTATCAAACCAAGCCGCTTAATATGGACACTAAACTTCAGGATAACAAGCCATCGTTTTGCATCGATGCTCTACTGTCCAGGACAGATGACAGTCGCGCAATGAGTCCGGACACCTCTCGAAGTATTTCTCCAACGTCTACGAGGAGCAGGAGTCCCCCGATCTCACCTGGAAGCGAGGAGGTTAGTATCTGCTTATTTTATAGATATTATTGTAGATTTGTTAAGTAGGTAGGTATATCTACTTAGGTAGGTATAATACTATAGAAACTTGTAACAGTTTTTGAGAAGATAAAGTTTATTAAAGTGTCACCTATAGGTGACTTGTGTGCATGTAAAAAAACTTATAAAACTTGAAAGTAAGTATAGAAGAAACAGAATATGAACTACCTATACCTTACCTATAATGTTGGGTATAGATAATTTATACGAATAATAGTCGGCCAATAATAAAGGCCCGTAACTACGCGTATAAGGTACCTAATAAAGTTACCGCGGGCAGATTTCTGTGATGACTGTGACCGTTTTCACAGCTAAAAACTAGGTAAATGAACTTTATTAACATTTTTGTAATCCCTTTCATGCCAAGCATTACGAAATTACTATACATATTTTCCATCTAGATAGATAATACCTATCCTTAGGAACCTGCATGATTGTAGACTTACCGTCTTAAGAAAAATGAGCTTACCTATACAGGGTGCACCATGTATCCTTCTCTATATTGCTATCTCCTGAACGCTAAGAGATACAGGGTCGGTTAAATCAGAGAAAAGATGCGCAGTATTGTGGCCATCTCGAATTCGTCAAAACGTGGAAGATATCTGTGACCGTTCCTGAAATATCCTGAAAAAACTGAAAAATCGAGATTTCTTATTTTCCTCATATCTTTTTTATTATTGGAAATTAATAAATAATTTTTTGTAGGCTTACATAAGCCGGCAAGAGCTATCCATCTGACGTTTCAAAAATTTTCAAGGCCCACTAGATCCAAGAGTTTTCACAGTCAACTTTCGTTTTTCTTATGGCCGCCATATTATTTTTTTATGTCGTTCGATATGAAAAAAATAATGGAAACCAAAAATTAATAAACTTCAAAAAAAAAATTTTAAAATTTTTATTCTTAATATTTCAAAGAAAAACCTGATAAAAAATCGTCGAAAAACGTCAACATTTGTAAAATACGCCGAAATAGTGCTTGCCTTATGGTTTTTTAATTTATCTATGAAATTCAGTCTAAAAATGTGTCTTTTTTGTAAAGAAAAAAGAAGAATAAAAATTTTTTTTTTTTTTTTTTTGAAGTTGAACAATTTTTAGTTTTTATGATTTTTTTTTATACCGAACAACATAAAAAAAACACTATGGTGGCCATAAGAAAAACGAAAGTTTACTATGAAAATTCTAGGATCTAGTCGGCTTTGAAAATTTTTGAAATGTCAGATGGGTAGCTCTTGCCGACTTATGTAAGCCCACAAAAAATTATTCCTTAATCTCCAATAATAAAAAAGATATGGCAAAAATAAGAAATCTCGATTTTTAAGTTTTTTCAGGATATTTCAGGAACGGTCACAGATATCTTGCATGTTTTGACGAATTCGAGATGGCCACAAAATTGCGCTCCTTTGGACTTGTTTAACCGACCCTGTATCTGTTAGGGTTAGGAGATAGCAATATAGAGAAGGATACATGGTGCATCCTGTATATAACTTATAAAAGTTCATTTGACAGTCAAAGACATATTATACTGTCACAGAAATATTCCCTTTAACTTAATGGACCTTTGTTTGTAACAAACCTACCTGCTGGACAGGGTGACTTATAATATAAAGGTATGTTTCCACCAAAGGAACATTGAGGAACTTTTATGTTTTTGTTTCTTTTTTTCGAAAATGTTCTACAAATTTTCTGAATGTTCCACTCGGTTTCTGTTCCAATTTCAGATTGTTCCTTCTTGTCGCCGGTTTCCATTTCGAGCGGTAAACTTCAAAGGAAAATCAGCAAGACGAAACTTGTGGCTACATAAAAGCCCCTCAATGTTCCTTTGGTGGAAACATATACCTTAAGAAATACAGAAAAATAAACCGCGCATCCTCGATCCCTAATTGTGAGAAAATGCGTCAGTGGTGAAAACCAAAATTGGCTATAATCCTCTATTATTTTAGAGATATTTGCGAAAACTCGATTTTCCAATTTTCTTTCTCGACATTTAGGTAGGTAGGTACTAATAGAAGGAAATAATTTACACATTCTACAGACACTTTTTTTAATAGAATGCAGCAATCATCAATTTAAAAAAATGTAAAATTCGAGTTACCTACCTATTATAGGTACTATACCTATACGTACAGTGTGTGTCACATGCATGGTACACCCTCTTTTTTTTATATAATTTTTTGAAATTTGGTACGTCGCATATTCTCGATAGAGCGCACGTTTTATCAGAAAATTGAATTTTTTCCCACATCCGGTTTTTCCGGAAATGTTACCAACTTTTTATTTTTAAATGGTCCTATATATTATTATATTTTTGAATTCTATACATTTGTACGAATCCAACAATACCACATAAGTACCATTTTAAATGTCAAATTTGTTTTTATTTAATTTTTTATTTCTCAATTATAGTGTGCCATGACTATTTCGTTTTACTCCAATTGGATCATCTAATGCTAGCTCAAAAATCGAATTTTTGTTCAAAGTACTAAATTAAGTGATTTATGGATAAATTATACGCACCGGAATGCTTTTTTGAGCTGGATTCGTTATTTTCAAATGGTACACACCATATATTGGTACCGAGGTACCATCTACTAACACTCTTAATAAGGGACATTTTGTTGTACCTACCCATTTTGCATCTGTGACGAACACAACTAAAATGGTACTGTACCAAAGATTTTTATGTTTAAGAAATTGTTCCATTAGAAAATTATTACCAAGAAATTAACTAAGATGTAGCCATGAAAGACGTGCTCAATTCAATTAAAGTATAGTACCATTTCAGTTGTGTTCGTCACGCAGATGCAAAATGGGTACACCAAAATGTCCCTTATTGGAAGTACTAGTAGATGGTACCTCGGTACTATAATTACTATTTGAAAAAAATTCATCCAGCAAGAAAATTTCTTATTTTTGGCATATCTTTATTATTATTGAAGATTAATTAAACATTTTTGGAAAGTAGGTTTAGGTCCATTCGTTATCAAAAGTTTTTTCAAAACTACCTAACTCTAGACAATAAAATTTTTGTTCAATTACTTTTGTTTTTCTTATGGCCGCTTTATTGCTTTTTCATATCGATCGGTATATAAACAAAAATAATGGAAACCAAAAATACAGCGAAAATGATAGAAAAATTAAAAACGGTAACAAGAGACACGGTACACCGTGTCTCCGGACATATGGAATTCCGGACATAGGGAATTCCGTTGTTAAAATAAACTTACTTATTGTAAATATTGGCTCTCCTAATTATTTAACAGTAAAATGTCAAATATAAAAAGTCTTAAGAAACAAAAGCTGCTTCATATACTACTATTGCATTTTCATTTGGCTCATCCGTTTTCGAGAAAATCAGGAAAAACTTAATGGTTTTTCGTAGTTTTTCAAGGTTGCTTTGTTTTTGACAGATATTTTGATAGCTAACCGAGTACAAATCTCTGAAATTTCTAAGTGAATTGCCAGAGTAATGCCATTCAATAAATTTTACTTTTTCTTCAATGGGTGTAATAATTCATTTTTATAAACAATTTTTCTTTGTAATACTTTGCCACTTAAAGTTTTAATGATGAATGAATTACTTTAGAACAATTATTTATTGACAATTAATAATTTTTAGCATTATCTGTCAAAAGCAAAGCAACCTTGAAAAACTACGAAAAACCATTAAGTTTTTCCTGATTTTCTCGAAAACGGATGAACCAAATGAAAATGCAATTGTAGCATAGGAAGCAGATTTTTTTCCTTAACAAGTTTTATATTTGACATTTTACTATAAAATAATTAGTGGAGCCAATATTATTACAATAGTTTATTTTAACATAGGGAATTAATTCCCTATATCCAGAAATTTAAGACTTCATATTGACGTAGGTACCTAACTGGGCGAAGAAATGTAATTTTTCTCTAAAAAAGAAGAACAAAATTGAAAAAAATTCTTTAACGTTAACAATTTTCCATTTTTAGTTTCCATTTTTTTTTTTTTTCATACCGAACGATATGGAAAAGCAATATGGCAGCCATGAGAAAAACAAAAGTTGACCATGGAAACTCTGCGGATCTATATAGAGCTAGTTTTGGAAATTTTTCAAATGTCAAAGAAGCTTATTTTGATGACTTATGTTAGGTAAACCTTACAAAAAATAATTAAATCAATTTCAATAATAGAAAAGATGCGCCAAAAATAAGAAATCTGAATTTTTTAGTTTTTCAGGATATATTTCTGCAACGACTGAAAATATTCTATTTTTTTTTCAGATTCTTAATTAGGTTAATATTGTGCAACTTATCTTCAATTTAACTGATTTCGTATCTCTTACCGTTTCCCCTCTATATCCCAATGTTATCCCATATCCTTTATCTTGGATACACTGATATACAGGCTGAGTCATTTTAATCTTCAAACCCGAATATCTCTGTTGGTAAGCCAGATACAAAAAAATGGTACAGATAAAGGTTGTTCAGGACAGTGAGGATCATCTGACTGTACTGATGACTTTGACCTTGTAGACCAATTTCAAGGCCATTTAAAAGTCAAGATAATTTTTTTAAATAGAACAGCCTGTATATTATTTTTTTTCATATTTCCCTAGAAAATCCAATAAGAATAGTTTTTACAGTTGCAGTCTAAAATGAGTAGGTTATTATATAAACAACTGAAAATCGCAGTTTTTCATTTTGAAAGTAGTGTTCATCAGAAATGGCACCAAATATCGAAAAACGGCTTACATGTTCCTATATCTTAACTTTTCATGGGTTACCTTACAGTGTACTTGAAATTTTTATACAGGAAAATTTAAAATCTGGTAATTTCCTTCACCCTGTATTAGTAGTATACTATGTGAAAAGTTAAGTTAGGAACATGTAAGCCGTTTTCTGATATTTGGGGTTGTTTCCGATGTACATACACTGCTTTCAAAATGAAAAACTTCCATTTTCAGTTGTTTATAACTCATACAACCTACTTATTTTACACTGCAGGTGTAAAAACCTTTCTTAATAAATATACTGGGTGTCCTATTTAAAAAATAATCTCCACCTTCAAATGTACTTGAAATTGGTCCACAAGGTCAAAGTCATCAGTGCAGTCAGATGACCCCCATTGTCCTGAACAAATTTTGTCTGCATAATTTTTTTGTATCTGGCTTACCAACAGAGATATTCGGGTTTGAAGATTAAAATGACTCACCCTGTATAGGTATACAATATCCTTGTAACCAGAAAATATGTCTTTTTAATGATGTCAAATTCAACTATCTATATGTATATGGCTTTAATTTACCTTTTAGTACGAGAGTCCACGACCAAAATTTTTGTCTCGTAAGCAATACGACCAAAACCACATATCAAATTGATAAATTCAATTATCCTGTAGGTACTTACCCGAAAATCGTAATAGGTATCAGACATTTTTTGTGTAGCGTCTGACCTGACCAAAATTTAAAAAATATCAAAAAAATTACGGCACTGTATATCATGGCAATACGTCTGATTTTCAGAATCAATGTATGTAGTTGCATTATAGCTCTAATCTCAGATATATCTACCGAAAACACATTTTTCAGCCGTCGCAGTAGCGTTAGCATCACGTATACCCGGGAGACTACTAAAAAAATTTAAAAAGAGACAAAATTAAGTATCATAGTAATACGTCTAAAAGTCTTCTTCACGTGTGAATTTGGGTCAGTTGATGCGAAAAAAAAAATATTTTTAAGAAGAAAATGTGAGCACATTTAATTTTGAAATGGCGTTTTGAAAACCTTAAAAAATTTACCGATCGGTATCATTAACAACTTGTCTGAAAATTGATGCATGGACGTGATAAAATAAGTTGTTCAGATATTCCTAAAAAAAACTTATATCAGACAAATTCATCAGTGTAGGTACCTATAGCACCTTAATCAGACAACTTTTCGATAGGTATACTTACCAACTCCAAAATCATTCAAAAATCGTACTGAAGTAGTTTCAGTATTCGATTATGGTTTAATAAAGAGCTTAGCTTAACCCGAAACCAACGAACGGAAATTCGAAAGACCTAAATGAACTGCACAAAAGGAAAAGGAAACTGGGATAAAGTTAAAAAAAAAAAAACTGTTATTTATTGGAAGATACCAGATCTGAGATGTGAGTGTGTTTTAATCACTTTCACTCAATTATCGTCGTCGTTATCGAAATCATTTTCGAGATTACATAGGAGCGTAAGAAGCGCCGGGGCGTTTGCTGGGCGACTCAGGAACGTTTTTTTCGTTTTTGGTGACAGCATAAATGTCTGAAAACAGTTTGGTCATCTCGGCAATTATACAAGAAGTAAAAAAATTAAACCGACTTGCTATAATAGTCCCCAGCTAAATTTTTTGACATTTTCAAAATTGCACTCGGGCCATTACACGCGCAAAATGTTATGACTGAAAACAGTATTTTGGTGATCCTGCGTAGCCGACAAAAACTTGAAAAAAAAATTGAACCGGGTAGAAATAACACAGCTCAGCTAGGTTTTTTGACATTTTCAAAAAAGTGCCTAGGCCATATGCTACGCGCAAAATATGTCTGAAAACAAACATTTTTGTCATAAAAAATTATAAAATCTATGTATATTTTCAATATCAGACGTAATACGATAATACCGTCGTCTGCCTATTGGCCTATTTATATTTTTGACATAGCAGAAATAGCCTCCCATGCAGTTGCTATACATTTGGGACCATTACCGCCCACTTAGTAACGGGTCTTATCATCTAGTCTAGCGACTTTATACGGTTTTGGCCGTGCCGTACAACGTTGGTAGGTATACCTATACATGGTTTTGGTCGTGGACTCTCGTATTATTTATCTGCAGGGTCTTTTGACAGTAGTTGTTGTACTAATTGAAGTGGATACATGATTTGGTACTCCCAATGAAAAATTCTTCACTCCAGTGGCAGAGATCTGAATATCTGAATAGTAGATACCTCATGTTGTTGAGGGGAGAAAAGTCATCTTACTTATACGTTTTTATTGTAGGACACACTTTTCCGAGATACTTCACAATTTAGGAACCCGTACAAGGTACCTACAATATCATAAAAATCAATGCTAATGAATTATATCCAAAAATTAATCATTTTTGTGACTATTTGTGAGAATATTGACTTAGGGTCAGATTTTTATTTTGGTAATTGGTTGCATTCTTTTTATTAAGAGCAATTTCTCAAAAAGTTTAGACAGTGGATAGTAGTAAAATATAGGTCTATATTTATACAGGGTGATTAATAATATGTGCGCAGGACTTCAGGATGTGAAAGCTCATATTCAAAAATATGAAAAAAACTTCATATTAACATGGGTCCGCAAACTCATCATTTTGCCCTCTTAAGTAGATAATATATTAATCACAAAAACTATGGGTTCTGTATCTCAAACAGTTTCTGAGATATCGTCAAAAAACTGAAAATAATTATATTTTTGACACCTTGTATCTCGAAAACGGTTCTTTTACGGGCCCATGTTAATCGGAACTTTTTTCCATATTTTTGAACGAGCTATCACATCCTGAAGTCCTGTGCACATATTATGAATCATCCTGTTTAAACTGGTTTCATGGGGGCCTACCTGGTTTTGGTATCATTACGATTTCATCTACTTTTCAGAGTTTGGGCACATATTGCAGTCTAAATGCAGCATTAATTAGACTTGTAAGTTTTACCAAGCCTCAAAATAATTTTTTTTAGAACATTAGTGACCCATCATGAAATTGCACATCATCCTTTATATTATTACCTACCTATATTTTTAAATTGCCTGGAAAAAACAAATCGAGTGGGTTTTCACAACTGGAAATTACATTGCGTGGTTTATACAGGGTGAGTCATAGGGAACTTTACGGATTTCTATCATATATGGAGTCCCTTAAGGAGAATATCATGCGTGACCCTTATAAAAGTGTCAACACCCCTTCTCTTGCAATATACTCATTCATAATAATATTAATTTGGCTATACTATCTACACGAATCATTAGAATTTTCTAATGTTTTGCTGAACCTGTACATTTGTTATCTATCATTCGATCGGCGTTCTTTAAACTTTGAAATTTCAGGATCGGTTTAAGAAAATTGATTGGGAGTGTTCGCACTAAGAAGTTCACCGTGTATACGATTTAAAAAAATGTAATTATTGATTTTCAAAGTGCACAAATAGTCAATGAAATCTGTGTAGGTAGGTACGTAAAATTTTTGACAAAATTTTAAAATTAAAGATTAAAAAAATAAAAGCAACAAGCAAAAAAGACCGGGATAAATCATTTTTAAATTTTTTATTTTTGAACAAAAGATCGCCCTGCAAATTTTCGTAGACTAAATGACAAATCGAACTATACCTACTCGAATAAATTAAACAGTATAGGTTAATAAATGTCAATGAATTTTTTTATTGTGAACTCATTTTTTTTTAATTTTGTATGTTTCCGTTCTTATGTGGGTTAGGTACCTACTTATTTTTTATTTATTTTTTTATTTCTTAAGGTTGCTCGTTATTGTTACCTAAAGTATTCGTTATACAATTTTGGTGTTCACCAACATAAAATTTTAACGTAATTTATTAATTTTTACGTTCTGTGTTTAATTTGACTGAGTTGTTTGATTTATCATTCAGTCTACCTACAAAAATTTCAGGCCGGACTTTAGTCCAAAAATGAAAAATTTAAAAATAATTTAGCCCGGTCCTGGAAATAACACAAAGTGACAGCAACTATGTAACCAAAGCAATGTTAACTTATGCTCTACTTATTTTAGTTGATATCTGCAATTTAAATTGTTTATTTTAAATTATGACAATATTAGGTACCTATGTGATAAGTCATAATAATAAGTCTTTTGATTTGGTCAGATTTGATCGTATAATATAAAAAATGCCATGAAAGTGTGACAAAATTTCACATACAAAATTTTCATTGTCTATTTGGGCACTTTAAAAATCAATATGTAATTACA
Source organism: Malachius bipustulatus (assembly GCA_910589415.1). Taxonomy (NCBI): domain Eukaryota; kingdom Metazoa; phylum Arthropoda; class Insecta; order Coleoptera; family Melyridae; genus Malachius; species Malachius bipustulatus. The sequence continues at coordinate 10,104,300 of OU342632.1, forward strand.
TTTTGGAAAATCATATACAGGGTGAACTTCTTAGTACGAACTCAGGCAATAAATTTTTCTTAAGCCGGTCTTGGAGTTTCAAAGTTTAGAGAACGCCGATCGTTGCACCTAGTATAATAGTTGGCACCAAAAAATTAAAAAAAATTCTAATGATCCGTTTAGATACCTATTATAACAAAATCCCATGATTTTATCTTTAAGGGACTCTACCTGCATATGGGTAGAAGGTTGTGGTTTGTAAAATTCCTCATGACTCACCCTGTATAGATAAGTTATAAACAAAAGTGAAAATCGCATTTTTTTACGACGATAACATGTTTCAAGATATTTAAAAACAACTTATTAGATAACTCTTCATGTGGAATCCTATTATGTAGTTTACATTTAAATAAAGGGTGCGATGACACATTTCATAATTTTCATCATTATTATCAATGTGTTTATGTAGATATAGGTACCCTTATGATTATCAATTATGATTTATGTTTGCAGGTGAGTCCCCCGTCCCAGCAACAGAGTTTCGTCCCGCGACCGGGCCTCCTAAACCACATCTACCCTCCCGGAGGTGGTGGCTTCTACGGATACCCACAGACACCCTCACAAGCCTCGGCCTTCCATAGCCTAGATGCTGGCGGCATGGTGCAGAAGGTCCAGCTTCCTGTCTCCCACCCTAGTCATAATCAGCTGCATCAGATGCAACTGGAATGGCTAGCGAGATCGGGGATGTTCTACCCTAGGCTACCAGACTTAGCAGGTAAATATTTTTGTTAATTTTTATCTAATAGGTACCTATATTGAGTAGTATTATCCTTTGAATAGTTAGGTATGCAGATCAGTTTTTTTTTTATATGTCTCACCATTGAGATCAACAAAGTACCTATGTATATGAAACTGAATAACTGAGTTCATATCTTCTTAAGAAAGCCATGGTAGAAAAAAAAAGTAAATGAACTTAAAATCCCTAATCCACAATGAATGATGTTGTATCATATTCGTGTCCCCCATTTGAGGATTTCCTTGTAATTTATAGATAATAATGTATACAGAGTGTTTCAAAATTTGTGACTTTCCTTTCAAAGGTAAGCTCAGGATGTGCCAGAAAGAACATTTCTTGAAATGACCTAGAGGTTAAAAAAATCCGGAAATGTTGACTTATTTGAACTCTAAATCAAGGAAAATTTTGTGAATCTCTGATGGAATGACTCCTTACGTAAACAAATGTTGATTTGATACCATTAGATGCCTACTTACTCATCAGTAATGGTTAGATTAGATGACAAATGATCGACAAAGTACTCTGTTGTAAAGAATATAACATCACTACCTATAATAATACGTATAGAGGTTCGCCAAGTAAGCTATTTGAATTATTACTTTAGACCTTTAGAAGTCAATTTTTTCGGACCCCTCTTGAAGGGAGTCACAAGTTGTGAAACACTCTTTGTATGAACTTTTTTATTGTTTCGGTGAGTACAAAGAATAGGTTGTATAAAGCCAGCCCACATCTTTTGTTACACCCTGTATACTCCTTACATGTAGTAAATGCAATCCCAAAGTATACTGCGGCACATGAAAAAATTAGTTAGCAATAAAAAAGTAGTTAAATGCCAATGGTAAGATAATGTACGAAAGTTGAGCAATATATCTCAAACGGTTTCTCAGATATCATCAAAAAACTGAAAAAAAGTATCTCAAAAACGGTGCATTTTCGAACTTATGGTAATAGGAACGTTTTCCCTTAGAATGAGCCAAGAAATCATCCCCTAAAATGTTTCGCATTTACTCAGGATAACCTTGTAGGTCAAAATCACGAATCTGGAATGAAAAAGAAAGAATATCGATAACATATAAAACGTAACATTTCTCCTCTTCGCGTCCTTGGATCCAGTCAGATATCGCTCCCGTCAGACCGACAAAACAGAGGAGAGGAAAAGGACAACGTCGTTCTCCTTATTGAGAAGACAAACACCGTCCTGACGAGCCGTCGCGAGACGAGCACGGCGATTGTAGATTGGGCTTGTAAACACATTCTAACATGATCAGCACTACATTAGGTCCGGGCACCCAGGGTGGCTCTGTTACCCTGATAAACTAACCGGAAAACATCCTTCGTGATGTACACTTAGCACCGTGATAACTTGTCGGGGAGAGAAGAAAACCGGAACGTGTCGCTGGAAAGTTGCTGCTTGCTCAAATATAAAATTACGAAACTGCAACGACTGTGATAATATGATTAGTAATAATAATAAGCGATGTATAAGTGCACAGCATGCCCTTTCCATCTTAAAGTAGGTAACAATTTTTAAAATGGTCGTTTAGCACTCCGCATACAGGGTTTCCCAAGATTTTTAATCGAAAGATATCCGCGTTTTTTAAAAGGAGAAACAAATGAAATTGGGACAATTCCAAATACACCCCTAAGGCTTTACAATACAACTGTACGTCTTTCTGCCCCCATGCGTATAATGATCCCTCCCCCCACTTGATTTTTTCAAATTACACCCTTAGTTTTCTATTCTTGGTCAACAGGATTACTTCTGACTTTGTTCTGAAGACAATGTGTTTCGGGTTTAACTTAGTGCTTCGAATGCTTCGATTTTCAAAAATAGCGTATCATTGTATTCAGAACGAAGTCAGTAATTCAGCCGAGCAAAAAACACTAGGGACGTGATTTCAAAAAACAAGTACGTGATGGTTACTTAGGGGTTGATAGGCGTAAACGTGTGTTAAGGATGCAGCCGCAAAGCCTTGGGGTATATTTTAAATCTCCCAAATGTAGTATAATTTAACTTTGAAATACTTCAAGCCTCAAGATAGTTTACTGTTTTTGGCAAGCTAAGTATGATTGGATTTTCAAAAATTGCATATTACTGTATTCATCATAAATCAGTAATCCTGCTGCGCAAAAATATCTAATAAGGGTGTTATTTGAAAACTAAAATATTGAAGGTGAATAATGCGTGGGGGTTAGGAGCGTAAATGTGTATTGAGGGTGCAGTCGTAAAGCTTTGGGGGTACATTTGAAATTTCGAAAATTTCATTTGTTTTTTTTTTACCCTTTGATAAATAAATCTTGGGAAATCACGCTGTATAAAGAAATAGGTAAAGGAGGTCTTGAGGGAAAGGAGTTATTAATCAATAATTAAACATCATCCTCTCCAAATCAAATTCTTATTAAGTACAGGACCTGATGCTCTTTCGACTCCTATTAGCAATTATTGATAATTCTATTTCAAATAAGCGGAAAAACCTTTCTCGAGGATTTAATTAGAGTATATAGCTGTCCCTCCTTATTATAAAACTTTAAAATTGCCACAGTCGCGCACGCTAGCAAAGTTTCTGAATTCCCTGGTGCTACGTGTAATGCGGTACTTTAGGACTCCAGTTTCCAGTATTCATACTCTCATTTTTCAATCACGTTGAGTGTTCTCATACATATTTAAAAGCGTGTTATAACATGACTTACTGAATACTGAGGAAGTTCTTTAGATTGGTCATGCAACATCTTAACATCTAACAAGTCATATTTCCGATAAGCTTAATATATCTTTCCTGAAAGAAAAAAGGAAGTGTGGAAATTTACTGGCCCTCAGTCCTCATGTCTTTGTACACGCTAATCACGGGACAGCCCAATGGAGAGCGTAAAATGTTCAGGATTGTTTTGTGAAATATTTCTATCTCTTCAGTAGTGTTTCGGTAGAGTTTCAGTAGAGTTCAATAGAATTTCACCTGTAGACTTGCTATATTATGAACCAAAACGATTATCTGCATTGATTTATTCCAAAAGAAGCAGTATATAACGCAGCATGGAGCTTCTCCATTCAATATACTTACGTACTCGTAAATAGGGTTACGTGTCCTGCGGCACTTCAACAACTGGGAGGAGAGACGTCTGTGTTCCAACATCCCTCCTAATTTAACCAGTTTCGATTCTCTACATCATGATTTTTTTCTCAGACACGTGCGGAATGTCGAAGTAGTATGCTTCGACCTACACCCCTCACTCCGGGAATACGGAAAATTAATTGTACCATAATAATTACGAGTATATTCTAATTATGTGCCAAACTCAATAATTTTGTGCTCGTCTATTTATTTTTTTTAATGTTGCTCGACGTCGAGCTTCACCCCCAACACCCGAATTACACTGCAATAGGTTTATTATACACTAGCAATTATGTGCTAACATTGTGCTAATTATGTGCTAATTATGTGTTAATTATGGTGATAATTATGTGTCAAACTCAATAATTTTATGCTCGCTTATGTTTATAAATTTTTAAGTTTTAAAATGGTAGTGTGGCTCGACGTCGAGTTATACCTGCCCCCTGTTTAAAAAATTGAAAAAATATATAGAAATAAAAGGAGCACATGCAAAATTATTCAGTTTGGCACATAATTAGCGCATAATTCTTAGTGTGTGATAAACCCATTCCAGTGTAATTTTAGTGGTGGGGAGTGTAACTCTACGTCAAACCACACCCCCCATTAAAAAAAAGAGAAATAGACGAGTACAAAATTATTGAGTTTGGCACATAATCAGCACCATAGTTAGCACATAATTCTGGTACAGTTCATTTCCCATATTCCCAGATGGAGGGGTGTAGCTCGACGTACCTGGAAAGATACGAGTAGTATAGTTTTGTGCACTAGAAAAGATACACTCCCGAGCAGAATGCAACCTCCTGACGAGGTAAAAATGTTTGGCTATTGGTCCTTTTTCTCCCTCTTCAGCGGTTTCCACAGCTCCTTTTACTTTTACCTATACTACTCAGGTATCACTCCAAGATCGATCTACCTTTTTATTATACTTTATACTTCAAATTATTTCATCTTGAATTGCTTCCTGATTCCAATGCACTGATTCTAAAAATATTTTGTGGCCAAGGAATAATATTCGAGGCCAACCCAACCCTAACACACACACACACTAACATATATATCCCAAGAAGAGATAAAATTAGTTAAACAAAAATTACCGTTGGGCAGAAACCAAAAAAATAAGAATAAAATTCTAATTGTGTATCGTGCTCATTGATATTCGAAACACCAAAGCATAATATGCAAATTAAATCAAACAATAAATGAAGAAGATAATTACCGCTATTAAAGAATTATTAATACAAAGCAAACGATTCAGATATACCAATAATAACTGTTCTTATAGCCATTAGTTAATCTAACATGATAAACGACTGAAAGAACCGTTACTAACAATGCAAAAATGACTTAGATCTAGTATAGTTTGGCTTAGGGACAAGATATACAGGGTGTCACTTTGAAAACTTGCCACCCCCAAATTCTTCCTTGAAAATTTTTTTTCAAAGAAATCCCGGAACAGGTCAATTTTTAAATTTAATTTATGTTCTATTGGCGTAAAAAAAATTTATACAGGGTGTTCCTTGACTCAGTAATGACGACATTGTCGATTTTTTTAAATGGGACACCTGTATATTATTACATTTTCAGATTGTCTGAGAAAATCCAGTAGGAATGGTTTTTACAGTTGCAGCTTACATTGAGTAGGTTATGAGTTATAAACAAATGAAAATCGCAATTTTCCATTTTGAAAGCAGTGTACATCGGACACGGCTCTAAATATCGAAAAACGGCTTACATGTCCCTATCTTAACTTTTGAAGTGATATCCTATGATGTAGATGAAATATTTATACAGGGTGATCAAAAGTCTGATAATTTTCGTCACCCTGTATGAAAATTTCATCCACACAATAGGATACCGCTTGAAAAGTTAAGACAGGAACATATAAGCCGTTTTCTGATATCTCTAGCCATTTTCAAAACAAGCTGCTTTGAAAATGAAAAACTGCGATTTTCATTTGTTTATAACTCGTAAACTACTCAGTTTAAACTGCAACTGTAAAAACAATTTATATTGGATTTTCTCAGACAATCTGAAATTGTATTAATATACAGGGGGTGCCATTCAAAAAAATAGACCATATCGTCGTCACTGAGTCAAGGAACACCCTGTATAAATTTTTTTTACGCCAATAGAACATAAATTACATTAAAAAATTGACCTGTTTCGGGATTTCTTTGAAAAAAAATTTCCAAGGAAGAATTCGGGGGTGGCAAGTTTTCAAATTGACACCCTGTAAGATGACATTGTACGTTTTCTTTTTTATATAATAGTTATATAGATATATTGAACATGACATCCATTTACGATACACAATGCAAAAGGCACAATTTCGGTTTAAATAATTGAAAAACGCGGTCAGTTGTTTTAATCTAAGAAGCTGGTTCCTGAAGACGGTGGATCACTTTCGTAAAAAAATCAAACTCCTAGGCTCTGCCCGCATATTAATATTCGTTCATTCCAATCCCTTCATAGCAAAATTATTTAAAATACTTTTCGGGTAAGGTATAATACATTTTTACCGTCTCTTGCGTAATAACGATATTCCCCAAAGCCATAATATAATATCTAGAAGCTCTTTACTTTCTTCCTATCACGAATCCATTGTCGAGAGAACTATCGATTTCACTAACGACGCTAATTCCTAATCAGCGCGATCTTTAATTCAAATCCCGTCGTGCGATGAAAACAAAGCACAAATTCAACTCCCCGTAATCAAGTTACCTCGGAGCTAAAGGAATGAAGACGCAACGGAACAAAACATTGACAACACATTGTGAACAGATCCCGGAAAGGGATCTCCCAAATCAAGTTAGCTAATTGCAGGGGGCAGAATGAACCGACGCCGTCGACGCCGGGGGCCGAGGGGCGGGACGACGACGCCGCCTTGCCAACCGGAATGTCGCAGACGGATGGAAACAATGTCGGAGAAATGATCCTCGAATTTCTGTTATTGTTGAAGAGACATGGATACCTCTGCTGCCCCTTGAATTACCGATTTGAGAAAACTAAATCATTGAAATGTAATCTTCAGAATTTTCATGAAAGTGTTATTTCTTATTTGAGATTTGTGAAGAGGTCTTGAGAATTCTTAATTTTTATAATGGAGGTAAATTATTTAATAATCGAATTTCAATAATTACAGAATATTTATATTAAAACAACCGAAAACTCAAGAATAATAAAATAAAATTAATTAATAAGTAATTTTTTTAACGATTAATTAACTCATGAGATTATAGCCAAACACAATAATTGTGTACCTAATGTATTATTATTATATTTTTTGACCTGTCAATCTTGAATACGAGCTTCATTGATCTCATGTCTGTTCTATAGTTTTCTCTCGCGCTATATTTAAGTGTAATTTATTGACGGTGCTCATTGATGATAAGTACCTACTACACTTAACGGATACTTATTCTGCTTTAATGCTTTTCTACTAAGTAAATTCAGAACTTATTAATTATTTAATAGTTATAGAAAAATAATTTATTTTACAGACCATACACACTAGTCAATTACTTCTATATACTTAAAGCTTAACATTACCATTCATTTACTATGACTTATTAAAAAATAAGCACTAATATTTATTTTCAAATACCGTTTATATTTATTTAACACATCTAATAAAGAGTGTCCTATAAAAATGGCGAAAAAGCTCTGCAGTACGTTATGGGGAAGCATCATCGGAGGCCAGAAAAATTAACGAAAAAAATCAAAGTCGTCAATGATTGTGATACTGTGATATGAAGAGGCAAATTTGAGGACTCATATTTTTGAGCACGGAGGAAAAGGGAATCATGTTATACTAAAAATTGGGCGTCTTTTAAGGTCATTTGATTAATTTAATTTTATTTCAAATACCTATCTATTTTTTTTATCAAGATGCTGTGAAAATTCATTTGGAAACATGTTGTCGAACCGTGAACAAGCGGATCGCGAGAATTTTTGATCTAGTCAAAGTACTGTTAAAATGTGCTTCAACCAACAATGATCAAAACTGTTAATGAAAAATTGTCAAATTTTATGCAATTTTCCTAAAATTGACGAGAAAAATGTACAAAATGGATCTTGGGCATGAATAACGTGATGGTTTCCAATTCGCAGACATCCAAATGGTATAACGTCACCATAGGAGATTAGAAAGAAGGTTACAAGAGACTGGTCATTTAATTTCTAATGGAGGTGCTAGACCACGGGCGCCCACGTTCTGCGATGAAGCCTCAGATAGAGGAGGAAATGTTGGAAGTTTTGCAATTCAAGAGAATCCAACACGCAGCCTATGGAGTATAGCGGCGGAAGTAGGGGTGTCACATCATGAGTTTATCTCTGTTGAGGGCTATTGTCATCCTTACCACTACACCAAGGTGCAGGCTCTTTTCAATTAACTCCACGCCATCACCATAATCTTATGCACCATTTTTATTGAAGTTGCCAAATTTAAGATTTAATTTTTTGTTAATAACTCGAAAAAAAGCTTACAGGTTTTTTAAAATTATTTTTGTGGCCTTCGATGATGCTTCCCCACAACTGCAGAGCATTGGGTATGTCTGTCTATCATATTATGATACCCCTGCCATTAGACATTTTGAAGTCGACAGGGACTGCAACGTTGTCTTTGACAGTTGACATATCAGTTTTGTGTCAAAAAGTAGTAAAATATAGTGTCGGTCTGATATATATGGTAAACTGACGAGCCTTAATAAAGGCAAAACAGCCATGGCTTTGTCTTCACGACCAATCCTGAAATGAATTATTATTCCTAAATTAGTATGACGAAATTACATCTTTTTTGTAGATATTGTAGATTCTGACAATATGGAAAATCTTATTTTAATGTTACCGTTACTACTAAGTGCACCTTCAAGAGAGAAGTTAAGTTGATATTTAGCACGCTAAAGGAACAACAAGTCCGCTGGTAAACTGGGGAGCGTCACCGGCGTCGGTTCGTTGCCTGAACGAGCGTCGCGTTCATTGTTAGCTCTAATTAGATTACACTTCATCAAGAGTGCGCTGTTTTCAGCAATGCCGCTTAGATGAGCTGCAATTTGCATTTAATTATCACATATAATGCGCATCAAACGGGCCGTGTGCGAGCACCGTGAAATCGGACCTCGCTAGCGCGGATTTGAATTTATGATTTCCCCGGTGTTTTAGCTTTAATAACCGTTTAGCCCGGCTCCCCCGTTCCTATTCGATTATACGCTCCCCGAATCAGTATTATTCCGTGATGGGTTATCCGATTTTGCGATTCGGAATGGCCGGTTCGGAGGACGAAAAAATCAGCTTCTAGACGGTCGTTAGGATCGGCTCGGCTCTTTTCAATCGCACTTCACTCGTCTCTAATTAAAACGAAAACTTTTTACATCTTGATTTTCGTCGATTAATTATCTGATTTAGGATTAAGGTGTATTTTTTTTCGATTCTCAGACTAAGGGAGTAAATTATTCATCTTGAACTTAAATTAAATTGCTTTAATAGGTGCAAACTCGTGCGTTAGAGAATTGTTTAATTGATTTAGCCATCTGTGCGGTTCCAGTTCCATATGATAATAATTCTGAAATAGAACGTGATTATCTTCTAACTAGGATTTACTTATCGACATAATTGAAAATGGGGCTTAATAAATGGATTTAAATGTGGCCCAAATACAATAAATAGAGATATTAATCGGACGATAACGAATGCCAATTGTGTTTGGTTAGACCCTTTGCTTTTATTAATTCTGATTTCACTTCTATTTAATTATCTGCTTTTCCACGAGGACATACAAATATTTCATTACTGCAAATTAATATGATTAATTGGGATTTTTCTCGTTAGTTTGCGTTAGGTTAGGTAGGTACCTACGTACCGGATATGTTATACATACTCGTACATTATACTGGGTGATATCTCGTAATATATCTACCTATCATTTTTGAATTCCCTAAAAGGCCACCTGATTAAGGAGAAAGATGGTTTTTCTGTGGTTTTATTTAAAGATCATTTGGTCAACCATTATATACCCAAATCAGTATGATCATCGCACATCATAGTAATAATTAAGTAATTAGATGAATTACTTTTATTATTTGTTTTGTATTACACATAAGTATGCCACAAAAAATAGTTTATTATTGTTGGCCCTATTATAACCATAGCGTTCATAATAAGTCTCTAATAAAAATGAAGAACGCGACAAAAATAAACAAAAAAACTAATTTTCATCGTGACCATCTGAACCGTGAGACAGAAAACTAGTTCCTGCTATTCTTTTGCTATGACCGACAGATTCTTTAGGTACATACAATGGACATGAAGGAATATATAGATTTTTGAAAAATCTGAAATCAGAAATAATAAGAAAAATTCGCATATAAACCAAAGCAAAAATAGTGCGACTTGCGTGCTACAATCGTCTTCTGTCACGTTGTATTAAGGCCATGTCTTCATTTTTTCATGTGGCTTTATTAAAAACAAGAACATTTTCTAAAAAAAAAATAACTTGAGGAACATTTCATTAGATTGTGTTAACTTTACCACTGTTAACTTTACCACGTCGTCACGTCGACCACCTTCAACTATACTGTATTCACTGACAAATAATAAATAGAAATTGAATAGATAAATAGAATAGAAAATAAATAGAAATAAATAGAAAAAAATAAAAGGAAACCTGCATCCAAATTACTTTTAAGCCCAAAATGATTCTAAGCTGTAAAATTAATACATGTCATGCTGTGAACGATGAAATCCGTTTTTACGGTAGTGGAGGGCCAATAAGCTTCAAGATATTTTTTATATCTAAAACTGTTACAGATTGTCATGTGAAAAGGCTCGGCTATGAAGCAATCCCAGACTCAATCAGTCAATTTGATGAAATACTTATAGTTATCCCCCCCCCCCCTACACACTAATAATTAATTATTTATCTAATTATTTATTTACCCTCAGCTGAACACTATTGCCTTGTTTGCATTAAGTTGTGGTTTTCATTTGTAAGCACATTTAATAGCACATTTTATTTCCATTACTTATTTATTTTGTATACCGCTTCACTTATTTCAAGACTATAGATGAATAATTGATACCCACACGAGATGTACGAGTATTACGCGTGACATTTCTTAAATACCTCTGCACCTCCTTACTTGCTTAATGTGCATATATCTGGGTCTTTCTTTATCGGGTGCTTTCCAGAAACATTCTGGAAGCTCAGACAGACAGTGCCACTCGCCACATTTGGAACGTATCACGGCTGCGCCTGGTCTTATCGCTTTCCAAGAATTAGAATTAAATCATCCTTATAGTCGCCGCGACGCCGGCTTAGTTCGTAGAATTGGCCGATTCAACTATTCCGACGCATTTCTATTTATCATCGCTCTAATACCTACATCGAAAATGACGACTGACAGTTACATACAGTGTGACCCATTTGTTCTTGAAACACCCTGCAGAATCTTAATTTATGGTGCGATTTTAGAGAAATTTCTTTTAAATCATAGAGCTTGATAAACTATATTTTGGGAGCAAAAAGCGTCTCATTCCTACAAAATCCAAGGCCTACTAGATCAGTGTTTACTTGTAAAATCTCAAAAATTCATATTAGCGATTTTTTTAGAAAAAAACTGTGCACGCCACGGGATTCACCAGCCCTCAAAACGGTACTTTACTAAATTTTATTGGAAATGTCAAAGTAATAAGGATCTTGCAGTTATTTTAGAAATTCATAATAGAACTCCGAATTTTCATTAATTTATTCGAAAAGGTCAAGAGAGACAAAATAGAAATTGTACGTCTAGTTGGTGTTAAGGTAGGTACTTTAATTTTTTAATTATAATTTTTTATGTATTTATTTTTATTTTTTATTTTTTTTACTTTTTTTTTTTACTTTTTTAATTTTAATTTTTACTTATGATAGCTTTTGACCTTTTTCAAATTAATTTATGAAAATTCGGAGTATTATTAATAATTTCTAAAATAACTACAAGATCCTTTTTTCTCTGACATTTTCAATAAAATTTAGTACAGTACCGTTTTGTGGGCTGGTGAATCCCGTGGCGTTCCCAGTTTTTTTCTAAAAAAATCGCTAATATGAATTTTTGAGATTTTACAAGTATAAACACTGATCTAGTAGGCCCTGGATTTTGTAGGAATGAGACGCTTTTTGCTCCCAAAATATAGTTTATCAAGCTCTATGATTTAAAAGAATTTTTTTTAATCGCACCATAAATTAAGATTCTACAGGGTGTTTCAAGAACAAATGGGTCACACTGTAGATAGTAGGGCTACAAAAAAATGACAAGTCACAAGAGTATGACAAAACTCTTCGGTATGAAAATGTTTATACAGAAATGCTGCAATTGGAGAAGGCACGTTCTAACCTTTGTATGATTTTTGCGCATTCGATAAACCTACTGCAGAGTTAGTCGTTTAGTAGTATGGTGCGAAAGAGCTGTGCCCCTTAGCCTTTAAGAGACCTTGTACTCATTCCCGTATACCATGGCGAGACTCCAAGTCAAACCTCCACGCACATTTTAATAAAGGCCAGCGAAGGTTTTTCAAGAAAGAATTCCCGTTTTTTTCCTCTTGTAGAGCCTCTGACACAAAAATGTTGAGCTTGAGGCCACTGTACACCTCGCATACGCCTATGCAATGATAGGAATCCTCGTTGTCTGCCACATTTGGTACAGACAGGGTCATTCCTCCCCCTATAAGTTCTCATTGCCTCTTCAGACTGTTATATGACCGGTGAGTATTCCGACTAGTACTTTGGGTTCCTTTTGCTGCAGATTCATCATGGTAGGCCAGGCTATTTTCTTCCGAATCGGATCGGAACAGGTCTGTCTTGTCTGCAGTCTGATGTTGCCACCCGATTCCACCCAATTTCAATAATTTTCAAACAAGGAAACTTCAAATCGGGAAAAATTAATAACTCGAGACTCAGTGTTTGGATTTTCTTTTTTTATGCAATCATGAAGAGAATCAAAATACCTTAAAAATTATATATCACTCAACCAGTACTTTTATTTGAAAGTTTTAACAGGAGTTTTAACTCTGTCTAAGAGGATGAAGCAGAAAAAATGACTTCATGCTTATCATGTGTCCCCCTCGAATATAAAATCGACCTCTCTCGGGATTTCTAGGAGAAACATTTTTTTAAAGGAAGAACTCGGGGGGTGACAAGTTTTCCAATTGACACCCTGTATATATTTTCCATGAATAATGATATACATCCTTGAATTTTATACGAATTATTTTTGACTTTAACAAATCTATAATTCAATTATTATTAATAGGGAGGAGAACGGTCTGCAGAATATGCAAGGAGCTAATCTTGTGTGAGCTCATCGCTTTTGTCAGATTGACTATCAGCTCATATATTATAACATTGGGCAGTAGGTGGGTATTATAAAGGCTCGTTAAGTTAACGGACAATATCACCTTTTCAATTCTGGCTACTCTTAGGATCGCGTAGACCTCCACTTAGAAGACAGTTGTGGTTGACCGCGGGGAAATCGATATTGGCTAAATTAAAGCAAAAAAAAAGACTAGTGACAAGAAAAATTTACCTATCGAGACTGGTGGAATGCCAAAATCAGAGTCAGGGAGCTGTAATAAAAAATTTGTGATTCTAAAACCGACCTCTGGAGCAGCTGGTTTGAATGTGCAAATTTTCAGAAACATTCATTCAGAAACAGATTGAGGTCTAGGTCCGGTTCACAGCTACATATGGTGTTTCTTCTCAAGGGCCCAAGAAGCAAAGACCAGCTACTCCTTACTTTTATAAGACCTTGACTTGCAGAAATATATTATCAGCTTGCAGATATCGACATCGTCAGAAGAAGAGTAGGAACCTTTCGAGAGTAGGAACGAAAGGAATTTAAGGAAAAAAACAGTGTAGTAAACCAATTGATGTCGATATTGTGCTCTGCCGACCACACCTTCTTAACCAGGCTATCATAGAGGCGATACAGATCGTTGGTCTGGGTTCTGTTTTTATAGGAGTTGAAGAACCGAGACACAACGAGAACTATAGTCCAGTAACAAAAGGAATGAGATAGCATGTACTTGAACTCACTTGATGTGATGTTACGGCGACAACAGAATCTGATCAATCTTCAATTTGCACCCCAATCACATTTTTTCAATAAAAAAGATTTTATTCTAAACTTGATAATGAATACCTACTTATATTAACCAATTGCATAATTAGAGTTCAAAGCTGAGTTCCCTCAACCGGAATAATGCTATTCGGGCACTCTTTCCGGAACCCCCATTCTAATTAAGTTTACAAAGCACTGTTCCCCAAAGATAATCTTGTAAAAAGCATTATAATAGTACACGGTGTGCTGTCGAATAACCGGCGCGTCGAACGACAAGGGATGCTAATTTATAAAACAAACATTCGGCTAGGGTACAGCAGAACTCAACCGGCTTGTGACATATCGTCGAAGCAAATAACACATGTGACATCGGCTCATAAATTACCTCGGAGAAAATCCCAGTAACCGCATGGGTCGGCCATGGGGGATGCGCCCCGATACACCCCCTTCAATTTGCCGCTGTTGATGCCGAGTGCTATCCGATAAATTACTTTAATTGCAGCCATTAACTTTCCTAATGTGTTACCACCTAAAATTGCCATCCCCATTTGACTCCGCAATTTGCTGATCTATGCTCTCTAATTTGGTTTCTAAATAAAAGCTTTCTACTTCACACAGCTTTTAATCTTTCTAAGATGAACTACCTAAAGACTAATTAGTTACCTAATTAAATTATTAGTCGGGATGCTTATTTGTTAAGTATTTTCAATGTGAATTTAGGTTCGTCAACCGACATCGAACATATTGAAAATTATCTAACTCCAAAAGCTTTGGCGCAGTAGGGACTACTACCGATTGTAATAATAGTATGAAACGAACTATTTAACCCTAGAGGGGAAAAATAGTCGCTGAGAGCATGAGACAAGAAAAAACCAAGGGTCGTAGGTTGAGTCGCTAGTCTAAGAGGGTCAACAATAACAAGCAGGTCAGCAGAACAACAGGTACTCTTTATTAAAATGAATCACAGTTATTATCACAAATTATTAACTTGAGCACGGTTAACAACAATAAGGAGCAAGAGCGTGTAGAATCTGAATGAACTGATCGGTTAAACCTGGGTAGGCAAAGGCACTTAGCTTCGTAGGGTCTTCGGAGCGAGGGTGGAAGTTTAGTTGGTGGTAAACTTCTCAGGTGTATCAGGTAACATCAGCCGGTAAACTTCTCAGGTGTCTCAGGTAACATCAGCCTTCTTGTTTGAGAGAAAAATTGCCTCCAGAGATAAAGATTGCCTCCAAGAAAAGATTGCCTCCAGGGGAAAATTGACTCCAGGGAAAAAGCTGTAATTTCATGGATATCAGAAACACTCTTGCATTAATGAACGGTCCGATCGAGTCTGCTTGTCAAGGGTACATAGAATTATGTCCCGTCCTCAAGATAGGTTGAGATCAAAAAATGTGACTGACAAATTTTACATGCGAGCGAAACTCGATCGGGTTTAAAGCTGTAATTAAAATTAGCATACGGTATTAAGAAAATATGATCTGTATAATTCTAACGCAATTAAGAAAATCATTTTACGACACTCACCAAGCCAAAAACGTAGTTGATTCTTATAATAATTAACGTGAAAATTCACGACGTCATTTCAGGAAACTTAAGGTGTTTGCGGACCCTTCATCCGCGAATTTCCAGGAGAGAAAGAGCGTGAAAACGCAGGTATGATGATGAAACGCACCTGATTGCAACTTGACAGTCGATGTTACGACTCGAGGCCTCCAGTCGGCCGATGCACTAAAACCCACCATCACTCACTCACTGCGCGCGCCCGCCGTCGTCTCTGTGTTACCGGCATCTAGCCGGTACGTACAAAATGTACGTTACAAGTACTGTGTAGTAGAGACTCTTGAAATAAGAGTATAAGATCACTCGTTAGGTCTTGCAAATTGTAAGACCAGCGAGCCTAAATGAGCCTATGATGTTTCAGCACAGAGGTCATTAATGATTACAATTGGATGGTGTCAGGAATTTTTTTAAGCGCTCTTGTTGTTATCTACAATGACAAAAATTCATAAAATGAAAATAGGTCGGTCATTTAGTCCAGATTATTGTTAGAGCAGATCAGAATCATGAGAAACTCCAGTGTTTTTCAGTTCTTTTTGGAAATACTTAGATGCAGTGAAGAAGAAAAATGGCATTCTTGCGGGAAGTAAACATTCTCTGAGTAGGATAAACTGAAGATGAGAAACTCACTGAAGGAGACTATCTTATTTTTTCTCCTAAAATAAATTACTTTCTAAAATCAATTACTCAAAAAATCTCTCTTTTAGCAGCTGCATTCGCCCAAAAAATAAGGGTTAAAGCTATTTAAAATTAGTACTTTAAATCATTTATAACAATAGCAGAGAATACCGTCAATATGTGGGCCTCTCAATTTTCTCGTCGATTTAGCCATATCGTATTTCTTTCACATACCGGAGTAGATTTTTAGGTCAACCAATGGCACTTCTTGAAAGTCTGGAAAGATGTAGGTATATCGACAGTGTTAACACCGATAACGGTAATGGAGTAGGTGAGAAGACTCGGGTGAAGTTAGCAACGAAAACTTAGCAACGGGAGTGACTAAACATCCGGCTGCGGTACGATGATAATTTAATTACCTGCTATTATTGCTTGAACGGGGTTGATTTTTCTCTTTCGTTTGGAAAAATAAATACCCCAGCAACGCACCAAGGACAATTTCTTAGCCGAAAATATAAAATTACAACACCTGAATATGCGGATTCGGAATTTCAAAAAATCACTGTGGCCGTTCTGGGCCCGGGCAAGACGAGTTTTCACGAAGGGATGATAGGGTGGATCTTTGTCCTTGGTTTGAAAAAATAAAAACCCCACCAACGCATCAAGGGCAGTTTTTATAGACGAAAATCTAAAATTACAACACCTGAATATGCGGACTCGGAATTTCAAAAAATCACTGTGGCCGTTCTGGGCCCGGGCAAGACGAGTTTTCACGAAGGGATGATAGGGTGGATCTTTGTCCTTGGTTTGAAAAAATAAAAACCCCAGAGAATTAGTAAAACTACTTTTTTAACAAATCTTCAGCGTTTATTCAATATCTTCATCGGGGTTAAAATTTTAGATTGACGTAATTATTATTGATGAAAGTTCCTTAACAAGTAACATAAAGTTGTTTCTCATCAACTGTACAAGGCAGAAAAAAATGTATGTCCTACCATGCGAGTACTGGATTCCCTGTACCATTATGTACTTATATAAAATGTATTCAAACAACTGACTGGCATCATACCAGTTTGCCATAGGACATAGTATACAAAATATTTCTTAAAGATAAATAAAATTTTTAAATGAAAATTATTACAAAAAAAAAAATTGTTATTTCGGTTTAAAATCAAAAAGGTGATTTCTTAAAATATATGTTGAACTTTTTAGAACTTTGATTACAATTTACATGTCTAAAGATTTATTTAGTCCAAAACATTTTCGAAATTTGATATATTTCGGCTCTAGAGTTCCTCTATATGAAATAAAATAGGCCGATAACTTCAATATTTTTAACTTGAAATTTGGATTTATAATGTGGTTAATGGAACTTGATCCATAGGGAAATTCTTAGCTATATTTCAATGATTACTATTGAGACTTACTTAATTTTTTTATTGTTATGAACATAATGGAATTGTGTTTATCAACAATCCCATTGAAATAGTTTACCATAGGAACTTTCAACTGACTTTGCCTGTCTAGAGTCTCAGTACTCGCAACAAATAAAATTTAAAACTAATAATTAATTGATCACTGTCTTGATAGTATTAAAACTAACAACAATATTTCAATAATAATTGATTAATACCACTGACTGATTCCAGTAATGAACACATCGATACATTTTGATGTAGGTACATAAATTAGTAATATTTAACGATATTAGGAATTGGTTAGAAATACAGTATTGTATAAAAATATATTTGAACAATCTTATAGATCTTATATAATAGAACAGTGTATATAGGTATAGTATAAATTATTCGTGTAATATCCAGGGTGTTACAAAACTGGAAAAATGTATGACACGTAACTCATCATCGAAAAAAAGAGAATATAGCTGCTTTCAGTTTTGTTATAGCTACTCTCTAGTAAAATGTACAGGGTGATTCATTTTAATGTCGCCCGCCTTTAACTTTGTTATTTCATGTGTCCCAAAAAAATTAAAAGTAGGGTTATGTAGGTGCTAAAAAAGACTTTTTTATACGTGTAATAAAAATTTGAAAATAGATCAGTATACAGGGAAAACCAAAAATTAATTTTTTTTTTCAATGGATCACCCTATATATGAATTTATTTTTCGATTCCTCGTAAAATTCTAGAAGGCTTAAAATCGGGTTCAAATGTAAACTCCTAAGGCTACTGGTAAGAACAATTCACATCATATAATCAAAATTTCATACTGTGTACCTTATTATTGTTAATCATATTTTAGATGATCCTAATTTTCGTTTTTCGGCCATAAAACCTCGCCTTGCCCGGGCCCAGAACGGCCACAGTGATTTTTTGAAATTCCGAATCCGCATATTCAGGTGTTGTAATTTTAGATTTTCGGCTATAAAAACTGCCCTTGATGCGTTGCTGGTGTTCTTATTTTTTCAACCCAAGGACAAAGATCCACCCTATCATCCCTTCGTAAAAACTCGTCTTGCCCGGGCCCAGAACGGCCACAGTGATTTTTTGAAATTCCGAATCCGCATATTCAGGTGTTGTAATTTTAGATTTTCGGCTATAAAAACTGCCCTTGATGCGTTGCTGGGGTTTTTATTTTTTCAACCCAAGGACAAAGATCCACCCTATCATCCCTTCGTGAAAACTCGTCTTGCCCGGGCCCAGAACGGCCACAGTGATTTTTTGAAATTCCGAATCCGCATATTCAGGTGTTGTAATTTTAGATTTTCGGCTATAAAAACTGCCCTTGATGCGTTGCTGGGGTTTTTATTTTTTCAACCCAAGGACAAAGATCTACCCTATCATCCCTTCGTGAAAACTCGTCTTGCCCGGGCCCAGAACGGCCACAGTGATTTTTTGAAATTCCGAATCCGCATATTCAGGTGTTGTAATTTTAGATTTTCGGCTATAAAAACTGCCCTTGATGCGTTGCTGGGGTTTTTATTTTTTCAACCCAAGGACAAAGATCCACCCTATCATCCCTTTGTGAAAACTCGTCTTGCCCGGGCCCAGAACGGCCACAGTGATTTTTTGAAATTCCGAATCCGCATATTCAGGTGTTGTAATTTTAGATTTTCGGCTATAAAAACTGCCCTTGATGCGTTGCTGGGGTTTTTATTTTTTCAACCCAAGGACAAAAATCCACCCTATCATCCCTTTGTGAAAACTCGTCTTGCCCGGGCCCAGAACGGCCACAGTGATTTTTTGAAATTCCGAATCCGCATATTCAGGTGTTGTAATTTTAGATTTTCGGCTATAAAAACTGCCCTTGATGCGTTGCTGGGGTTTTTATTTTTTCAAACCAAGGACAAAGATCCACCCTATCATCCCTTCGTGAAAACTCGTCTTGCCCGGGCCCAGAACGGCCACAGTGATTTTTTGAAATTCCGAATCCGCATATTCAGGTGTTGTAATTTTAGATTTTCGGCTAAAAAATTGCCCTTGGTGCGTTGCTGGGGTATTTATTTTTCCAAACGAAAGAGAAAATCAGCCCCGTTCAAGCAATAATAGCAGATTATGTAATTAAATTATCATCTTACCGCAGCCGGATGCTTAACCACTCCCGTTGCTAAGTTTTCGTTGCTAACTTCACCCGAGTGGTGAGAAGTTAGGGGTCCGAACCGATTACCAATCCGAGCTGCATCAAGTCTCTCCGGCATCTACGTTTATATAAAGATGTGACAACTCCAGAGCCACTGACACCCTCGTCTAGTCTCATAAATATACATATACAGAAAGTTGACTAACGAAAAAAGTTTCTCACATACAAAGAAAAACTACAAACATTTATAAGTAGCCCACAATCAATATCTACATAAAATACAAGACGTAAAATTTATTTTTCTTATTGAATTATTTTATTTTCCTTTCTTTTTTATATTTTTCACTTACCTATTTGAATTTTTTTTCTTTCCTTTATAAAAATTTCCTCTTGTGAAATATTAATTCTGTTATTGTCTATAACGAGTATCACGTTGCTCGTTACTCGTAGTTTTCGTGTTTGCTGCTATTTTTTGAGAAACATGAAGACAATTTGAAAAAATCAGAGTTCGTCTTATCTTATCTTATAGACTTTCAAATAATTGGTTTTATATGATAACGTGAACACACTGAAACCCTTTTTTTTTCTCATATTTCCATTGAAATCTTCAGATGACCGATGTTTATCTCATTTAATTTACAATTTTCACATTTTTTTATGAATTTAAGTACCGCGGAAAATTGACTATACATAGTAAGATTAAGTTTAAAAAGTCATATGTATCGATTAAGAATACTCATCCTTCTGATAGTTCGATTTATTTGTTTCATTTACGTGGCTCTCATAAAAACCGTCAAGTTTGTCTAAATACACTCCATCCCGCATAAATAAATATACGTCAACATTGGTTTTGAATGAGAATTAAATGCACAATACAGAGGATAGAATGTCATTACGTGAATAAATTTTATTTAGTTGTCAGTGGCTGTCAAACTAACTTAAACCGTTCAATTAATTGTTTGAATGATTCTTTCAATAATAGTTTACGCTCTTTCACACCTTGAAATTTAACTGTTTGACATTTTCTGGTGAAATGAAAAATCTTAATTCGGCCGGTTAGTATGACGTCACATATGACTTTTTAAACTTAATCGTACCATACCAGGCATTTTGACTTATAATACAAGGATTTCTTCTCAAGACTCAGTTTTAGGGATTCTTTTAAGTTTTAAATTATTAGAGCTCACTTCAAGATCAAGCAGTGAAACTCATCGTCCAATTCTTTTATTTTTTACGAATAGGTACGTTCAATTATTTCCTACGAATATGTTATGGTGAAAAAATATAGACCGTTTTCATGCACCTCCCATTTTAGGAGTGTAGATCCCACAGGAGGGATTGAGCTTATGAGAAACGACTGCATTAATTTTCAACACGATTGACAATTCTTGTACCACTTAGAAACCTTCCAGACTGTAAAAAGTCAGGAAAACTCAACAGAAAAAGTTAATAAAATTTCCAATTTTCCAATGAATTATATTTTAACTAAAGTGAACTTTTGTCTTACTCATCGCTTGTATGGGGCCAGAATTTTCTATTGATCATAACTTTTTGGCTTTTATCTAAGTGACTAACAAAATTGATTTTATTTGTTGATAACTACTGCTTTTTTATGTTCCGAAGAAATGTTTTTAAATCAAGATTTAATCAGGCAGGAATCTCCAGGCAGGAAGTGTAGTATTTTTCTTTCTTTGTACTTTTAACTTTATATTTAGCTAACTACGAATTAACTGCCTTTCATTAACTCAACTTTTGAAGAGTTATTGAGCGCATTTAGAAAAAAAAATTTGAGTTTTGAGTAACAATAGTTAAGAATGCTTGAAAATCTAGTTGCTACCACAATAATAGTTGAAGTGGCCACATTTCTCATACATACTTATAGGTATCAAAACTGAATTGCAAGAAAAATTAATCATAATAATGCACCCTACTGTCTCGCTGGTGTGTTATGTTTCTAATTTTTTAAATTAGAATAATTGTCATCAAGTGCAACAAATGCCAAAATAGCTACTCTCCAGGGCTCGAAAGCAAACACGTCTCCTAATGGCAATGCAGACACCCTAAGCGGAGGGTGAGAGTCAGCATCACCTACTTATTTGATCCTGTTTAGGTGCAGTGCATTTCACGGACTGCTCGTACTGCTCATTATATGATTCAATGGTTTGTTGATATTTGGCCCTCCGACCGGATCCCCTGTATATTAGCAGGTGGCCATCTGTCGCGTTGTTCCACAATAGCGCCAGCACAAACGGGCATTTGTTGTGAATTCATAGATTATCCTGTCGGTGATGATTATTATCGGGGGGAGGATCCAGAGGTCGGTAGTAGTTGTTGTAATGACGAATGGAGTTTAAAGTGGCTATAGTGTTTACGTTTTGACAGTTTTATTGGCGGTTAAGTTGCGTGAGAGATATTTATCAATGATTTGGAAATTTTTAATCGGTGATTTTTAAATCGTTTGATTGAGGGATGAAAAATTGAACGATTTATGTAGGTGCGATACAATTCTACTATTGTTACATGTATCGTAAGGGGGAAGCTGGTGCTATACCATATTTACCTAGTTAGGTTTAATTTTTTGAGAAAAATAATAGCTAATTCATTTTAATGCAGGTCACCATATTTGTTTTTTTTGCCTGAGCTTCCTACTGCTATCTTGCTACAGCAACATTTATAATGATAAACTTTTACCGTTGATTGAAGGAATTTTTACATTGATCATACAAGCTTAACTTATAGAATTAAACATGATTTTCTTAGAAAAATATTGACCTGCAGCGGCAAGGTTATGGCCTTCGCTTAGTTATTTCTTTATAAGGTAGTTTCTCCGGTCAGAGGGCGAATTTGTCAGTTTTTTTTATTGTTTCTTATCGCTCCTTAAGGACCAATATGAGCACTTAGGGAAATATGCCTAAAAGTTATCCTCGATTAGATATGACGTTCCAAACTTTACAAATTTATTTAAAATTAAACAAAAAATAATAAAATTCAGCCCTAAACGGGTTCGTATTATGTATATCTCTTCAACCTGACGTCTATAGACGCATATTCGGATTGATTTTCTCAAATATTTTTGAAAGTCCATGTCAGAATTTGAACGTAGGTAACCGTTTCAGATTTATTCGATTACCTTTTTTATTTGACTTTATGAAAAAAAATAGGAAATTATGCCGTTTTGTTGACTTTAAATCAGCGCTTCAAACTGGTATGATACTTTTTATGACACAAGTTTTATGTTTATGTTGCAAGTGAATATTTTTAAGTCAAAAATTATATTTTTTCCCGATATCTCTGGGTCCCTTGACGGTAAAACTAATTGTATAATTTTAAGTTTCGGCCGATAGCCGCAGCAAATATATTTTTTCAAAAACAGTGTGTTGAAAGTTTGTACTTACGTCTATATTATGCTTTTCCTAAAAAAATGCCAACAGAATCTCGCTGCGTCCAGTGAGATACAAAATCCATTGGTATACCGGTTGTCCCTTATTACTTATTAAATAGATCACTACGGATATCTCGTAAACGAGGATATCTGTGACCGTTATCCTGAAATATCCTAAAACAGGTGAAATTTTTTATGAAAAATACCGCACCGAACTGGGCCCTTGAAATTTCCCGATCCAGCCCATTTTCAGTAAGTCATATTTGGGGGAGAAAATCCTGCAAAATTTCAAGCAGATCGGTCCCAATTCCAGAAGTCGCCTAAATTTCAGAAAAATTATATCAATACCTACTTCTCGTGGAAGTTTCCCGGTAATTTTCACTACAGGCGTGGGTTCGCGTCTTTGAAAAGGAGTCAAATTTTAACCTCCCAGGGCGAAAAATAGCGGTTCTAGAGTGTTTTTTGGAAAAGCCTGAGACGAACAGACACCTGCTATACCTATACGGTCGGACATTTCCATGGGGGTCGTTTTCATATAACTTTAGGAAAAAGAAGTATTCTAAAAAAATAAAAAAATAACGTGTATATACCTACTTATAAAATGATTTTACACGCTAATATTATTAACGCTGCTGTTTTTAACAGCGTTGTTTTCCCACAGGATATCCCACTTAACTCGGAATTGTATGTGAATATTTAAAGAAAATTATAAAGAAACTATATGCAGACCGAATGGCTATTATAAGGGAAAGAAATCCTCTAAATATTCTGGAGTTCTTATCCTTGTTCTAGTTTTGTAAACGACTTGTTTGTTTAGCCGTTCCAGAACACTTTTATTAGGAACAAGAGATATTTAATATGCGTCTATGTAGCCAAATCTCAAACGCCCTCAGTATCTGAGCAGAGCTTGCCACAACATGAAACAATAGAGGATTTTCGTTCATTTTAATTTGTAAATATAGGTCACTGCACATAGCTTGTGAAGAGCTTCCCGTTTTTATTAAAGCTCGTTTACTTTAATGTGCTTATTGTCCAAAGAAGAGACCATGTTCATTTTTGTTTCTTTTTGTGCCATATCAGGTTGGATTTCCTCTTCTTATATGTTGATATTATATTCGAAAGAGATATGTAATTATCCTGAACTTAACAACAAAGGCACCCGCATTATAAATAATTCCGGTGTTATGTTCATCAGGCTAGTATAAGTTAGTAATTAGGTAATTAGATAGGTACCTACCTATAACACCTTAATGATGCCAAAATTCCGGTTGTAGATGCGATTTCTCTTTAAATTTCTTATTTTGGATAGTATTCAAGAACAATTATTTTAACAACATGTTTAATAAATGTATGAGAGGTAGGCTTAGGGGTAACAATCCACCCACAAAATTTGGCCCCGATGTGGGGTGGACCAGTCCAACGAAACTCACTTGCGCTGACATACCTTAATAAGTAGTGTGGTGTCCGGTAAGTCCTAATTTCTTGCAATCATACAAGGGAGGTCAAAAAAAAACCTATTCTGTCATAAAAAAAAATCCCAAAGTGTCCCTAAACACAGATATAGAGCCCTAAAATGGTACCCAGCGTTTTACTTTTTTGGCTCTAGCTTTTGAACCGACTTGTGAAATTCAATTAAATTTTGTAATTTTATAGAGGCCATAAAGAGTCGTTAAGCCATATCACAGTAGATGTTTGACGTCGTCAGGGAAGTTAGGAACGGACTTTCCACCACACTTGTTGGGTCAAAGTTTTGACAGGTGTTATTTTATGGAGCTAAAACTATTTTTTTTATCAGTTTGATAATTCATCGGTAAACTGGCGATTTATGAGATCAATCTGTTTTAATTATACGAAATACTCAACATTTACTAATGCTCAACACAAAGACGTGAAAATCAGGTTGTTACTGTTAATACCTACCTAAATACTTAATGGGTTACGATTGAGTGATTGACGGAACTTGGTCTAAATTCGCATAAAATTAATTTATCTCGAAAACCGCCAGTTATATTGAAATAAATTAAGTGTACCTTTTTGAAAGATCACTGTATTTAAAAAACAAGCCTTCAGTTCTGAAATATGACACCTGTCAAAACTTTGACACAACGAGTGTGATGGTAAGTCCATTCCTGACTCCCTGATAACGTCAAACATCTACTGTGATATGGCTCAATGAGTTTTTATGACCTCTGTAAGATAATAAAATTTCCTCGAATTATACAGGTCGGTTAAAAAATTAGACCCAAAAAAAAAATCGCTGGGTACGCTTTTGGGGCTCTGTAGGTATATGTATTTAGGACCGCTTTAGGAAAATTTTTTATGACAGACTATAGGTTTTTTGACCTCTTCGGTATGCTTCCGAGAAATTAGGAGGTAAATACTGTAGATCATAGCTAATAGAAGTTCTGTAAATGTCACCAAACACTGTCATGCTAACGAACTGTCATGCAGAAACAACTAATGGCATTAGTTGATTACTTTGCAGATCAATTTGCCCTCATGGCGGAAATTACGAATTTTGAACGGTTTTTGTGAATTTCGCGTGTTTTTGGTCAATTTCGTAGATACTTCGTAGTTGGTCGACACGGACAATTTTGCCAGAGAAACAATTCTGTCGTGAGTTGCAAAATGAAGATAGTTCTAGCCTGGCTTTTAAAAATCCAATCTCCAATGAGCTCTCAATCTTAGCATTCTAAAGGAAAATGCATTTATAATAGTCGTCTTAATGCTTAATTAATTATTAATTAATTATCTTAATTCTTAACTTAATCGTCTTAACTCTTAAGTTATCTCTGCATTCTTCGATGATGATTTCTTCTCAGAACAAGAAAATTTAGGTATACTTCAGGGTCGCAATAACGTTCAGTAACAACTGACATTACTAAAAAAGCAAAATTTCGGAAAAACAGCAAGCAAAAACCTACGTTCGGAGGAACATTTTCACTGACGGAGAAGCGGCAAACAGAAACGTTCTTCCAAACGTAAGTACCTGCTTGTCATTTCTCCGAAATTGCTTCTTTAGTACCTACCTATATGTCAGTTACTGTACGTTATTTAGGTTGTGAGGTATATGTAGGTATATGTATATCTGTTATCGACAGGAATTTTCCCGTGTC
Organism: Malachius bipustulatus; assembly: GCA_910589415.1. NCBI lineage: Eukaryota > Metazoa > Arthropoda > Insecta > Coleoptera > Melyridae > Malachius > Malachius bipustulatus. The sequence continues at coordinate 10,130,490 of OU342632.1, forward strand.
GACTTACACCGAGTTATACAGGCTGTTTAAAAACATGATTGTGTCAGAAAATAAAAAGTGAGATTTTTTACCATCACTCGCTAAGGTATAACGCAAATTTTATTTTCCGACACATATTTTGAATCATTCTGTATGTGTATGTAGTAAATGTTACTATAGTATTGAGTTTCAATAAATAAATATGGATGAATAAATTCAATTTTTTCCCGATTATCATTAATCACCGTTTCACGCCATGATGGCAAATTAACTGCAATGGCTAAGCTGCTTTGCTCACCTACCCTTGTAACTGTATAATTATTATTATTCGCATCGAGAATCAGAATTTTTAATATAACTGACATATGCCCGTATTCACAAACGATAATTTCCTAAATAATTACGTAATTAATTAAATGAGTGAGATGGAGATATGCAGTTTTTTTGCAATAGAGTGAGATGGGTATAATTGATTACGTAATTATTTAGGAAATTATCGTTTGTGAATACGGGCAATAGTTTTGCTTGCCTGGTAAGTTTATATACCTACTGTGTATTGCACTCTTGCAGTGAGGTTATATAATTTTCCATTCCACTGCCACCAAAAGCATGAACTTGAATGGATTTATTGGCTGTCAGGAATAACCGTTTATTACCTATCTAATCTCAAATTATGGTCAAATTTCTAATAATTTCTCAAAGTTAGTTTGAACACTTTATAAAATTGTATAGTCACATTAAGTTCCCCGTTACATTCTCCCATTTTTACTAAGCTTTGAAAAGCTGATGAAATGCTTTTGTTCCTACTAATACCACTTTGCAGCTTTCCACTTCGAAGTAATGAAAATACAAGAATAGTAGTTTATAGTTGCGCTTTTCCCGCAATAAGTAATGGAGCAACGACTGGAAGAATCAAGAGCAAGCCGGGAAAATAATGGGGCATTAAAAGTAAAATGGGTAATTGCAGTAGCGCGTTTCCTTAAATAAAGAAAGCAAAACAGATCGGATATAATGCCGTGGATAATGGTCGTGGATTCGATCTGTAAATCAGACAGGGACGATGCTTTAGAGCTCTCCCGCGATCCGGCCGATTGCCTCCTGATATATGGCGATATGAGCTCGCTCAATGCTTATAAATTGCTAACATTAGGGAGCTCAATCGGGACTTGCGAGACGTGTATCCGAGCGAAAAATGCAAATCAGTCGACGAAATACGGGAATCTCGCTCCCGGTTCCATTTATCCAACATTAAATGTTGCCTTTGGCTTAACGATTCACTGTGCAATAGCTTGATTGCTTCCAGATCTTCATCAAATTTGAATATCATAATATATAAATATTTTATGCAAGCAGTTATTAAAAGAAACGACTAAATCGAAAAAAAATTAAACGGAAATATGTATAGGGTAATAAGAAAGATTCCTTATTAAATATATTTTACCTACAACTGATTCATAAAATTCACTTTTTTGCACGTTTCTTAGTTTATCAAATGTATGATTATCATGAAGAGTGCATAAAGTAAAAAGGAGTGAAATAAAGTGTCGTAGCGGATCATTATTTAACGCTTCGATCACAAGTGTACTGAGTTCTCCACGAGACGCTGAACGCTGAACTACATACAGGCCGACACCGACCGCGACTGAAATATCTTCTACCCCAGAACAAATTATTTTTCAACCAAATGTGGCTGCACAAAATCTGTTACCTCAATCTAAAGAAGTGCATATTAAGCGATATGTCACCTTTATGAACTGACGTGATTAAAAAGGCGCTAATAGCTTATATGAATACATTAAAAGTGTTTTTTTTTTTTTTATAATAACTTTTCGTTTTATTCTAATAAGTCACTTGTGGATAAAATTTTGTATGCAACATATGCATAAAGTATCTTTGTTTCACTTCTGGGATTGGCGCACTCGCCTGCGGCTCGTGCGGTCAAACTTCCCAGTCATTAAAAAAGCACCACTTTATGCACTTGTTGCATAAATGACTAATTTCGTTTGTTGAGCTTTTTACATCTCGCTTGTGAAATAAAACGAGAATCAAACCATCAAGTAGGTAAATAAATTTCAATACTCTCTATTTAGCACACTTTTATTAGGTAAATATTTACTTATGCGTATATGAGCTTGTTTCTTCATTTTGATATGCACTAAACATAATTATAAATTTGGGAAGAACCAATTTGTGAATTTTATTGCAGGGAGTGGAACTCGAAGGGTTTTAAGAAACACAATATCCCCTATAATTTATTATTTGCAATATTGAGAACAGGCTGGTAACAAACAATCGCAAAAAACTACTGTATGTAATTTTTTTTTTTTTTTTTTTTTTTTTTTTTTTAATTGAAAATGCACATGCACTGCAGGGAAATCCCTATGACGCTCTGGGAGCGGTGCATGAGCGGAGATATCGATTCACGTTGACCTTGAATCTCTGTAGGTTATATACTTCGGGAAACACGCCCTTTGGAATGCTATTCCAAAGTGATGCGGTTCTATACATAAAAGAAGTCTGAAATAGGGTGGTACGAGGTGTAACGAGCTGAACCTGATACGGATGAGCGTCTGCGGCTCGGCGTGTATTTCTGCCCGGTCTTGATCTTGGTGGGATCAAGCGGGCCACGTCTTTTGAACACTTTCCATTAAAATATCTGTAAAACAGACTCAGGTCAGCTACTAACTCTTCTTCGATGTTCGAGAGTGTCTAAATTTTTTGTCAAATCTGGGTCCCCAATCAAGCGGATGGCTCTTTTCTGAATTAGGACAATCATAAGTGAACTTTGATATTAATTTATTCGGTAGCCTCATTATTCAGTCGTTTTTTTTTTACTTGACCATGCATGTACCAGGATACCGCGCGGGAACGTCAAAACGTCAAAACTTTGTTTATTAAAATGTCGATTATTCCGGTTAACCTCAACGGAATGTAAACAAATTAGTCTCGTTACGAAGACTTTTCCTTTGTCGATTGAACTATAATTTTTCATTTTGTTACCACCGCAACCGCTAGAAGGCGCTATCTGACATGTGAGCAAATATATTTTTTTTATGAAACAAATTAAATACAATCAATTATATATTTATTTTTACATAGTAAAAAGAGAAGTAAATTCACAAGGTGTCTTTGAAAACCGTAGCTGGATATCTTTAGCCCAACTGTAGACATCTGACATCTGCCAACGAAGTTGATTTTGTCAATTTTGAGAGTTTGGACCCCGATGATTTCAAATGGAAATCATCCCACGGTTAAAATTGCTGAAATTCAAGCATGTTTATGGTGATCAAAAGTCTCCATTGGCGTGAAGTGAATATGATAGAGGGTGAGATAAAATCGGCTATTTGTTTTCTTTTCTGTTCACCATTGGCAACTTCGTTATTATTGGAGCTATGTAGTCGGTTAAATTAGCAATAGAGAAGTACTTTTTCGCTTTTAGATATTCCCCAAGACGCAATTTTGGGATATAAAAGTAGAAATATCTCATGACGTGATCTTTCAATTGTTTTTCTGTTTTCACCACTGATGTAATACGCGGAAAAAATTCTTCACTTTTGCTAATTTAACCGACTTCATAGCTCCAATAATAACGAATAAGTTACCAACGATGGACAGAAAAAATATCGCTATAAACATATTTGAAATTCAGCAATTTTAACCGAGGGATGATTTCCACTTCATCCGTGCGGGGTCTAAACTCTGGAAAATTTATAAAATCAACTTTGCTGGCAGATAGGTACCTACAGTTGGAGGAAAATTATCCAGCTGTGGTTTTCATTAACACCATTTAAGAATTTAATTCACTCTTTCATTTGTAAAAATAAATACTTATAGGTACCATTCTATTTAATTTTTTTCAGAAAAATCGTGATATTTGCTTACATTTCAGATACCTAACGCCTTTAGCGGCTGCCGTGGTAAAAAAAATTAAAAATTCGTGAAATTCAATCGACAAAAGGACTTATATCCCTTAGCAGAAAACGTAATTAATCGTAAAGTTTTAATTTGACAACGCTGCATATTTCTCATTCCTCCTTCAAAACTTTTTGCACCATAGTTTAAACGATGTTCAACGACCATGCACGCAGATGCAGATGCCATCAATGCATGTTCTCAATAAAACTGAAGATTGGTCTTTATTAAGAAACGGTTAATTGAATTTATAATTGGTCTTTCACAATTTCTAGATATCTTTAACGTTAAGTATGTAAAATTTCAAAATAAATGTTCAGGTTTATAAAAGTGAACTACCTACATTATTTCTTACAAAGGCATGGTCCTCATCATCAACATGTATTGTGTATTTAGTATCGGATGTCTCAGAGAAAAGCAACCTATTATTTCTAAAAGGAATCGCAGATCATGGAAAACGGTAGGTATACATTTCTTTCCTTAAGAGTAGGCTTTTAAATCGAATTTAAATTTAAGTCTTCTGAGGCGATTCATACCTAATGCAACTTTATTATTAGAACCCTGTAAACCAAACATTGAAACTTTTAACGTCTCTAATATTATGAAACAGACACCTTTTATCTACGTTTTTATATATTTAATTCAAATAAATTGTTTTGAAAATATTTAAGTAAGTAAGTACTTTGCTAAGTTGCTAAATTTTGGATAAGTTAATTTTTTAACTGCTAAAAAGTTCACCTTCGATTATCCTACTTTTAATTATTAAGGAGCTGAAAAGTTAACGTCTGCGTATATTTATGTCAAAAGAATCGAAATCTAAACTATCATCTTTCACTACTGCAATATAAAGTAGCATTTAAAAATAAGTAGGACCATTATAAATTGGCATCAAGGTAATCAAATGCACGTACAAAATAAATATTTAAATATATGAACAAGGGCTGGGTTCTTTCAGTTAAAAATCTGCCTATTTGTTTTTGCTGTTTATTTTGTGGTGCTGGTGCTTTACATATGCACATATCGCAAACGATTATTATTCAGTAAGTTTACCAAGCACATTATCGGAAGATTAAACAATTTTCCTCCAAATATCAACAATATAATGTGTAACATTTTTTTACAGTAACTGTCAGTCATCAGATTGTTCGAATTTTATTTACATTACACGATAATGGATTTATGTGGATTAAATGAAAGGGAAATCTTGGCTTAGTTTTTAAAGCAAAGTTTAGTTACCTACTAAATAAAAAATTATGAAATTTGGATAGAAAAGTTTTTATTATAATATTAACTAGGCATGAGATATAGTTTGCTTTGATGATGAGAAATTAAGGAAAGTGGGCTAAGTGATTATACAGGGTGTCCCAGTTTAGAGTAGAGAACTTCATCACTCGATAGAAATATTCATTTTAAGGAAGTAAGTTTTATACAACATGCATCGAAAAGTTGTTAGTTCTCGAGATACTATGTTGAGTTCTATGAAATTCTACGAGATTTTTTTTTTAATATTGGCTCAATGGAATTTCTCAAAATTTTTCGCAGTAGCTGCGGTAATTAAAATACATGATTTGATGCTCCCAAAGAAACAATATTCAATGCAGTGGCAGAGATCTGGGTAGGTCATTATCTTTTTTTCTAAATAATTTCATTTTAAGGGAAAAAGTCATCTTAAGTTTTTGTCTTAGGACGCATTGTTTTTAAGATACGAGGGTCATTTGAAAAGTTTCCGTCCTTACCGGCAAAAAGTCATGGTGCATTCAAGTTCTCTTACCAGCCAATAGAGGGCCTTTACATATGTATGCCATAAAAATTTCAAGTCATTCCGATCAGTACAAAACACATGGTACCCTTCCAAATTTGACAGGCGACGTTTGTTAACGACAATGGATAAAATCGAGTATCGCGCGGTGATAAAGGTCCTGTATTTGAAAGGGAAAAAAACTCGAGAAGTGAAAGAAGAGTTAGACTCCGTGTATGGTGAATCGTCGCCCTCATTTACAACCGTGAAACATTGGGTGGCCGAGTTCAAACGCGGTCGTACAAGCATTTTTGACGATGAACGTTCTGGTCGTCCAAAAACTGTTTCCACGGAAGATATTGTCAGTTTAGTGCACACAACCGTGATGGAAGATCGCCGTTTAACCATTAGGGAAATTGCTGAGGCTTGGATGGACATGTAGCGCGAAACTCTTCAGCTGTTCCAAAAGAATCCTACTGAGTTTTTGCGCCGATTAATTACTGTCGACGAAACCTGGATCCATCACCATACTCCGGAGACTAAACAACAGTCAATGCAGTGGATTGAGGTGGAGGAACCAGCTCCGAAGAAGGCGAAGGTCGTTATTTCTGCCGGAAAATTTATGGCGACAGTTTTTTTGGGACAGCCGTGGAGTAATTATGGTTGATTACCTTCAAAAAGGTAAAACCATTAACGGACCCTATTACGCTGCGTTGCTGGACCAATTGAAGACGGAATTCAAGAAGAAACGACCACACGTGGCGAGGAATAAGCAGGTGCTGTTTCATCAGAACAACGCGCAAGTCCACACGTGCATGGTCGCAATGGCGAAATTGGACGAATTGAAGTTCGAATTGCTTCAACACCCACCCTACTCACCAGACCTAGCTCCGAGTGACTTTTTTTTGTTCCCCAACTTGAAAAAATTTCTGGGTGGGAAGAAATATGAGTCAAATACCGAAGTTGAAGAGGCAGTAAACCTGTATTTTTCGGGTTTACCTAAAGAATTTTTTTCTGATCGCCTGAAGGGTTGAGAAAAGCGTTTGACCGAATGTATTGACTTGCGTGGAGGCTATGTCGAGAAATAAATTTTTGTTTGGCTTGAATTATGTGTTTTTCTTCAAAAGGCCGGAAACTTTGCAAATGACCCTCGTATTCCACAATGTAGGAACCCATGCAAGTTTTTTTTTAATGTCGTTAATTCTTCAATAACGATCACAATAATGATCAATTTCTTGTGTACCTAAAATGTACCAAAAGTTCATAATAAATCTTATCTTAGATTATCTTTCAATAATTGTTAGAGAAAAAGTCTACGAACATAAATCTACAAAAATCAGTTCAGGGGGTGCAGCGCGTCCCCTCCCCCTCCCAAAAAAACCTCACCTTTGATGAAAAAAGTATTTTTTTTGCTATATGCGTTGGTTATCCGTTGGATATATCAAGAAAATACTTATTACAGTGATACTTACTATTAGATAGGTACTTTCCTAAAAAAAAAAGTATCTTGTAATTTTTTCATGCCATATCTTTTGAGTTAAGTAATCAATATTTAAGAAATTGCAAATTTTGTATTTCTGAGACGTGCGAATTTTTGTTTATTTATATTTTTTGGCACGTAGAGTCTATAAAAATTGAAATTGTTCGAAAACCAAACAACCTATGAAGAAAAATCAAAATGAGTTTTGAAGGGGACATAAAATGCAACATTTTGTTGCCATTCTCATTGATTATGATTAAAGTGCTTTTTTGCAGGCCACATAAAAATAATCGATATCAAGATAATATTTATATAGATGTACTTATTTTCTTTTAGATGAAAGCATTACCTCAATGCCAAGAAAGTTAAAAAATTTACGTATTTACTTACATATTTACAATGACAAAAAAACTACAAAATAAAAAATTTTAAATAAACTAAACGTGCTGATCTAAAAATTTACAATTTCTGAAATAGTGAATATAGCTCGCAAACTATGGCATAGAAGAAAAAATTACAATACACCTTTTTATAAAATTTTTCTTAATTTTTCTTAGCTTTCTTTTTTCTAATAAGTATTTTTTTGATACCTACGATCCAACGATTAACGAGTTATTAGAAAACAAATACTTTTTTGGGGGGACGTGCTGCACCCCTGGACATGATTTTTGTGTTTTTTTGTGGGAGGGGCCATTGTAAAATATGGGATATCAATTTTTCGTAGATTGATCCGTCAGTTTTGATTCTAAAAGGATTATAAAAGAACTTGACAGCACAGGTAAGCTCGTTCCAGACGAAAGTCGATCGGACAAGGGGAGGGAGAGCGAAAGCTCAAAAAATTTTTAAATCCCGATAATTCGACTCCGAAGAGGCATAGCGCAAAAAATCGTACGGTGTTTTGTTCGTTTTTTTTCAGCCCAGAATACAAAAACACTCTTCCTACAAGCGCATCCTTTTTTGGAAGAACATTTTTTTCGGTAGGATCAAACCTGACGGAGCAATCCACGAAAAACCGATACCCCGTAGGCTTTACAATGGCCCCTCCCCCCCCCTTTCGGATCAGTGGAACGTGAGTGGGGAAATTGAGCTGGGATCTCACTTAGTCGATTGGAGAAAAACATTTGATATAGGGGGTCTGCACTCCAGGCTTTTTTTTCCGATAATACCCATCTAGCATTGATTTTTATGATATATCCTTGTACCGGTTCTACCATTGGGAAGTATATTGGAAACAGTGCGTTCTACGAGTAAAGTAAGACAACTTTCCTTCTCCAAACAACATGAGGTATCTAACAAAAATGTCATATTTCCATTAAAGTCAGTGGCGTAGAAATTATTAGAAAAAAAAAGGGAAGGACATACCGAAATCTCCGCCACTGCGTTTAAATAATGTTTAGTTATAAATACCCAACTAGCAAAATAAGTCCTATTTCCGTATTTAATGCCTAAATATATACCTGTAAGTTCAAAGTACTAGGAGTAGTACCGTCTTATTTCCATATTTGAGAAGTAAATTCTACCAAAATGGGGAATAATTTCAAGTCTTTGTTTGGTATTTTTTAGGTAGAGTTTACTGTTCAATGCACTAACAAAACAGGTAAAAAATTAGTAACAGTAACGTTCTGGTTTAGGAATTTATACTTTAAAGTTACTTGAATAAAATGAGGAGTGGCCTAATAATATGTCTATCTCCGTTCTGGCTGTTTGTTTATTCTATTCAACTTTACAAAGAAGCTATGTAACTGTAGCTGCTCTTTACTTCTGTCTCGATCGACATCGTCACTTTCAACAAAATGGTCTAGTCACAAATATTATAAGTATACCTAGTAGAAATAGGTGGTACTTATATTGAAATTTACATTCGCGACAATAGTTCACCGGTAGGGAAAATTTTTAAACGCATGTTGACTTACTGACAAACATGTTAGTTATACTTCGAAAAACTACAACGCGCTTGAGAAAAAAGTTCATTTGGATAAAAAATTTAACATAAAAAAATTATTTCATATAATATAAACATTTTTTTAAAGCAAGAAACTTAAAAATTCGTTAATGTATAGACACATATTCGATAATGATCTCGAACTATACTCGAAGATGACTTCCGAAATTAATTAAAGCATCAACATTTGCTTTTTATTTGGGAACATAATTTAAAGGCTGTAATGGCTTCCATTTTAACAACTACAAACATGGCGATATCATACACAATATAAAAAGTGTACTTGTTAGTTGCAGTTGCTAACATAAAAGCACTTGATAGTATCCCGCACTTTAAAGTAAGTACATGATACGTACATTAGTTAACTTTAAAGTAATTTATTTATTAATATATTTATGAGAATTTATGCATCACTGTCTATTCTCTTAGTCGTTGTGAAAAGTTAATTTGTTTACAACAGATTCATCATTTCTTTCTGCTTCAAGAATAAAATCTGATAATGTCTCATCGTCATCATCATAATACGCGACTTCAGTCTCCAGAATATTTTTTTCGTTACCATGTTCTTCAGGATCGGAATTGTGAGTAACTGTGAAGGACGCACTGCTTTGTCTTTCAAAATTCTGGTTGGTTTGACTATTTTGCTTGGTCACGTGAAATAGTTTTTCACGTTATCAACTCTGGTATAGCAGATTTACTACTATTCGAATCACTTTCCTATAAAATGTGGATGAATGGAGGAACGGCTGACGTTTTTGTTCCACTCGACCTTCACGCACTTGATTAGCCATTTTTATTCCCAACAGACTGATCAAGTTGATCTACCACTACTACCACACAAAGTAGGTATAATAATGGCACTACATGGTATAGTTTACCATAAAGTAGACTTTTGAGAAAACCTGTACTTTATAGTATTTTCAGTCAGGTGAATTATACTTCCAGGTGATTCCACTCTATCACAAACACTTAGCTAGAACTTAAAAATTGTACTTGTTGGTTGCTTACTCCAAAGTAGATATTGAAGTTCATTCTAAGTATCAATAACTTATAAAAAGAACTTACTAGTTAAACAGTCTTTATAGTATTTATTGGGTAACCGGACCAGAACTTTTCACTATATCTTGTTACCTGTTATCAACCGTAAAGCTACATATACTTACAAGTCATATATAAGGTGAAAATTTGCTAGACGAAACTTTCCATACTTACCTCAAAGTAAATACTCGATGGGGTAATACATTTTAGGTGATAATACTCCTTTAGCACTACTAAAATGTCGCTAGAAGTACTGCACACTTATAAGTTATAAATTTGGTATAATATTTGTATTAGTGTATTTTTTAATAAAAAAATACACTATTGAGGACGACATCACTTTTCGAAAATCACCCAAACTCATCAAATGTCCACCGATCATGACCCCCAGATCACGAAAAAGTGGTTTTCCAAAATTCGCCTGCCCACGATATATATATATATATTTATATATATATTTATATATATATATATATATTTATATATATATTTATATATATATATATTTCTCCAAAATCGCGAAATTTCGATTTTAAAAACGCTCCTGTAGCTTTATCTTTCAAGATTAGTGAATGAAATTTTGGATCCTTGTAAAGCCTTAGAACGACGTTAGATTTTCGTTGAAAAAAATTCCTAAAGTCGCGTTACTTCTACAGGGTGTCCTTTCAAAATTCCCCATATCCCGTTTTTGTCATCTCATTTCAGGTCGCAGTTTTCAATCTAGGGGACTGAAATTTTTGTGGGAGTAAGATATATATAAGAACTGGTCTGGTATTGTACTTGAGCAAAATCGATCGAGCCGTTTCAAAATGGCGGCCATTTTAATTTTTGGAAAAAGGACTATTTTTTGAACCCCTGTATAAGCTAGATAGAAAAAGAGTTTTATATCAAATTCACAATATTGGAAGTAAATGACTTGAAATTTAATTTCATGCAACAAAATTTGCATTTTTTCTATTAATAAGCCAGTGGCGTGGGTAGGAAAAGGGTAAAAATGGCTAAATTTGTCCAACAATTTATGAGCACATTTTTGAAGTAATTAAACTGAAATTTTTACAGTAGACAACTATACTAATAGACTTCAACCCTTGAGAATTTCAAAAAGTAAATAAGAAAAATGGCGGAGATATTCGATTTTTTTTACATGATGTTTTTTTTAAATTAATTTCTCTAAATTTTTAAAAACGCCCTGTAGCTTCATCTTTCAAGATTAATGAACGAAATTTTTTACTCTTATAAACCTTAGGGCTGACGTTTGATTTTCGTAAAAAACATTTTCCTAGAGTTGTGTTACTTCTACAGGATGTCCCTCCGAATTTCAGAAAAAAAAACCGTCCGTGAGGCACGGTTTCTGGTCGAAGTTTTCAATCTAGAGCGCTGAAATTTTTTTGGTAGTAAGATACCCTCAAGTAGTCGTCTACTGTATTTGAGTAAAATAGGTAAAGACATTCCAAAATGGCGGCCTTTTCAATTTTTGGAAAATGGCTAGATTTTGAACCCCTAAATAGGCAAGATCAAAAACTTTTAAACAAAATTAACAAGATTGGAATAAACTTATTTGAAAGTTGAGCTAATGCAATACAATTTGCATCATTTCTATTAATAAGCCAGAGGCGTGGGTAGGAAAAGGGTAAAAATGTCTACATTTCTATAAACATTCATGAGCTTATTTTTGAAGGAATAGAACGGAAATTTTGATAGTAGACAACTATACTAATAGCATTTAACCTTCAAAAATTTCAAGAAGCAAATATAAAAATGGCGGAGATATATTCTAATATTTTTAAATGATGTTTATTCCTCTAAAATTTCAAACTTTCGGTTTTCAAAACTCTCCTTTCAGTTTTTTCCGAATTTATTAAAGGTAGTGTAAAAAATAGTATTTTTCAAGTAAAGTTAGCCAGTGGCGGGCATAGGAAAAGGGACAAAATTGTAAAATTTTGCGCCAATTTTTTTGATTTTTAAATTTAAAAATCCATTCTAAGGCACGTGTTGAAACGAAATGAAATGAAATTATCACAGAAAATTTTTCACATTAAAGCACTACGCTAACATGACATGACTATGGAAAATTTCAGAAAGCCAATAATTTAAAAAGCGGTGAAAATATTCATAATTGAATCGCATAAAAATACACTATTTCTGCGATTGATGCGCAAGAAGGTTTTTTATACTTATTCAAAGTAAAATAACCTTCCAACAGAGATTCTGTTACTTAATTTGCTAGTTGGGTATCATCAAATCATATACCTACTTCAATTAGTACAAGAACTGTAATTCTATAAAGCCAATTCTGAGATATTCCAAAAAATTTATATTCTTTCAGAAAATAACTCAAAACCCTCTGCTTCTTTCCCAAGCAGGGTAAAGAGTACTTCACCCAAAGGCTATGTGCTATCAAAGATTCGAAAAGACTATCCTCAAATGGATCAACTCAAATCAAAATCGATCAACTAATAGAAAATTTGTAGCAAAATTTTTGAAATTTTATATTTTGTAATTTTTTAGGAAAACGATGTTGCTCTTGTACCTTTTCAACAAAATGAAAATATTTTTGAACCTTAAAAATGATTTTTATATTTAATATTGCTTTTTTAATAATTATTATTGATTATTTTTTTTTTCAAAAAATAAATCAAAATATCTCAAAAACTAAGCCTTCTAGAGATCTTAGAGTAGGTATCTTTTTGTCAGATAATAAATAAAATTTCAAAATAAGTTTTTAAAAATTGATTTTCTCCTTTGGCGTAAAAGTTTGGGGGCTTAAAATGAAAAATAACTCCAATAACTACGCAACTATCGTTTCGTCTGAAAAGTTTATTGTACTTAAAAAAAATCTCTTCAAGAGTTTAGAAGACCTTAATAAAATTGATTTTTTTTCCAAGTTTAACACACTGTATCTCGAAAATAAAACGTTTCATAACAAAGCTTTATGAAATGGGTAACAAATATTTTTACGTGTTTTGCCGTTTGCTGAAGTTATGAACATAATACAAACTGAAACACCCTGTAAATCTTGATACTTACTGAAATATCTCTCAAAATAAAGCTGAAATCAAACCTCAGCTCAAGTAAAAAAATTCAATATTTTATCAATGGAAATTCAGACTGCATATTATTAATTTTTGTTTATTAACGCAAATATTCATAATGGCAAATTATAATTTAATTAAGCGCGATCCTTGTACTACAATGTAAGACCAAAAAAAAACCAACAGTAGTTTATAAAACACATTTCCTCACTTATAAAGGTAAATACACATCTGAAGTTGTTTTTAGCGTACACACGTATATTTCTGAGATAATTGATCCTCGAGCCAGTCGAGTCGGCATTGTTTATTCAATTATTCATAGTGGAGACCTCCGCTAATTTGTCAGCATATTGCGCATAAAACTTGTGGCCAGAAGGGCCGTATGTTTGCAGTGTATTTATCACTGGAACCCCTGATTGCGCCATTGTCATGATAATTTAATATCGTAATACATTTAACGACACCCTAATTTCACCCTCGCAGATTTCATGCCAAAGGGAGAAAGAGAAAGCAATATATGCACTCTTCTTGTATAGAATGCTTCGCATGGTACCCGAGATGAATTAAGTGATTGTTATTTTATTTTATTCTTCTATTAAACCCTTCATTGTTATTATAAAGGGTCGGAGATTAATAAATCAACACTTTACATTTCATGTAAATTATTTTTTAAATCTAAAGTAACAGGTGATGATTTGTTATTATAATCAACTGTTCGATTTTTAGTTATTACCAGATCCAATATTTCTTCAATTTTTGTTGCAAAGAAAGATTTATATTATTGCCAATTATCTTCCATACCTACATTTTTTTACTTTGATGCCATGCATGACTTTATAATGAATGCATCGACCTGCTAGTTTCTAATGTACAGGATGGCTGACTTTTCATTGTCCAGCTTGTATTTTCTGAAAAAATATGAAAGATGCAGAAAACAGTCAAATCAAAAAAAAATTAAGCTGGATACGGTCTACACCACAGCGTCACACTTTTCCATGGGCAACATGTTTTAAAGGCAAAATACCCAACTTTGTTTATGTTTTTTTAATGTAACAACCTCTATTTTTTTGCAGATTTGGTGTTTAAATAATTTTCTCTTTACAGTGATGTAGATGTATCACAAGTAATATATTTTTCAAAGGTAGGTAAATGTTACCTTATTATAGTCGGCCGTGATAAACAAAGTTTAGTATTCGATCTTAATGATAGGGTACTGAAGTTTCTTAGTCGTGATTTTAGAAAATTTTACTTGCTGAGGTTTGCTGAACTGGATATGCACATTTAGTTTTAGGCTGTTAGGACACAATACATGACGAAATTTCCGGCAATGCGAATAAATGCATATGTTCGTCAAATGTACCTATTTATTCAAACTTCCGCATGAAAGACCCTGTATATGTTGTGATTTACTCCGATTGATTTCCTTCCATATCAAGAAGATCGTTGATGTAGTTGTTTTATACCAAAGACTTAACTTCTTCCTGGATTTCGTTTTCATCATTTTTCTGTGAACCATCCTGAACCATCTTATGAGAAAAGTATTAATAGTTTGCTTATTTTGGTTGCGTCCTTGACCTGAGAAAGGATTACTGAAATAGTGATTGTGGCAGTGCTGGGTTAAGGTGTTATTCTTTTCTGTGATTTTCAGGGACGACTTTCTTCGGGCGTTGTCTCGGTTTGATTTTTCATTTCAGTTCACTGAATATCTCCGTTGTCATTTTATACTTTACGGTTTCAATTTAAGCGTATATGTTACTTTGAGGTTTCATACTTTACAGCTTTCTCGTGATCGATTCGTTAGTGACGAACTAGCGAAAGTGTTAATTGTCACTATGTAGGTTTTAATGATTGGGCTTTGCACGCTTTTACTACATGACTTGGAGCTTATTTGCTAAGTCACGCCTGCGTTGTTTTGGAATAATTGGTGTAATCAATTTGATAATCTTGATTTTGCTAGCATCACTGTTTGATGATTTTTTTTGTAACCTTTTTGCTTGATTAGCGAAGAAGAATAATTCTTCTAGGTCTAGGATCACAGTCAAATTACTGGCTCCGCTTTTTTTGTTGAATTTAAGTTGCATTTATTTTCACCCCTCAGGATTTTCGTCTCTCTCCTTGGGATCATCTGATAAGTGCATTGTGATAGTTTTGGGCACTTTCAGTTGAATTGTACACTTCTCGAATCATGTCGTTATCTAGTCTAGGTAGGTTTGATGGGCCGTTCTTACTTACTTATGCATTTATTTTCTAATTATAAGCTTGTATTCGCAAAATTATTAGACTAGATTTTTCTTTGTGTCCCTGAAATGACTTTACAGCTCACAAACAATTATTCCTTGGGTGAAATTAAGTCAATTTTGATGAAATTTTGCTATGACTTTACGGTTTTATGGGACAAAAAGTGCAATACTAAAATTACCCATGAAGTTAATTTCATTGTGTAAATTTTGGTTCTTTTAGGTTTCTCTTTGAACTTCTACAGTAAGCGGCTAAATTATGGAACCAAATGGAAAAATCTTTAAATTTTGAGTTTTGATATGAATCCTAAAAAAATTTCTTAAATTTAATTTGATTTCTTCTGACGTGTAATCAGAAACTCGCGCACTCCGCGAATACAGGGCGTTATAGAGCCCATTAAAATGAAGAACAATTTGAACGAAAATGGAATCCGATAGATAACATACCTTAATAATAGATGGAATTGATAACATACCTAAATCTGAAAGAAATTTGAAGTTTGGCAACCTCCCAAACTTAACTTAGAATTTAAAATATTAAAAAGCTCGCATTGCCATGGGCATGAAAATATTTAACACAATTATTTTTTGAGAATTATTTATTCACATGTCCAGTGCAGTGTTGCCGCTTTTATTTTTACAAAAATGGTCATTATCTTTGGGAAAAAAGGAGTTACAGCACTGCGGTAAGAGAATTTACTTATGATCTGAGTGCGTGAGTTACTGATCACCCTGAATATTTTTATAGAGGCTGTTCCTTGGCTCAGTAACAACAACAGCGTATATTTTTTAAATGGGACACTCTGTATATTACTGCATTTTGATATTGTCTGAGAAAACTCAATAAGAATGGTTTTACAATTTATTATTAAAGTTTAAAGCGAGTAGTTTATAGGAGTTACGTTACAAACAAGTGATAATCGTATTATTTTCCATTTTATCCAAGCAGCTTAGGTACCTTGACAACGGCTAAAGATACAGAAAAACGGCTTACATGTCCCTATTTTAACTTTTCACGTATAGAATCCTATTATTTAGTTTATATTTTTATAAAGAGGTTGATAAACAATCTGATAATTTTCATCATCCAGTATTAGTTTTTCATCCACACAATAGGATTTCACATGATAAGTTAAGATATAGGAACATGTAAGCCGTTTTTCTGTATCTGTAGCCATTTTCAAGGTAAAACGGAAACTTTAAAAATGGAAAATTACGATTTTCACTTGTTTATAACTCCTAAATTACTCAATTTAAACTCTATATCCATAAAAACCAATCTTATTGAGTTTCTTCAGACAATATAAAAATGCAATAATATACCGGATGTCTTATTTAAAAGAATATAAGATGCTGTCATTACTGTGTCAAGTATAAAAAAAATATAACGTCACAAGAAATTAAAGTTGGATTTTTCTCAAAACTCAAATTTTAAATATTTATCGATTGGGTTCCATAATTTAGCCGCTCACTGCATAGGGTGTCCCAGAATACAGAGGACAAACTTTTAAAGTAGGATATAGTTACTTCATTTTTAAGTCTTCTTAAGCACAGAAGTCTCATAATATACTTATACTTTTAATATAAAAAGTCTTAACCTACCCTCTAAGTTGACTATTAACGAAGTTACAGAGTGTTCAATGTTCAAAAAAAAAAATTTTAATTATAATTTTTGTAGTAGGTATAATAAATTATAACTCCAAGAAGACGGAATATTTTTTTATGATCTTTTTGTGTTGTTTTTCTATTAATTAGTATAATTAATATAACGGTGATAATTACGTGTGTGTAATTTTCAGGGACGTACGGTAGAAAGTGGTCCAACGTTTTATCCCCTAATTTTTACGTCACTGGATCAATTTTGGTTTCGACATATTTTTCCAGAAACTAGACATTTCTGCTACAAAAAAGGCACTCAAGTAGTAGACATTCAAGAAGGGGAACCAGTGATAGGTTTTTCGTCAATATTTTCCAACTTTTGGAAAAATTTACAGATTTTACGTTGGGTTTCTTCGTCTCCGGCTCTCCCGACCATGAAAAAATCCAAGCCACAAAGTTTTATTTATTTTTTTTCATTTTTATAGGTAGGTATGTAAATATTACTGAACTTTCACCTATTCCATTGTGTATATCTCAAAAACTGTTTGGAATTTACCTACCAAACATAAATGCCTTGTTTGTACCAATAATTTCCAGCTTTTGTAAAATTATGTCAAGAGCAAAATTTATCCAGTCAATTGAACGTTCAAAATCGCATTTAAAAATTCAAAACCGCATTTTTTTGTTAAAATGTGAATTAATTTTATTATTTTATGTAAATTAAGAAAAACACTATGAAAAAAATAGGAAACTTCCTATAAAAATCAACATTAAAAGGCGATTTTCTTCTAAACGATAAGATTAGGTGACTTTTATAAAGTCCTTTTTTGTATACAATGAGTCGACTAAACTACGCTTGGCATTTAAAAATTTTTAAAATATGTTATTGTGGTGCAATAAAAAAATACAGTTTTTCTGAGTATATCAATAACGACTCAAGTTATCCATCTTTCATGGTTTTGGGAATATCAATAGCGGGTAAGTTAAAAATCACCACCGTTTATATAAAACCAGTGACTTTTTGATATAAATATGTAAATTTAATAGCTGCCTAATAATTTTGACATGTAATTTCACCCCGAAGTCTACTTGTTTCCTAGTCTCTCAACATCAATAAAGCATACAAATTATTAGCATCCTCATCTGTTCAATTTGTAACAATATTAGACTAGACATTTAATAATTCCATGATGAAATACAAACGTTCCGAGCGGGTATACCGATACTATTAGCGAATTAATCTAGCGCCATTGTAGTATGGAAATGTAGCGTGAATTATTCCCAGTATAAGAATGTCCGGGGATGTATTTACAGTCCATTAATGAATACAAGGGGAGATCTTGATGCAATTATTGTTATTGGCTGATGTTTATTCGCCTGCAGCGTCGTGTCTGAGCATCGACTAAACAGATTATACAGAATGCACCGGTGCTCCTTTTTATAACTTACGGGGCATTCGAATCTTATTAGCTTAACAATTGCCATTCGACAAATCAACATCAATTCGACAGTTGTTTTCGCTTGCTAGAAATTAATCTTTGGCAATTACTAATCAGATAAGGGTGAACAATTGACTGTGTGATGACATAATTCCACTCAGCAAATTTCGAAATTGGAGAAATGCGAAAACCGAAAGTTCACTTAATTAAACATCACACATTTTATTGTACCGACTACTGGCTTTTAGTGTTTCCAAATACACACATGACAGGGGGTAAGTAAATTTATAAGTGCGAAAAAAATTATGTCAAAAAAATAAATTTTAACTATTTTCTAAAGTAACTTCAACGTAAAAAGAGACATCCTGACGAAAATAACACTAACCCCGTACCTTTATATAAAAATCAGTCAATGTCCTACTCCTGCTGTTTTCCTACATTTCCTAGATTTCACTTCAGTTAACTTTTCGGCTTGAAGTTTTTCGAGACGATTTAATTTGATATTTTTATTGTTAAGCTAAATTTTGGTTTATTTTCAAAAATGGGATCTAGATTACTCGGAGATGTTCCCCCTCCACTTAGTAGTTCGAAAACAATTGCGGCTTATTCATGATGGAGCTCCACCACATTCTAGAACAGCTATTATATTCATCAACACACAAAACATTGATAATTAAATATTTGAAAAAATGGCCGAGGGAAGTGGCAAGTGAGTTGAAAATGATTATGAAAAAGTTTAAACCTTAATAGCAATATCACTGGTCACTGATCATTCATCGGCAAACATTTTAATAGGTCGTGAGCCTCCTAAAAAAAAACAGCCTTCGTTTCCGTTTCCATATTGTAATTTTCTAGATATTAGAAAGAACTGAAACAATATGATCGTGGGCCTTTTCTTTAATCCTGAATGATGATTTACCAGCCGTATAAATAGACTCTTTCGCTACAGATAGAGAGGCATTGCTATCCTTATTTTTCATACTGAGTAGTTATTGTGTGAAATTTTTAAACAATAAAATCTATAATCAAGACTTTTTAACCTATTTTTCTTTTGTTGCAGGGTGTGGTCCGGGTCATGCACTTCTGGGTAAAACGAGACGACCTAGAACAGCATTCACATCCCAGCAACTTCTGGAGCTGGAGAAACAATTTAGGCAAAATAAATACCTGTCGAGACCAAAGAGATTTGAAGTGGCAACTAGTCTAATGTTAACTGAAACTCAGGTAATTAATTACCTATTGAAATTATTTTCTAAAATTAAGGCTTCCATCATGAGTTTTGAAGTATTTATTTTTAACTTAAAAGTAAAATCTGCTATATTTTCACCTGGAAATCATTTTGGAGCAGGACTGCTGTTAGTTGAAGCTCTATAGACAGCACAAGTACTCTTTTTAGACAAATTTGTCTGAATCAATCCAAAATGATAACAACTTTATGAATAAAAAATTGGAGCTAATAACGTAATGTAATGAACTTCAAAGCGTTTTAATTTTGATATCAAAGTTCATAATGATCCAATTAAATATGTACTTTTCACTAACTGTACTAATTTAGCGAATATATTTTAGTTGAAAATGGTCTAATTTCAGCATAAAGCGAGGATTTGGGCATCACTAAAACCAGAAGATATGATAAATTCACGTCATATTTCTTGCAGTTATTCAGACAATCCTAAAATATGACTTGTGCCTGTTTGTTTGGAGTTGTGCTTATCCGTCCCATAACTCTTAGTCGGGAGAAGAAAACAGTTTCGAGCTTGCTCGTATCATTTGACACTTCGTCATTGATTTTCTTATGGAAATATTTCGGATTCATTTAGGTAGTGTCTATAATACTTAACCTAATACAAAAGCAGCATCTGCTTTAATGGTTAAATTTAACATTTAACTACTGAATACCTAGCTAACTTTGCAGTTTCAAAATCATTTTTCAATACCTAACAATAATTTAAACTGTCAGTGTGCGGGTTAAGCAAGATTTCTCAAAAAACCCGCTCTGTTGTTCTAAAAGATAAACAGAGTGACGAGGAACGAAAAATAGACTGACGGTTGATCATGACTTTCGTATACCGTTACGTCAAGACAAAATTACAAAGTTTTATAACATTTAATACTATATACGGGTGTCCCAGAATAAAGGTGACAAACTTCGACGGTAGAAGAATATTTACTGTAATTTAAGACAAAAACTCTTTTATTAAACTAATTCTCTAAAATGGGTATTTAACGAAGTTACATCAGGCTTTTCAATGCTCAAAAGAAACTACATTTATTTGTATAACCAAAACGGCTCAATTTTTTTATTGTGGAATTTTTTATGTCATGTTTACAGTAGGTATTTAGTATACTTAATATTACAGCAGTAATTACATACAGTGTGTTTCCCTTCAAATGGAAGCACCGCAATAACTTTTTTTATTTTTTGGTGAATGTCAAAAATCTTTTTGCAAAAAACTATACTGTGATCAAAAATAAACGCTAAAAAGTGAGAAAACATCCTTTTTTTCGAAAAAAATTATTTAAAAATGTTGTTTGATATCATCTCAAACCACCAAATCTTGGTTTGTCAGTTCAAACTCAAACTGTGAGAACAATTCTTACTTAATTTTTTCAGACAATCTAAAAAAGTAAAAATATACAGGTTGTCATATTTAAAATATCAAAGTTGTATGCCGTAAAGCAATATTGGGCCAACTTGTATTGCTGAAAATAATTTCAGGCCATAGGTATCTTCAAACCATACAACTTTTTTCTCGCATCTTTTTTTTATATTTCGAACGGTATGGCCGCTAGAAAAGAACAACGCACTAATGACTAATGTAGAACGATACAGCAAAAATAATTTTTGAGATTCATCACCAAAAAATAAAATAATATTTTGAGGTGCTTCCATTTGAAGTGAAACACACTTCCATTAAAATTTCAGAAATTTATTTGAACTACTGTCGTCAAATAAATTATTGGTAATTATTGTTAATTAATTATTGTAAAAGTCATACATTATCTTTCCGACCCTTAGTCTTAGCCTACCATTATCAGTCGCAAAACCTAGAAAAAAAATTTAACTAGTAATAAAAATATTCACAATATCAACGGCTGTTACATAGCATAGTTATTTTCATCTATACAGGATAGCACAACATATGTATATCTTGGTTATTTTAGAGAGAACAGTCTGTATTGTATATTATTACATTTTGGGATTATATTTAAATTCTTGTTTACAGGTTTTACTGGTTTTTATAAGTGCTTTCAAATAATAAAAATCGCACTTTTTAATTTTTAAAACAGTTTACTTTGAAAACGGCTCACGAAATCGGAAAACGGTTTACCTTTTTCCATCTTAACTTTGCATGCAGGTACTCTTGCATGGTATAAAAATATTTTTAAAATTGCATTTATTTTTTTATTATTGGTAACCTATATAATAATTCTTAATTAAAACACGTCTAAGCGTGTTTAAATCCAGCTTTCAAACACGCGCGTGTTTTAAAGTTACCACGGGCACCATCAACGTAACTGCGGGGAAACGTGTCGGTCAACAACGCCTTGTATCAACTTTATAATACCTAATTATTGTTCTAATATTGTAATATCAAATAAAATAATTACTAACACATTTGAAAATCCTAATTTAAATATTCAACAATTTATGATTCTATGGATATCTCATCCACACAGTACTAGGATACCTACTATATGAATAGTGAAGATGCGAGCATGCGTGACCCGTTTTCCAATATTTTCAGCCGTTTTCAATAAACTGCTTTTAAAATGGAAAACGGTGATTTTCATTTGTTATAACTCATATATTGTTCATTATAAACTTCAACATTATTCAACACTTCAAAAAACCATTCTTATCGAATTTTCTCAGACAATCTGAAAATGTAATAATATACAGAGTGTCCCATTCAATCAAAGTAATAAACTTGTATGTCGTACAGCGATATTCAGCCAGCATGAATCTCACAACTCGTAAACCCCCTGTAGATTGAGGCAAACAACAAATAAAAGGCAAATTATACAAGGCTGTAACTACAAGTACCCTACCGGTTTCGATCTAGTGAACCATCTTCAGGGGAAAAAGGACGGCTTCAAGCAAGCGGTGTTAAACATCCAAGAGAAGGCTATTTAAATAAATTATCATAATATAGTGCAATAACGGTAAAAATAGCAAGGTTCGATCAGTCAAAAAGGTCGGACATTACAACGGAGGTGTTTTAAAATTTGGGTGCCAAGACCTTTCATTGTATTGTTCGGCCGTTTTAACCTGTACTCTTAGACTATATTAATGAATATGGACCGCGCCTTCCCTATCTTAGCTTGAAGTCAGTTTTGGTTTGTTGATATTCTCTCTCGCACTCATATGCTGCTTCTGGCGGGGTAAGGGGAACGACGTAAAACGTAAACAAACAGAACGCAACGACAGTGGCGCGCTCGAGTTCAGTTATAGGAAATGTAATAATTACATAAATTATAATAATGATCATAATATTCATAATATTATTATTTTATTTGCAGTTTTTGTTACAAAAAACATAAATTATGGGAATACTAATAGATATTAAATTAAGAAAATATATACTTATACCTACCTATACAAAATAAAAGGTACAAAAAGGTAATAACAATTTAGCAAATAAAAAATCGATAGGAAAGTCGGAAAGCAATATACATCAGTAGGTAGGTACCTAAAATATTTTTTCAATTTCTTACATATTTAGTTGATTTTATTCTAAAAATAAATTAAACGAACCTAATTGAAAATATGTCAGATACCTAATCACTAATTTTAAAATGCCCTGTATTACTAAAGTTTTGTTCTGATATTGCTGGGAGTGAATTCGTCTCAATTTTAGAAGAATTAATTGCCGATAAAAAATGAAAGATCATGGAAAAAGTTCACCACATTTTAAAAATTTGCACCTTAAAATTAGTAATAATCTAAAATTTTTTTAACGTTCGTGCAACCGGATCAAGGTCTTCTATTTCATATTCTTTGATGATATTGTTTGAATATTATTCCCCCTCTCCATATTCTGATTATCTTAAATTAGAGGTTGACAATAATAATTAGGTAATATACTTTCAAAAAGTCAGTATTTTTTATTTATTTAAATGGAATAATTTTTCCAAGTTGCATTTTTCAAAGTATTCAGTAGGTATTCAGTATGCTTTCGAAAATGAAAAAAAAACTGTCAAACAATAATTGTTTTCACAAATTAAAAGATAAAACACTTACACTACGCTACGCCCATGACCATGTATGCTTTGTTTTGATTGACGGCTTTGCGTTGCTTACGTAGGAAACTGATAGACTTACCTTCTTTCGAAGTTTTCTCAAAAACAGAACACGTTTTCGCCACTTTTTTTTAACTTAATTGAAAAATTAAATTAATTATTAAAGCTTAAAACGAGTGAAAGCTAGAGCTGAAAATATAAATAACAAGGAACTTACAACTGTTTGAAAAACACGAACTCTAATTATGGTATTATGTAAACAAACGGTCTGACAGGATGTAAACATTCATGTTGCCAGATGTAGCAAAGTAAAACGGGTATAAGGGATCCATCGATGTTTATTGCCCACCAATAACACTGGAGAGGTTGCGCTCTTTCATTGTAAGTGCCAGTTTCATTATTGATCTGGAATTCATTATTTTGAACAGTCTTGTTTGGAGAGAGAGGGATGTCGGAACACTTTTTCAGTGTTTATGTCTTGGTCCATCTTTTATTTAATAGTCTAAGCCTGTACTACTTTGATTTTGCACTTTTGGTGTTATTAAGACCGAAGATTTCTTAGATCTATTACCTTTTAAGTACTTGCTTGGTAAATAGAATTTTGGATTAATTTTTTTTTATCATTAGCAAATCTTTGAATAAGACTGAATAATGAAATAATCGGGCTATCCAATACAGCGTGCCCCAAAGTACACCCATGTATTGGAATCACGGTTAGCGAAAACACGCACTTTGGGGCCTTAAGGTGTTCACAGACAAACGTGGCTGCGGGAGCGGGACGTATTTGTGCAGCAGGAAATGCATGAACACCAAATCTCCAGTATTGTACGGGATTAATACTATTGGTGAAAGTATAGCAGAACCACTATCTATATTTATATTACATTTTTATTCAATGGCAAAATTTTATGTCAACTTGTATTGTTTATTCACCTAATATAAAATTTTACCTTTAATACTCGTTATTTTACATTCCTTTTCTTTTATGGTTTCAGGTGAAAATCTGGTTTCAAAATAGAAGGATGAAATGGAAAAGAAGCAAGAAAGCTCAACAAGAAGCGAAAAGTGCAAAAGAGTCAGACAGTTCTAACAAATCGCAAACCAGCAACACATCCAGTCCCGTGACGAAAGCCAGTTGTTCATCTTTCGTGAGCCAAGAGCCGAGCAATGAACCTCCAGTGAGTCAATCACCAACCGAAAATATCACCAGGAAAATTCCAGAAGGCGAATCTCTGTACAGACCTTACGTAGTGTAGATAAATTAATAATTATTTATTATAATCTCATTGTTTTGATCTTGGACTGTGTAAATATTGTAATGTAGAACTCGATTATACTGTAATATATTTTTAATTTTTTTAAGCTCTACCTCACCAAGTTCAAATTTGAGACACGTGTAAATATGTTCAAGTTCCTAACTGTACTGATTAAGAATAATTATTGTAATTATCATAAAATATCTAAGAAAAATCTTTTTTTATTTCACTCCTATAATATAGTTTGCTTGAAGAACATAAAAAAATACCCAGGAGCTACTCTTTGAAGAAGTTTAAAAAAAGCGGAAAATATTTTAATTACCTACAGTTAAAACTAACTTCTCAAAAGCTAGACCTACATACTTTTTTTACAACCTCAAAAACAATTGTTTTCAAAATTTCAGGAAAAAAAAGATAAATTTGTCACAATATGCTTACTTTGGAAGATGTACAACAACGATTTTGTTAAAAACATGCCTACCTATATAAAATAGCAAAACCAACGAGATTTCCGTTGTCTTAACTCGGGAAGTACATTGGATTAGATTATACCGTTAGGTGTTGGTTTGCGACGTGGCACTCAGAGAGGTCTCTAATTGACTAATTGGGGTAAACATTGACGCTTGCGTCGCTTAATCCAAGGAAGTCCGAAACTCGAAAGATTGGCGAAGATTGCAGATATTGACCATAAGTTACGTCAACTGCGGAATTTTGCACCTTATTTGGTGCGCAACGGCTTACTTGATTTAAGTAGTGCAGACATTGAATCATGCTGACAACTTCATGATGATGCTTATTCCATATGGATTTTTGGAGATGTTGGCCGAAAGATTCGTAAATTGTTAATACTTTAACATGTTCACAGATCAACACGGCATACGTAATTGCGCAGCGGGTAATGTATATGAACACTAGAATACCTCCAGTTTTGTTGAACACCTTAAAGGTGTTCACAGACAAATGCGGGATTGCGAGACTCGGGAGCAGCGGGAGCGAAGAGATCCGAGAGCGGTACTTATTTGTGCAGCGGGATATTTAGGAATTGAAACACGTCTCTTAGTACTCATTCAAATCCCCTTACACAAATATATATTGCGCTTGCGGATCGCTCCGCTCCAGCTCCCAAAGTTTCGCGTTGGTCTATGAACACCTTTATATCTGACCACTGACCAGGCACTATTTGCGGCATTTCCCGCATCTTCGGTCCATATTTCTTTCAGGGCATCAATGGGACAACCTGCACAGTCACTGAAGAACTTTATACGTCATCATCCTAAAAGACGAGACTTTCTTTTTTCAGTACACAACGCAAGGTCTTCTTTAGCCACGATAAGCTGGTAGGTACCATCAAAGTGGCACCAACAATAGTGGAACTGAGTTTGATTCCACACGATTTTTTGGCAAATAGTATCTTGATTTGGCAAATATTGAGCGACCAATTACCACATATGTAATACCTTATAACTTATAATACCGCTGTATAATACCTTAAGTTTTCCTCTTTGAGGGATATCTGCTGAAGTCCCGAGTTCCCGAGTCTACAATAAGCGTTCAACGTGAAATCGTTGTCTTGGGTCTTAAAGTTTTAAACCAAATTTCTGAAACTTTCTCACATTTTTGTGCTTTTTTTTTTTTTTTTTTATTGAAAATGCACATGCACTGCAGGGAAATCCCTATGACGCTCTGGGAGCGGTGCATGAGCGGAGATATCGATTCACGTTGGCCTTGAATCTCTGTAGGTTGTATACTTCGGGAAACACGCCCTTTGGAATGCTATTCCAAAGTGATGCTGTTCTATACATAAAAGAAGTCTGAAATAGGGTGGTACGAGGTGTAACGAGCTGAACCTGATACGGATGAGCGTCTGCGGCTCGACGTGTATTTCTGCCCGGTATTGTTCTTGGTGGGATCAAGCGGGCCACGTCTTTTGAACACTTTCCATTAAAATATTGTAAAACAGACTCAGGTCAGCTACTCTTCTTCGATGTTCGAGAGTGTCTAAATTTTTTGTCAAATCTGGATCCCCAATCAAGCGGATGGCTCTTTTCTGAATCGAGTCGAGAAGTCTCAGCGTATGTTTGGGAGCTGAGCTCCAAACATGTGAGCAGTACTCCAAGGATGGTCGGATTTGAGCCTTGTATAAGAGGAGAAGCTGTTGTGGTGTATAAAATTTCTTCGTACGGAAGAGTGTTCCAAGTTTTTGAGAAGCACTCTTCGCCAGACCAGCAACATGATCATGCCAAGACATGTTCGCTCCGAGGCTCACTCCAAGTAAACGAAGAGATGACGCTGGGGTAAGAGAGTGTCCCGCCATCATCATATCTGGCTCCAAAACGTTGGTCTTTTTGGAGAAGATGACTGCTTGGGTTTTTCCAGCATTGAATTGGACTTGGTTTCTATCGCCCCAAGTTAGAATGTCCTGCAAGTCACTGTTAAGTATGGCAACTTCTTGCTCCCTGCGAGTCTGTGCGTCGATGGCAGATGTTCGCGCATCTAACGTATAAGAAGATATGAGGGTACTGTCGTCGGCAAAACTGTATATTGGATTTTTTGTTGTTTCAAGCAAGTCGTTTATAAATATTAGAAAGAGAGTCGGAGATAAAATGGATCCCTGAGGCACACCGGCATTGATGGAAAAGGTCTCAGAAAGAACTCCATCGACTGCCACCTGTAATGAACGATCTCCGAGATAGCTCGCAAGCCACAAGCAGAATTTCTCGGGCATGCCATAGGCCTGCAGTTTTGCCAACAGTCCGCCATGCCAAACACGGTCGAAAGCTCTAGAAATATCAAGCGCAACCCCTCGAGACTCCCCATGGTGCTCGATTGCGCCGTTCCACAGCTCGGTGACGTAAGTGAGGAGGTCACCAGTTGACCTCTGTTTACGGAATCCGTATTGGCGGTCGCTGATTATGTTTTGTTCGGCATTCGTCTGTTCTAATAAGGTTTATATCAAAATTCAAATCAACAGCTTACCTAATTTACCGCCTTTTTAATTCAGTTTGCATAACGAGTACCTTAACTGTTGCCCGTGCGAGTGAAAAATGTTCCGTTTGTCGAAAGTTATTGTTGAAAAGAACAAAAATTTTACATTTGAACAAAACTTCATTAGAACTATTAATATTTGAAAAAACAAGATGTCAGATGGAGAACGTGCTCAAATAGGTCACCTCCTACTTCAAGGCAAAGATGCGCATGAGCAATCATCATGGAAGCACGAACTCTTTATAGAAGATCATCGTCTATTAACGCAATAGTAGCTTGAATAGGAGCTACTACATCTTCTTCATTCAAAACTGAATCGCGGTGAAGTTGTTCTTTCACCCTCCCCCTCGGTAAAACTAATCCAGAGGATTCCAATGTAGCGGTCTGGGAGGCCATAGTATGGATTCACCTCTTCCGATCCACCTCTCTGCGAAATTTTCATTCAAGAAATTCCTCACTTGTGTCTCATAATGTGCAAATGCACCATCATGCTGGAACCAACAGTTTATTTGAGTACCAATGGAACTTCATCATCAAGTAATAATATTTAATAAAATTAATAAATTTGCCCGACTGCCGAATGTGTTTCTTATAAACGATTCCTATAAACATGGATTCCTATAAACATAGATAATATTCCAGAAGTTCACGTGCCTGAACTCTCATGTTTGAGAGCGCCAGTCGCAATCAAGAGCCTCATCTCACTTTAGTTAGGCTTAGATTCTAGAAAAGTAAATAAATCCTGTCAAGTCGATGAAATGTCCAAGTTCTGAAGCGTGTTTACGTATTTATCATTCTAGATCCAAACAGGGTCAGAATACATGCAAAAAATGGAAAAACATTAACAATAACATGATGAAGTCAAATATCAAACTCTCTTTTCCGCCAAGCAAACTGTCGCCGTCTTCGTACTATTTAAACATGTGAGCAAAGGGAAACGAAATTATTAATGCAACAGGCTTCTTTGGAAATTTCATGTTTGAGATTTAATCTGTGAAACTGTAAACTATAGACTTTTTTTTCCAAAGTCTGCCTTTGCTTTTCATTTGCTTAGAGGATAAAAACGTACCCAAAATCGTCAAATGAAAGCACTTTGCGATATTCATTGTCCTATCCACGTCTTCTTTCTTTTTTCACTACAGTCACATTAAACCCTCTCAAAACCTTCCGGGGTAGGCACATATATGGGATGAGAGGTGATTATGACGTCACATTTTGTTGATAATTGGTCGCTGACGTCAGCAACTATAAGTGACATCTTAATCACGTCGTTTAAGTAGTTGATATCTCTCGTAATTAAAGACAACCAATATGAGACGTCAAACAGAAGTCAATTGAACCCATTTTACAACGTCGCCGTAAGTAATGAGTTTTTAACATATACAAGCGTGAATCTTGAACAAGTCAAATTGAGACCAGAGCTACTTACAATTCTTCGTTCTTGGAATGAGTATTGAATTTGTGATATTTTTTCATTCGCAAATCAACAAAACTTTAAAGTGCTTGTATTTGGTTTTTGTAAATTCAATGTTCACAAGATAAGTGGTGACATAAAAATGGTGTGTGAACACAATGATTGTACCGGGTGGGTCATACTTAATATAATTTAAAATATTCCCGAAAGCCTTGCAAGTGTTTAAATTTTGATGTACAATGTTTGTCGTTTTGACGGGCTAAAGAACGTGTTTTTCACGGCCCAGATTACATATTTTTTGGTCAAAGTGACGTCTTTTATGTGGAGGTGCTTTCGTGGCTTCTGAAGTGATTTTTAAGTGAATTAATGACGTCTTAGATCTGTGACATTTTTTCGTCATTACAACGTCATTTTTATGTCACTCAAATAGCCATTATGCACAGATAATAGACCATGTAATGATAATACACCAGAAAATGACGTCATATTGGAGTTGCTCTGTTACCTGGGTTGTCCAATAATTCAAGCCGCGGTTAACTTTCTTCCAATACGCTGTCAAACTCTTCCCTCAATATTACCAAGCTGTTTTTCCTCTTATTGCTCTTGCCTATTATACAAACATGGCGTTGAAGATTTCTTCGAGACACAACTTGATAATCGTCGCTTTAATAGATACCTACTTCTTTTACGCACAGGTAAGCTACAATAATTATTCCACAATTCTTAAAAGTTTTTTAAATCGCATACTTTCTCGTGCAAAAAGCCACTTATTAAAATAAATTATTTTCTCGTGGTGAATCTTTGCTATTAATATCTACTAACCCTTTTGATTGTTTGATAATAAAAAAATCTAAACGTACTAACATCAAAACATTCATATGCAAAGTATGATTATCGTCGAGATTTCTTTTTGCGGATTATGTATTTTTACACCCCTAGTAGTCAATGTTACTTTCAAAGGTCTATTTTAGTGTAGCGCATATTACAGTGGAGCGAAAAGTGGTAAAATATAAAACGAAACTGAATTAAAACGAAACCGAATCAAACAATGGAATTGAATTTGAAACATATTCACAAGCAAGAAAGGCTACATTTTATAAAAAGCCCTCCAGCCCTTCCAACCTCTTTCTATAATAATGCTCGTAGCATAAAAAGGAATCCGTTAGATTTTATAGCATGTTAATAAATCGGTCATCCTGAATTCAAAGACGATCGATTTGGGGTTAAGAAACGATATCCTCCGAATCATTTATACAGAAAAAGGCGATTCTCTTGTAACAAAGAGCGCCGCGGCGCCGACGGCGTCCAAATAAAACATAAGACAATCGAGCGGAGGGCGATCTGATGTCCCGACCGGTGGCAGGGATAATGCCGTCATCTGATTGGTTGAAAACTTTTAGATTGGTTCCAATCTTCGTAATTTTGGTCGAGAAACTAATAATTTATTGCTCTGGTGAGCTTGTTTCCAAGTACACTTGAGTGAAAAAGTTAACTGGGGGCGAACTTGGAGGCAATCGATAAGAAGGATACGTTATCCTGCTGGATATATAGATCTCGCGATTTATGGCCGTGAAAGATTTATTATACCTGAGTAATTTAGATTTTGACATACATGCAGAAAGTGAGTTTATCATACTCATTCATAACATTACTTTGTATGATATTTTCGAGAGATTATGTAATGTATTTGTAGAAATATTAGATAGAAAGAATTTTATTCAAATCTTCGGCCGTTAGGTGCCTATATTATGTTTATTCAAATGCATTTCACATTTCCAAGGAAATCTTAGTTTTATTAATAATTAATGATTAATAGGACTCCTTTCACATTATAATAATTAGAAAAATTTCAGTGCTATATCGATGGTGAACTGTCAATATGTCCTATCTGAAATTTCAGGCATTTTCCGTTTATTGTGTTAAATTGTCCTATCTGCTATTATACACGTTCAGCATGTGATTAATATTTATTGCTAAATTTAAGTATATGTTACAAAATAAACATATACGTTTTTTTTTCTTGTTTCGGAAATTCTAAATTAAAAAAAAAGAACGTTTTTTTCGCTTCCTGACCAATTTACTTTTTTGAGATAGGACTTATTGCCAGTTCACCATCGATATGCAGATTCCTGCACGAGAGTATTAAAATATTTGAATTATCAAAATTGTTTACCATTTTGATCTTGGCTGCTCTATAATAAAATACGTTTAAGAGAACAGGCAGCAACACAAGAGTGACGCCCAGATTCTTCATTAATTCTGCCGTCGGTGCTTTAGCAATTTTATATAGGTATGATTAGATTTATGTATTAAGTCAAAATAAATAAAATTAACTTTCTCAAAAGTTATTCTCAAAAGAAGTTGTCAAAGCATGTAAAAAGATTAAGAATAAGTTGACCAGTGGTCCAGATAGAATTCCTTTTTTTTTTTTGTGAGAGATTGTGCGGCTGTTTTTTCTTACCTGCATATGTCACTCCAAAGGCACACATTTCCTGATTGATGGAAAACCTCTAAGACATGTGCTATACCCAAAAAATGAGACTCTACTAAAGCAGAGAATTACAGACCAATCTCTCTTCTATGCTCATTCTCGAAAGTGTTTGAAATACTCATTTATAACCATGCTTGTTATTCTGTGAACCCCTTGATTTCTTTCTCCTTTTCAAGATGGCTTTATGTCGCGCAGGCAGATCCACTGTCACCAATCTGATGGCTTCTTTCAGTCAGTTCGTAACTAACGCTATTGATAAACCAAGGGGTCAGGTAGATGTTGTCAATGCTGACTTTTGTAAAGCCTATGATCAAATCGATTATTCTGCTCTCTTAAGCAAATTGATGACTTCTGGGTTTGTGTCTTCGTTTGTACTGTTTTTTCATTCTTATCTTCACGGGAGATATGTTGTGTCGTACAATGAATTCAGATCGGACAGTTTCGATGTTACTTCAGGTTTCTCTCAGGACTCTGTTTTGGGTCCTTTGCTGTTCCTTATTTCTTCATTAACGACCTTGGTCGCTTGTTGGAGACTCGCTTTCTGTTTTTCGCTGACGACTTAAATATATTTGCGTCAATGAACTGCCTTGACGACTGCATCGGGATCCGGAAGCAGCTTGGTCTGATTTGGACTGGTGAACTGGTAACAGTCTTCAACTGAACGTCGCGAAGTGCAAAGTTATGTCATTCACGAAAAACATGAATTCCCCTCAATTTAAAATATGAAATTGACGGAGAAGTTTTGAGAAGATGTGAAACGGCTGGACTAGGGTGTCATCTTTGACAGCAAAATGTAATTCAGTGATCACATTTCCTTCTTAACTGACTGAGTCAGCAAAATTGTGATTTGCTGTGACATCTACAATAAAAACCTTCTACTTTTCATTCGTCAGATCTAGGCTGGACTCGAGGCTGGAGTACTGTTCTTTGATCTTCTACCCATTTACCATATTCTTCCATTGGCTCATTGGAGAGGATTCTAGAAATATTTAAATTTCAGGCATCTATCATCCCCGAGGAGCTTGATGTTGCAGTCATTCGATATGCAGAGTCTGTGCAACAGAGTGAATTCTGTAGCATTTATTTATAAACTGCTTCCCGGCTGGATCGACGATTCTGAACTCCTTTGTCGAAGTAGATTTTGCGGTTCTTCATATTAGCTTGTTGAGCTCGCATTTCTTTTATCAGAGACTGTCTAAAACAAACTTATCCACCAAGTCACCAATAGGCATCATAATGTGTTCTAATTTCAATGTTAGGTATGTCATTTATATGACATCAATTTTTCAAGTCTGGGCTTAAATCAAACAAGTTTCATGCGACAGATTCCAATGCACTGGAACAAAGATCATAGGTAATT
This sequence comes from Malachius bipustulatus, assembly GCA_910589415.1. NCBI lineage: Eukaryota > Metazoa > Arthropoda > Insecta > Coleoptera > Melyridae > Malachius > Malachius bipustulatus. Next base: position 10,163,636 of record OU342632.1, read on the forward strand.
ATCTACCAGTTGCTGTTCTCCACTTCTCCTATTTTAATATTCTCATTTCTTTTTTTGTAAAATGTTTTTATTTATTTTTTATTTATCATGTGAAACAATCAAGCACTTGTCATCGTACATGTTGTTTCTGTTTACTTATTTGTATTCTTGTAAATTGGTGTACCTGTTGGGCTAATAAAAATTATTATTGTTATTATTCTCGGCGTAACTCTCTTTCGAGAATCATTTCAACGGTGTCCAAATTATAGCCCATAATAATTGGAGAGAAAAAATTTATTTTGGTCGCAGGGAGAGTTACTTTTGGGAGAGCTTGTATAGGTAAGTTATGAGCGATTCATTATTTAGAGGTACTTTTTGAAATAGTTAATATTTGGCAGATCAAGTGTAACTGTGAGTACCTATAGTGTTATGGTATTTTTGTTTGACATTTTATCATGGAAAGACTTATAATAGCCCGGCACCCGGCACAGCGTCTACAAATTATTGAGAAGTATTACGAAAATCGCCATTCTCCGAAAAATGTGTTTCGTTTGCTTCGAGCGACTTATGGTTTACACAATCCGCCTTCTGAAAGCACAATTCGCAAGACGATTGAAAAATTTGAAAGACAATATTCGTTATTGGATGGTAAGCGACCAAATAGTCCTCATCCAGTACAAAGTGGGGAAAACATAGAGGCCGGCTAGAGGCCGTAGCTGCGAGTGTACAAGAAGATTGCAATGAATTGATTCGGAGCCGATCTTAACAGCTTGGGCTCTCGTATCCTACAATTAATCTTGTGTATTTTACGCAAAGATCTTGGCTTAAAAGCCTATAAAATTCAACTGATTCAAGAACTGAACGGAACCGACCTTCCGAGTCGATACAATTTTTTAGTCTTTGGGCCCTTGAAAAGCTTGGAGAAAATTCATTTTTTTCAAAACAAATTTTGTTTAGTGATTTTGAAGAAGGCGGTTCTTTTGACGAACACGGACTTTGTTCTTTTGAAGAAGACGGGCGATTATTTTGATGAAGAAGAAGGCCAAAGTTATGAAGACCAGCCCGAAGAGATTGAAGACTTGCTGTTACATCCGGAGGAAACAACGATTTGGTGTGGTTTATATGGGCTGGTGGAATCATTGGCCCATATTTTTTTCAAAAATAAGGACGGTCGGAACGTAACAGTAAACGGCAACCGTTATCGCGCATTGATATTGGACTATTTGATTCCAGATATTGAGAACTTTTTTTTTTTTGAGAAATTGAAATTTCGCGTTTCGGGCCCGTGAATTGGCCACCTAGGTCATGAGATATCACACCTTTAGACTTTCTTTGGGGCAAGTAAAGTCAAAAGTCTATGTGAGAAAGCCGGATACAATTCAGGAATTGGAGGCAACTCGCGTTATTCGCCATGCATCAACTGAAATGCTTGAACGCGTCTTGGAAAATTGGAGTCTTAGAATGGACCATCTTAGGCGCGCTCGCAGCCAACATTTAAGAGAAATAGTATTTTAAAAATAATAATTGTCAACAATAGATCTACGCAATCGTTATTTAGTGACAGACTAAAATAAGATTAAAATAAAAGTTTTTATAAAATAAGATCAGTGAGGCACCACGTTACAATAAATTTTTTAAACTCGTGATTTTTTATGAACTTTTAGTTATCAGAAGAAGATGATAAACAGGATATAAAGTATCTCAGCGTTTCGTTCAGAACATTGAGAGACAAATAAATGCCTTCTCAAGGTGCCATTTGAAAAGCTGAAATCAGAAATTATTACAAGGAGTTTATGCTTACAATTCCTTGAGCGCTAAAATTTATTTTCTTCACTCCCCCTCGTATTATTATGAGGAGATACAGAGTAGAGATATTCTTCAAGCATTCACTTGAGATCAGGCCTATGTCAGCTGTCGATTCCCGTTCGACCCATCCCTCAGCAAGGCCCAGCTAGAACCTGTGTTAGAAGTTAGATAACTTTAAATTTCAAGGCAAGAATTTTGTGGGCACCTCATACACTGAGGATATTATCCCCCCAACTCAAAAAATAAATTCTATTACATTAGTTTTACTACTTTCTGACATGAATCTGATGTATCAAATGCAAATATAACATCCCTGTCAACTTCAAAATTTCAAACTCATTATAAATTCACACTAATAAAATTATCATAGTTTTCAAATTTGAGATTGTGTTTGTCGGTGAGGACGTTAACAGTTCGTCTCTCCTTTAAAGTGTAAACCCAAGAACTTTGGTACAAAAGTTAAATTCCATGCCATCAATCTTAATACTTTTTGACATAAAACTGATATGTCAATAATTGTCAAATATGACGTTGCACACGTTACTGTAAATAACTGTGAACGTCCTCAATACTGACATGCAGACTGTCAAAATTCAAAACTAACATTGATTAAGTAGCCTTTCACGGTTGGCTTCAATTGAAATCATAGTTGATTCAGGACTGTTTTACCGTCGTTCATGGAGATTTGCTCCGGAAAATTAAAATGTTTCTTTGACATCTGACTTATTTACGTCAAAAAGTGGTAAAAGTTTTTTTTCTAGTTTTTGTTCCAAAGTTCTCATTCCGCTAAAATATCATTCGGCTCAGAATTTAAAAACCTTCTTGCGCATCAATCGCAGAAATAGTGTATTTTTATGCGATTCAATTATGAATATTTTAACCGCATTTTAAATTGGCTTTCTGTAATTTTCCATAGTCGCATAATATTATAGTGTACCATGTACCTACCGTGCGAGTACTAATTTTTTGTAGGCTTGCATAAGTCGTCAACAGCTATCCATCTGATGATATAAAAATTTTCACGGTCAACTAAACCCTAGAGCTTTCATAGTCAAATTTTGTTTTTCTTACGGACATACCTAATGTTGTTTTTTTCGTGTTATTCGGTATTGTATTAAACACATTATATCGTGTGATCCACAAAATTTTTCATCAACTAGCGCCTTGGAAGAGAGAGATGGCTATTGTAGTCATTTCTGAGCTCATTTTACTAAAATAATAATTTTAAAATAACTTTAGTAGTTCCAATTCTCATTGTGTCATATTTAATTTCAATTCATGTCAGTATCATTAAAATATTAAAGATATTGCGAAAAGCAATAATTCATAACTACAATTTAATAACCTGATGAATATACTGGTATATTACTAAACACCTATACCTTATTGCCACTTTTTTATGATTCATATGCCATTTTTGACCACTATTCTTAATAAATTCTGTTATTGTTTGTGCGTTGGTTCGAATTGGAAGTGAAATTATTATAAAATGGTAAATTATAAAACTTAAACTCGAACTGAAACGTCAAATTGAATTGTTATTTTATCCTCGTTCAGAGAGACATATGCCCGTATTCACAAACGATAATTTCCTAAATAATTACGTAATTAATTAAATGAGTGAGATGGAGATATGCAGTTTTTTCACAATAGAATGAGATGGGGATAATTGATTACGTAATTATTTAGGAAATTATCGTTTGTGAATACGGGCAATAATATTTTGTGTTTCTGAGATAACGACTTAGGGTACCTGTATTACCGACACTAGGGCTCGTAAGCGTCAGTGTCGGTAATACAGGTACCCTACAACGACTCACGTTTTTCATCCTCCTTGAAATACAACCAATGCCAAATGAAATTAGTAGTAAGCTCAGCACCACACATACTCAGCAGATGTCGTTACTGTTCAAGGTTAGTTTCTTTACTCAACAAAGTACAAAGTTCATTATGCAGTGCAAGTCCAGTCATGTTTTTATTTATTGTTCTATGATTTGTAGATCTTTGATTGGAGTAGTTCACTTATTCACATTTTACTTGATTCATTTTGTCTGATTCGACATGTCGTTCAATTAGTCGTTGCGTCTGGACCGGCCTTTACACACCTACCGATTGTTTGTGTTTTATCTGGCAGACATGCTTAATTTTATTCAAGGCAATAGTTGATGAAAAATTTTGTGGATCACAAGATATAAGGGCTACCAAAAAGCTATCACATTAAAAAAAAAATTCAAAATTATCGTCTTCTTTTTTTCGAATAAAAAAGTTTTATCACGGAATGACGTCGTATGTAGTCGCAAAATGACGTCACATTGCTTGCTTTAATGGTTATTTATCACTTTCGGTTAAACAGAGCTTATTTTGTTCGAAAATTCGAAAAAGACGATTAAAATTTTGTGTTTTCCTGATTTTTTAAATATCGAATGACATTAAAAAATATAACTTCTTTCATAAAATAGGATATCTTAATTTTTAATTTTCCATTTTTGCAGGATATTTCAGCAGCGTCCTGCCTGAGGTTTACAAATATTTTGTTTCAGATTCTTAATAATAATGAAAATATGCAATTTTCTCTAATTTATCTGACCCTGTATCTCTTATCGTTTCAGAGATTCCCATGTACCTACCCAGTTCTTTTTAAATGGGACATCCATGTAGTAATAAACACTTTTAATATAATAAATAAAGCCGTAATACTACTTATAACAATCTATCACATAACATAATATATGTATAGATCTAGCACAAAGAAAAAAAAACAAAGAAGAAAAAATGTGGTGTTTTAATAATCATTTTATTATCATAATCATCAATCATAATAATTTATTCGATATACAACAATGTGTTGTGCTCTGTACAAAATTGTAATAGCAATAAAAGAGCGAAATAAAGGACCGATAATGTGATAAATGTGATGTTTTTTCGTTTTCCGAGTGAAGCAATGACTTACACAAGATATAATAGTAGAGGCGGTCCTATTTTCGTCAAATCGGCACAATGACGTCAATCAGATCTCATAAGCGCGTGAAAATATAAAATTTTATATAAAATTAAAAATAAAAAAAAATAATCCGATTTTTTTGGGGGGAAAAGCGGAAAACCACCTACCTACCAAAAAAAAAAGAATAACCCTCTCTCGCGGTTTCGAACCCACATCAACAGTTTACTATTTAGGCAAGGACACCCTTGCCTAACAAACTCAGTCAAGGGGCCTTTCAAATTTGTAGCGATGACCGAGTAGGTATATGTAGTACGTCCAATACTTCATCCTACACATTTTATTTTTTAAACTGGTCGTATCTTTGTTATTAAAAAACCAATTTGAATACTTTTTTCACCTGCATGTAGGTGATTTAATTGTTGTTGCGTTTGCTCTTCTAATTTTCAGAACCATTCATAATTGAATGTGAAAAAAAATAAAAAAGAAATTGCGAACCATTTCATCGATTTAATAAGTGCAAGCTAATTTTGCACAAGCGAAAAACTTTTTTGTTTTTCGTTTAAAGTGCTACATTACTCGAGGCGAATTGAAGCTAAGACATCAAATTATATGTTAAAGCAAAAAAAATTGAAAATTTCGATTCAACTTCTTCAAAAATGGACTCATAAACGGTTATAGAATTGACACATTTTCACCCTTTTTCCTACCCACGACACTGGCTTATTAATGGAAAATATGCTAATTTTATTGCATTAACTCAAATTTCCAATAAATTTCTTCAAATCCTGTTAATTTTATTTCAAAGTTTTTTTGCCATCTTGCTCATACGGGGGCTCAAAAAATTGGAAATTTTCCATTAATTGGAAAAAAATTCAAATGGCTGCCATTTTGAAACGGCTCGGCCGATTTTGCTCAAGTGCAATACCAGACCACTCCTTGTGGATATCTTACTCCCACAAAAATTTCAGCCTCCTAGATTCAAAACTGCGACCTGAAATGAGATGACAAAAACCGGGCTCATGGAATTTTGAAGGGACACCCTGTAGAAGTGATGGGACTTTTGGAAATTTTTTCAACGAAAATCTAACGTCATTCGAATAATTTACAAGAATCCAAAATTTCGTTCACTAATCTTGAAAGATAAAGCTACAGGAGCGTTTTGAAAATCGAAATTTCGCGATTTTGGAGAAATATATATATATATAAATATATATATATATAAATATATATATATATAAATATATATATATATATCGTGGGCAGGTGAATTTTGGAAAACTACTTTTTCGTGATCTGGGGGTCATGATCGATGGACATTTGATGAATTTGGGTGATTTTCGAAAAGTGATGTCGTCCTCAATAGTGTATTTTTTGTTAAAAAATACACTAAAAGGCAGAGGGGACTATAAGCGTCCTCACTATAATAGTAAAAAGCTACTCTAGGGATCATAGGGATTTCATGATAATGATGTCACTTCATTGCAAGACAATGTAAGAAGCTTCCTTATCTGACTCCAACAGATTGGACGCGATTCCAATTCTGTAACAGAAATTTCTCATCCTTGAAGTTACTGAAACAATACATCTTACCTCTTCGGTTCCACCTTCCTCTGACGTTTGGAGTGGTGTGGTGTAAGGTGTGCATGACTCATATCACAATAGGCCAGTAGAATCGTCCTCAAAAATGTCCTCAGTTTGCGTTACCATGCACAAATTTTGTACTATACGAATTTCGATAGAGGACCATCAAGAGATGTTAAATCCAAATTTGCAGCACCGTGCGATTTTTTTTTATCAAGTTATGCAGAAAAACGTTAATTTTTATATTTTCACGAATATATTGGCCCCTATCTATCGCACATAAGAAAATGACATATCATTCTCTTCGTTATGGAATTACCTACATTTTTTATACACATAATTTTTTTTGTTACACTGATGCATAAAATAAATATTGAGGTTTAAAGTTCAAAATTTGTCTTTCGAATAAGCAAATTACTTTTTTTTTGCATTTTACCGTTAGAAAGCCCTAGTAGTTTTTTGATGAACATTTAATTACCGTTACGTTGATTGGTCAATCATGAAAATCCGATAAACAAGTCTCCGGTAATCCACGCGCGAAATGGTGCATGTCGAAAATTTGTATTTTATCCGTTTTTTTTTTCGTTGATTTTTTTATCTTCTGTGAGTGGAATTTTAGCGTGTACATATTTTATTCATGAAAGTGAGTTTTGTGTGATTATATTGAGATCTGTCAGTGCACAGCAGTATCTATGTCCTCAGAATTCGATCTAGTTTTTATTGTTGGTGACGATATTGATCTACTTGCTATTCTCACAAAACTCGGAACACACGTCACTAATGTTTTTCTCAAAAAATTTGGAAAGGGGTCAGAAAAAACTGAATTCTTCTCTTCAACCAGCTTTAAACACAAGGACTTGTCGACCACGTACTTTTTATACATGCTTTTTCTGGTTGTGATACCACATCAGCTATTATCGAGTATGGAAAAACGAAATTGATTACAGCGTTGAAAAAAAATCATCTGCAACAAATGTACTATTGTAAATAAAAAAAAAACCGAACCACGAACTGATTGCGTCAACGGAAAAGAAGTCTTTATCGCTCTTTACAGCGGAAACAACGAAAAATCTTAAGACGAATTTCGTTTCAACTTTTTCTCCCGCATGGGACAAAAGACAAAATCGGATCTTACTTCTTTACCACCATCGGAGTCAGCTGCTGAGAAACATTCATTTCGAACTTGCTATCAAACACAAACATGACTTCGCAATATCTTGGAAGCGGAAACCTCGGCCTGGAGGAGACATACATGTTGATCAGAACCCGTAATGAGCACCAAAGATCCAATTCCATCTTCACTTCTCAAGGTTTTTTTCGTGTGCATGCATCTTTGCGGGGTAGCTTGTGGCTACAGAAAAGCAGGACTGAAGTGCTCTGCAGTTTGCAAGAACTGCTCAGGTCAAAGTTGTTTAAACGTCACGGAAATCACTGACGACGATTTATGATGATGTAGCGATGATGTAGATATTTACGATTTGCCAACCACAGTTCCCCTGCCTCGCTAAAGACGAGCTAAAAATTCAGACAAAATTTTTTGTGGAATATTAAACAAAGAAAATGGAGAAGAGCCTGGCCCATCGAAACGTGGTAGAAAAAAAAAGATTTGACACTTGTAAAAGCATAGTATTGCCTTGATTTAATAAAAATAAAAATAAAAATAAAACATCTACAGCACCGACATGCACATGTTTGCACGTAGATTACTGGAGACTGGATTATTGGATTTTCAAGATTGACATACCTTTGCACAGGCAATTGACTGTTCTTCAAAAAACTACCAGAGCTTTCCAGCGTTAAGACGCAAAAAAATAAGTTATTTGCAAAAAACCTAATTCGAAAGACAAATTTTTAACTTTAAACCTCAATATTTTTTTTATTATCAATGTAACAAAAAAAAATTGTATAGAAGATGTAGGTAATTCCATAACTAAGAGAATGATATGTTACTTGCTTATGTGCGATAGATAGGAGCCAATATATTCGTGATAATACAAGAAAAAACGCTTTTCTGCATAACTTGGTAAAAAAAAATCATACGGTGCTGCAAATTTGGATTTAACATTTCCTAATGATCATCTATCGAATTTCGTATAGTACAAAATTTGTGCATGCTAACGCAAACTCAAAATACCATTCTACTGGCCTACAACGCAAACCAAAATTTAGAAAATCATATATTGGACGGAAATCTACCCAAGAAACAAATTGTGCTGCATGCCTGACCTACTTATCCTGCTTTCAAATGGAAAGGGAGGAGGTAACTTTCTTGTTCTTGATAAACTCTATTACACCTAAAAGCATTTTTTGTAAAAAGAGAGGATCTTCAATAACTAACGGGATTAAGCCCATAAATCATACAACAATCAGTTCATTCTATATCCGGGATCTAAAAGGGGTAAAATTTGGTATTTCTGCGTTAACAAATTAAACAGCACTCATGCATACACACTGAACGTTGTGGCATTTTTCAGGCTGAGGAATCCAAATTACTTTCAGCTGTGATATCACTCTCTAAAGGAACCAGGTATATCCTAGTTATATGCGCTCTGTATTTTAGGTAGATTAAAGATTTTTACACCCTATTCATGCGTCGGAAAATGAAAGGTGGGATTGGCCGCCGCTTATCTCCATAAATGCAGAGCCTGCAGTCTGTCGTTGAAAAGCTTACCTCAGCTTTATATATCTGCTATGAAGTGTAACGGTACAGAATTCAGCCCATTTTTTAAAGGAAATAAAAAATACACAATTTCCAAGTACTTAGTGGAGCATCTAAGAAAGAAGCGAGCGTGATAGTGGTTTTGGGATTTTTCCATTGCCAGAAAGTAGGCAGGAAGTTTGTTTTTGGGGATTTCCATACCAGAATGTTGGCAGGAAGTTGTTTGGTTTGGGTTTTTCATTGCCCGAATGTTGGCAAGAAGTTGTTTGGTTTCGGTTTTTCCATTGTCAAAATGTTGACAGGAAGTTGTTTTTTTTTTGGGAATTAGAAGAGTGTTTCAGCTGCGCTGCCTTTTCCTTGTTACAGTATGACCATTGGGAAGCTAAACAGCACGCAGGCGGTTTTTCACCAGCCATGGACCTCCTATGAGTCATTCTCAGTTTAGGAATTCGAATGAATTATATTGAAATTGTAATTTCATAGATGGGCTAGGTTTTTCCGCGAACCAGAACCAGGTAACTAAAATCTACCACGTAAATACTGAGAGACGCAGGAGCGTGTCTTATCCTGAAGGTAAGGTGGAAAACCGTCTCAATTATCCGACACCAGGGAGCGGAGAAAAAAAATCGTCTCAGAATAAGTTATAAAAAAATTGCTTCTAAAGTAAATAAGTAGACCGAACCCAGAATGAAAAGGACATGCTCCGTCACAGATTTTCAAAAACGCTAATCAGTTTTCAACAGTCCTTAATCCATTAAAAGGCGTATAGAGGTTGAAGTTAGTTACTTCATAGATGTCCGTTATCGTAATTGAACAGGTATATTTGATTTATTATATATACATATAGGTTTAATAATTATGGATTTATTATGGAATTCATTGATGACGTATACATGTCTTTCTCATTCCGCGTTCGGTCTACCCACCACAATAAGAGATTGTTAAATTAAATATATTTACGATCACGCTTTAGGTTTAGGTATACATTTTTTAGTGAAAGCAATTCTGCAAAAATGTAAAAAAATATTTGAGAGGTAAATTCCTCTTGATGCTGTGTTTCTTCATTCCTATTTTTTATATAATTATAGGAATTATTTCATTCATATGTATCTAGCTTTTAGTCATTTATCATCTAGCTGTAGCAACCGAAATTATCAGTATTAATCTTCATTAACGTTAAAACAAATCACCAGATCAGCCTATAAGTCATTTTGGCACCCACAACTTATGCCTCCAATTACTAAATCAGTCAGTGATATAATTAAATTGGTACAGTCTCGTAACGTAATAAATCAAACATGATTACTATCAAGATAAAACGGAGCATTTTTGCCTAGGTTGTACCTCATACATAAATACATGATTCGGAATCAGTTGTTAAGTTAAACGAGAACTCCACTCTAGACAAAACCTTTTAGCAAATTACACCAAGAACGATATGGACTTGTAATACATACACTTCGTTCCGGGGAAATGTACGAATGCGTGTCTGAATGTATTCGGCCCCCGCTCGTGCCCCGGGTCCCACGGATAAACCCCCTAATGCTCCCACATAAAGAACAGAAGATCGGAGAGAAACGCAAACTTGAAAGCATCGTTTCCTTGGTCGTTTGTATTCCTTTCAGTGTGTTCTCACCGCTCGATTGCATTCGGACATTTTTCAGTTTTGCAGATTTATCGAAAACAATACAGTAGAGAGGTGGAAAATTAAGAAAAAATTAAACTTCGATAGAATATTTATTAGAATTTTAATTCGTAGGAAATATTAAATATTTAGAGCCTCATACATATAATACTGTAACAAGACCGAAACGTTTTTTCTTACGTTCTAATTAGATTAAGATAAAAGTACCTACAGTTTGCAAACAAAAACTCGTTGATAAAAAAATAACATAAGTCTTTTCTGCTTTTACAGGGTGTTCTGAAAAATCACATTAAGTATATTCAGGTGTGATCCTTGATGGCTCTAAGAACATTTCTGATATTTAAATTTTTTTAAGCTGTAATAGGATACCGAGTAAAATTAAACTACCCGCCTATTTAAATCAATAATACTAGGTACTAAGCGCCACCTCTCGTTGAATAGATCTATCTTTTGTCGTTATTTTTTGGACTCAACGGCGGTATAGCATGTCATCTGATTCGATTCTATCAAAATTAGTAGGCATACCTAAGCCTAAGAGAGACATGCAGTGTCTTGAAAGGTCAAGTTGCATTAAATGCCTTATTCTGTCTGACGTATCACATAATTATCGTTGTGACATCATTGGCTTTAATTTGTTATCCCCTATCCCCTACTTGTGAGACATCCTTGCAAAGGTTTTAAGGAGGATATTTTTCGCAAAATTTCACATTAGGTATCGCGAAATAAAAAAAAAAACGTGATTTATTCAAGAACTTTATGCTACATCATTGCTTGCACCATTTCGAAGCGAAGGCCTTCCTAAGAAAAATATTTCAGAGCCGGTTACAGAAATTGTGCACAATTTTAAACTAATGAAGTATCTGAAAAAATTAGGATTTCTGTCGTTTTTGAAATATGCTGACAAAACTGCAAATCGAAATTCTTTTTTTTAGCTAGATCTTTTTTATTTTCGAAAATAAATTATATATTTTTCGTGGACTTAAATAGGTCGTCGAAAACCTTCCGTTTGATTTTTCTACAGTTTTCAAAGCGAACTATACAGGGTGTCCCATAATATGTGGGCAATCTCCCGGATTTGGGTAAATTTCGTAAAAATAAATGAAAAAATAGCTATAAAATTAATTCCTCAGAGACACCCTTACAAAGATATTAGCTGTTGAAGTTGAGGGTTGAAAATCAATTCATTGCAATAACTTTTTTATTTCTTGATGGATTTTGATAATTTTTGGTTTTATTTTGTATTATTTGGGACTGTTTAGAATAGTGTTTCATAATCTTTGGTAGCACATACATAGACCTCGGGATGGCATAACCCCCTCATTCACTTGAAAGAAAACAATAAAAATAATAATTTTACAGTTTTTTAAGGTTAATTTTCTTTTTATTTGACATTTTTTACATAAAAAATGTATCTTTATTTATTTCGATAGAGCAAACCGTTATCTGATAAACGTCCTTCTAATAAGTGATGCGTCGCAGGAACTTTCTAAATTTCAAGTAAATTTTAACAAGATGGCTGACCTATGACAGTAAATTGAGCAGGAAACAAAACAATAACTTATTAAATACACGTCAAATAGTGTCAAAGATTTTATTTCATGCAGATTCAATTCTAACTGATTTTAAAATGAGTTACAGAAACGCTGAATACGCAGAAAATCAGTTAGACTTGAATCTGCATGAAATGAAATCTTTGACACTGACGTGTATTTAATTAAGTTATTGTTTTGTTTCCTGCTCAATTTACTGTCATAGGTCAGCCATCTTGTTAAAATTTACTTGAAATTTAGAAAGTTCCTGCGACGCATCACCTATTAGAAGGACGTTTATCTCGATAACGGTTTGCTCTATCGAAATAAATAAAGATACATTTTTTATGTAAAAAATGTCAAATAAAAAGAAAATTAACCTTAAAAAACTGTAAAATTATTATTTTTATTGTTTTCTTTCAAGTGAATGAGGGGGTTATGCCATCCCGAGGTCTATGTATGTGCTACCAAAGATTAAGAAACACTATTCTAAACAGTTCAAAATAATACAAAATAACACCAAAAACTATCAAAATCGGTCAAGAAATAAAAAAGTTATTAAAAAAAATTGATTTTCAACCCTCAACTTTAACAGCTAATATCTTTGTAGGGGTGTCGCTGAGGAATTAATTTTATAGCTATTTTTTCATTTATTTTTACGAAATTTACCCAAATCCGGGAGATTGCCCACATATTATGGGACACCCTGTATATCCTAGGGTTTTCTAATCGACTTTTGTTTTTCTTATACGACCCCGCATATTGTTTTTCACTTCATTCTATCTATATAGAAAAAATCATGGAAACCAAAAATCTATCCCATTGAAAAAATAAATATTTTCGAAATTTTATTCTTCTTTTTTAGAGAAAAGAACAAGACCCCCCCTCCTCCCGAATTACGTCGTATATGTGTAATATATCCTCCCGAATATTACGTCATATTTATGGTTGTTTTATGGTGTTTTGTGACATTCAGTGAAAAATATTTTCAACTTGACAATGTTTATTTAAATATTCAACTGGTGACGTTCCACATATTCACATTACCTATAATAAATTACAAACATTTTGGCATAGAAGATGAGATGTGACGATGTGAGTCACACCTCAATTCTGAACAAACATTATCCAATTAATCTACTTATCGAAAATGTAATGGGAAATTTCTAATATGAATATGAATATCATCTCGTTTGTTTTCATTTTTATTTTATTTTCATTTTTAGTTAGATACATACATAATAGATAACAGTGTTATTTAAATTAAATATAGATACCCTAATACAACTTGGTCACGTTTCACATAGGTAGGTAAGGTACCTACCTATAATATTACTGAAACGTAGATTGTATCAGAAGTTGAATATAATAGAAAGATAGAATCCCAATAATATGAGTCTCGATGAAGTGAAACAACGACCATTGTTTCCCGGGATGATCCTGGCGTGATCGGCCATTGTTATTCCGGAGAGGCGCCCGGAGCGCCGCTTTCCGCACCGCTTCGTCGACTGTTGATTGGGCGAAACGCGATCCGGGCGCAATTACCAATCAAGGGAGAAAGCCGGGGGCCCCGTGAAGACACCAGCCCGCCACCTCGACATGTCACGACCATCGGTTTCAGATATCGGATTAGGAAAATGTATTCGAGAAATCGAGAATCAGAAAATTGTATGAACGTCTCTGGAAATGAAGTGTTCCAAAATTTTTCATATAATTGATTGTATACAGGGTGACTGCCATAGCCTGGGAAAATGTTGCTGGGGTGATTTCAAGTCAAAAATGTCCAATGAACGTATACCATACCCGGAACGATATCCTAACTGAACTGAAACATCTTAAATTTTAGATAAGTTGGTATTATAGTTAGCAGGAAATCCCTGCTAATTTAAAAACCATTTAAAAATAAAACGCTTTATTGAATTAGTTGCTCGAAATGTCGACCCAGTTTCTGTATACATGACTGTCCGTTTTTCGCGTGCCACTATGGGGATCTCGCTTATCTTAAGAGATACGAAGTTAGTTAAATTAGGGCAAAGTAGCGCATTTTTGCGCTGATTGATAATCTGAAAAGAAATTTGAGCTGTCACTATTAGTTGTCAAAATATTTTTTAAAAACTGAAATTTTCAATTTTTGTTTTTATTTTTTTATTCAAAAACCAATCAAGCAAGCCATTTTTAACTGAAACATTGTTAAGACACTTTTCAACAAGGAACCCAAAAATAATTTTACAATAGCTCTAGCTAGCACTTGAGATAGAAGAAAATCGATGGTCAGCTTTGTTTTTTCTTATGGGCGCCATATTGGATTTTTCCATTTTTAGATTACGTTAATTTTTCTCTTTACAACGATGTATCACATATGTTATTTCATTATTGAATGTTTGGCGAAAATAAAATTTCTCATCTTGTGTGCAGAGTACTTTGAAAAAATGTCAAAGGTCTTTTGTTTTCAACAAAACCCTGACGATTCAACCAGTAGTCTGCGTCGACATTGAATTATTAATCGAGAAAAAAGACACTTTTCAAATAAAATTATTAATTAAACAATGGTTAAAAAGACGAATAAATTAACAACAGGTAATGTCACAGCGTGTGTTCAAAATCCCCCCTTGTAATTGCAAGCACAATTGCACCCTTTTCCTAAGATTTGATACAGCTCTCAACACGTCTCTCCTTCTAATGCCGTGCCTGAGTGTGGTAACAATTCGTTGTCGAAGTTCATCGACGTCGGCTGGCAATGTTTTATAAATCTTATTTTTCATTGTCCCCCACAAAAAATAGTCCAATGGGGACAAGTCAGGTGACCGTGCTGGCCAGCGTTCGTCGCCATTATTTGCAATTACTTGGTTGGGAAACATTTCTGACAAGAATTCTCTCACCCTACCAGCATTATGAGGCGGCGCCCCATCCTGCTGGAACCAGATCGTATTCAAACGATTAAGAGGCAAGTTTTCGAGAAAATCTGTTAAAAATGTCCTCAAAAAATTTAGGTAGCGATCAGCATTCAAATTATCCTCGTAGATGTATGGACCTATAATTGTATCGCCTAATAATCCGACCCACACATTAAGACCAAAACGAATTTGTGGTCGACGTTCTTGGAATCGATGCGGGTTGTCAATCGACCAGTAATGTTCGTTGTGACGATTGAACATTAATGCATTTGTGAATTTGAATTCATGGGACCATATCACGTCATTAAGAAAATTCTGGTTTTCTTGAATACGATTGATTATTCAAGAACGTGCAGAAGGCTACCCGCCGTTCACGATCCCCGAGGTGAGGTGTTTGAGAAATACGAACTTTCCAAGGACGAAATTTATGTTTTCTCAACGTTCTCCAAACAGTTTGATGCGACGGTAAATCCAGCTGGACTGCAACTTCCCTTGTAGAGACAGATGGATTGTCTTGCACCTAATTTAAAATTAATTATAAACATTTTGATATCGAAATCATGAAAAATCCTTACCGCTTGCAAAATTTCTTGCTGATGTTCATTGGGCCTATCGCCATATCGTCTAGGTTTTTTGAACGAACCATATTGGCCCAAGTTTCTGTGCAGCAGAGAAAAATATCTCAAAGACGGTTGTTGCCGCTCTGGATAACGGCGCAAATACGTTTTTGCGGTGATGTAGGCATTTAGGTGCGAAGTGTAATAAATTTGTAGCATATCTCTTTGTTCTTCACTTGAAAAAGGCATTTTCGCGTTATAAACGTAACGACAACACTAATACAAGATACAAACTGTCAAAGTTTTGTTGAAAACAAAAGACCCTTGACATTTTTTCAAAGCACTCTGCACACAAGATGAGAATTATTTAAATGACGCTTATTTAAAATTTCAAATGCTTCTATGTATAGCTCTGTTAGGAAATAGCGTTCCGGGTATTATGTTCAATAGACATTTTAGTGTATTTTTTAATAAAAAACCACTAGTGATGTCGTCCTCAATAGTGTATTGTTCGAATGTTCTAGAACCTTCAAACTTTCCAGAACATCCTAAAGCAATTAAATTTCTGAACTTTCTATAACATTCTGGAACATTCTATAAAACTCTGAAACTTATGGGAGATGAAGGGATGTCGCTTATCTACCCAGATAACCCAAATTGGGTTACGTGGATTGATTATGGAGTTATATTAATAGCGGACCTGAAGAAAATTAATTTACATTTCAACATTCAAATACGATTTTGAATGTTCAAGTGTTGAAATGTAAATTAATTTCATTATTTTATGTAAATCAAGAAAATCCCATGAAAGAAAATGAGAATTTTCCTATTAATATCAATAACATTCTCTTCTAAACGATAAGGTTTGGCGACTTTTATCAAGAATACTACCATTTTTTTAGAAAGAGAGTTGATAAATCGACTCGATATTTTTAAAAATTTTTAATTCTATTGGCGTAGAAGTTCAAAGTGTGTGAAACCTAGGAACCCCATGATCTACGCCAATGAATCAACGTCATGGCACAGAGTAGGTATACAATCAGAATATATACTTCAATAAAAATACCGAGTTTAGCGTATCTATACTCGGCGCATAGTGATCCGCCATGATTTGAGATGAGCTTTCATTAATTTTGAATGCGGGCCCACAGAATAGAATTGTACCTATTCTGTGGCGGGCTGGTGGCGGGCCTGCGTTTCTACTCTGAAGCAATGGCCGCTAGAGGTGTTCCATTCTGTGGCTTGTCTCTAAAAGATCAAAGGCGCCGCCGGCGAGTTTAGCTTCTGATTGTATCTATTCTGTGGTCATGGGTATTTATATTATTCCAATTTTTGTCCCATGAAACCATGATATCATACCAAATTTCATCAAAATCGCTCGTGCGGTTAAGTTTTTAAAATCAAATAACGATTTTTAAATTGACACTTTGACATCTCGTAGTGGGGCTAAACCAGGCAACTTTGTTGTTGTAAGTTGGCTTAAATCGACTTACTTTCATCCGAGGAACACGGGGTAGAACGTTGTAAAGACCCTTTAGAGACATCCTGTATCAGGGATATCTTAAACCATTGAAGATACGAGGTCGGTTAAATTAGAGAAAAGTTGCGCTATTTCGTGGCCATCTCGAATCCGTCAAAACATGCAAGATATCTGTGACGGTTCCTGAAATATCCGGAAAAAAATGAAAAATCGAGATTTCTTATTTTCTTCATCTTTTTTGTTATTGGAAATTAATAAATAATTTTTTGTAGGCTTACATAAGTCGCCAAGAGCTACCCATCTGACGTTTTAAAGATTTTCAAAGCCGACTAGATGATCTTAGACTGTTCATAGTCAACTTTCGTTCTTCTTATGGCCGCCATATTGTTTTTTATTTCGTTCGGTATGAAAAAAATAACGGAAACCAAAAACTAATAAACTTTTTAAAAAAAGACAACTTTTTAGACCGAAGATCATAGAGAAGTAAGAAAAAACTATAAAGGAAGCAGTTTGACTTCATGTTGACCTATTTCGACGAACAATTTTCTGTTTTTTTCTTAAGAATAAAAATTGAGGATTTTTTTTCTGAAGTTTATTAATTTTTGGTTTACATTATTTCTTTCTTATCGAACGACATAAAAAAATAATATGACAGCCCTAAGAAAAAGGAAACTTGACTATGAAAACTCTGGGATCTGGTCGGCTTTGAAAATTTTTTAAACGTCAGATGAATAGCTCATAACGGCCTATAAGTACGAAAAATTATTTATTAATTTCCAATTATTGTAAGAAAGATATGACAAAAATAAGATCTCGATTTTTCAGTTTTTTCAGGATATTTCAGGAACGGTTACAAATATCTTGCATGTTTTGACGGATTCGAGATGGCCACGAAATAGCGCAACTTTTCTCTAATTTAACCGACCTCATATAGCTTCAATAGTTTAGGATATCCCTGTAGCCTGTAGTGGCCCTTTTAAATAGTTCTACCCTGTATATAGGGCTTATTAGACCTGACTTTAGAAAATATGGTGTAAAAGAGCAAAATATCTTGAGGGTGTTAAATTGCTTTAAGTAGGCTTTTAGTCGAAAAATAAAACAGATAGGTAGGTACGACAATTTAAATTACATGCACGACAGAATTAGTTGTTTGAATTGAGCCTCTGCGCATAACATCATACTATCTTAACAGGTAAAACACATGCGAGCTCTATTGGTGTCTATAAATCAAAAATAATAATAATAATAATAATAAAACAAACTTGGTTGAGTTGTACTATAGATTTTCGTATTTTTTTCATTTTTTCATTTATTTTATTTCTATCACAATGTTTTTATAGATACGAAAAAAGCAGAATCACAAAACACACGAATATCTCAGGGATGATTGGTCAACGTCTGACGAAGATCCGACACCTGAAAAACGAATCCGGATAAAGTAAAATTAAAATTAGTCGTTATTTAAAGAAATTATAAAATTAATTTGTTCTCTCTGTATAAATATGAAATACGTTACACCAATAATTCTGGAGCTTTCATCAGTTTGTTATAATGCAACAAAATTTAGTTGCTCATGGCATTATTGTGACTGATTTTCATTTAATAATAGGTAAATCATTATAAAATTTCATTTTATACACAAACAAACATTTATTTTGTTCAAGTATAGGTAACGACTCGCCATACTAATTCGAAAATTAATTAGGAAAATATGAAGGTTACTTTCACATTTAATTTTTTTAGAATAAAATCTCACCTTTATACTCGTACTTTCCTTCAATTTTGCAATTTCCAATCTTGTCTCCATAGCAGCCTACTCGAAAATGAATCTTGTCGCCTTCTTCGACTGTAGTCTCGGTGTTCTCGTACACGAATTTATCGTCTTTCTCTTCCAACTCTCCTTGGATTTCCCCATCCTCGGAATACGTCAGATCCTTGTTTATGTTCAGATGAACACGAGAACCTTTATTCGATTCATAGCCCGGATGGTAGATCACTTTTAAGCCTTTCCCTTCATCGACTTCTATTGATACTTTGCCGACCTCACTCTGCGAACATTCGGCGAAAATTGAGAGAGTAGCAATAAAACATAAAAACGGGCAGAATTTCATTTTTGCCCTTACTATATGGTTGATATCTTCAATATTTGAAATTATGTAATTTAATGCAAACAGAATCCAAGTTTTCTCGTTATTTATACTTTACGGGTAGGTAAATGGCAGGCTATCTAGGCTGCATATTAAATCTTCCGTAATTATACAATTAATTTTTTATTTGATAATAATTACATCAGCAACGAATATTTTAAATTTAAACAATAACATTATCGATTATTATTTATTGTTTAATTATTCTGAATAACAAGAATATCCTTTTATTATAATTATTCATTGCCCTTCATTCGACATTATTTGTCTCCATGTAAACTTATCTATTATCTAATAGATGCCCTTGATAGTCATGATAGTCCGTTTAAGTTAATTTTATATAAAAGAAAACTTAAATCTTTTTAATTAAATTTTTTTATACCCACTTGATGTTGTGTTCATACGCTTGCGATTGTTGTCTATCACGATTCATGAAAGTCCCTCATTCATTGCAGAGCTCTTCTCCGTTCAATCCGCAATCTTGTAATTTTTTTCAGTCAGATTCTCTAGTTTCTTGCTCAGTGCCTCTCTCGAGTCTCTTCCTTAATATTTTCTCATTGTTCATATGTCTATGGAGTTTTTCTCCATCTATTCATCCTCCTCCTGTCCTGTGTAAAGCTAAACGTACTTCTCGCTCTCCCCATCTGTTTCATCTCTTCTCAATTTATTCCGTTTCCTGCTTCTTTATGGAATCGTAAATTGTAAGATCTCCTCTTCTGCTTTTTGGCATCTCGGTATTAAATGTTCTGGATCGTTCCGAACAGGAAGCCTCTTCGATGGTCAAGGATGGTGCCTTTCAAATTCATCCTAAGACACTGTAATTAAGCTTCGTTATAGTACGAGTATTTACTGCTTATGCTTATTACGTTATTCGTTTTCTATATCACTTTGACTTTGCCTTGATTCGCTCTGATCAATTATTGCATAAAGTTTACTGATGCCAACACCTCGTTATCGCTTACTCTTTTGAACTGAATCCTATCCCCACTACAACACGATAATGGAACAGGTAACAGTGTTTCAAAATATTCTGGTTATAGTCCCTTCTGAAAACGAACGCTTCCTTACCACAACAGGATAAATCTATGAGAGTGTTCCCTTCCAAGATTCTGGAAATTATTACTAAAATTTCAGCTTAAGCTATTGATTCTTGACTTGTACTTTCCTGACCTGGAGCATATCCTCATCAAAACTGGATGACGAAAAGAAACATATATTCTTAGTTCTTACACATTCCAGAACTTTCTAGAGGTTTCTATAACTTTCTAGCACTTTCAGGAACTTCCATAAGAACAATTTCGAACAAACTGAAACTTTACAGAATGGTTCTAGAACATTCTAATTTTTTTTCGAAAATTCTTTAACTTTATCGAACACTATGAAACTTTATAGGAACTCTACAAAACAGCCTTGGATTTTCGAGACCATTCCAGAAGTTTCTAGACCATTCACAAAAATTCTGGAGCATTCTAGCGCTTTCTAGAACATTCTCTAACTATACAATACTCGATTGGAAAATTCAAGAACATTCGTAAGCATTATGAACATTCCAAAATATTCTAGAATATTCTTGAGTGTTTTTAAAATATTAAGTTTTTCTATAAGTATATAATGTTTTTCAACATTCTTGAACAATTGATAATATTCTAGGACAATCTGAAATCTTAAAGAACATTATTTTAGAACATTCTGAAACATTCTGGGATATTGAAACTATTCTTATCATTCTTGAATAGTGAATACCCTAGAACACTATGATTCTTGAACATTCTTGGTCATTTCATATTTTTATAGAAAAGTTTTGAACATTCCAGGACAATCTGAAAATTTATAAAACATTTCAAAATATTCTACAACATTCTGGAACATTTTAACTATTCTAACATTCTTTAATATCCTTGAACACTATGATTCCTAAACATTCCAGATTATTCCAAAACTTTCTTGAGCCTTCACGAACATTCTGGACCTTTCTAGAAGATTCATGAACAGTCTAGCATTTTTCGGAACATTCTAAAACTTTCAAAAATATTCTAGAACTTTCTAACTGTTATACCGAATGTCACATAAAAATAAAAATAAATAAATAAATAAATAAAAAGATAATGCAAGTAATATGACTTCATATTAACTTAATTGGGTGAATTTTTTTTTAAGAATAAAATTTTTTATTTTTTTTAATAATTATATATTTTTAGTTTCCTGGATTTTTTTATACCGAAGGACATAAAAACAATATGGCGGTCATAAGAAAAACAAAAGTTGGCTATGAAAACTCTGGGATTCAGTCGGCTTTGGAAATTTTTGAAATGACAGATGGGTAGCTCTTGATGACTTATGCAAGCCTACAAAAAATAATTTAATAATTTTCAATAATAAAAAAGATATGGATGAAATAAAAAATCTCGAGATTTCAGTTTTATCATAAAATTAAATTAAAATTAAATTATTGAAATTTTTTTCAATAATTTTTTTCAGAATCTTATTCGGCATAAAATAGTGCAACTTTTCTCTAATTTAACCAACCCTGTATCTCTTACCGCTTACGAGATCCCAATGGTGGGTAGTACAAAAATTTCCCAGCCTCTGTATCGTCGGTCATTTTGGAATTAGTTTATAAAAAAAGATTTCGTTATCCGAAAAAACCTTTATTATTCCAAACATTTTTACGTACCACCTTTTCCGCTTCTTTAGGTAATAAGCAAGGTATACAGGGATAATAAGTTATATGAGACACCCTGTACCATTATGAACGTATTATATAATACCTTGCTAAAAATCATTATTAACTTTTCTTAAATTCTGAGTACTGAGTACTAGGTATGTTTTGCAGAATAATGAAAAAATAATCAACACTGACAGACACTTACCGCGGCGGTACTTTAATTTCTGTCAGCAGGCGCTTTTTAAAACTCGCAAGAAAATAGCCAAACTTCATGCTTATAGTCTGTTTTAGCTATACACCTACCTTATAGGTACTTATTCGTCTGTTCACTTATACAAATACATAATAGAAAATAATAAGTAATATTCGGCTGTTTCTTGCGAGCTTTAAAGCGTCTGGTAGAAATTACCGCCGACGGGAAGTATAGGTATCTGGCAGTTTATTCTACAAAACATTATAGGTCTAGCGGCTCTGGGCTCTTACTTTAAAACTACCGATCCCCAAAGTTACTGCAAATTTAACCGGGAGCCAATTTCCATAAGGATTCTGCGGGGTCCTTGGTCCTTTGATGACGCAGTTATTAGCGTGTCGCTAATCTATAGAAATGTGCTGCACTTTAACGTCGCTGTAGTCACTACCACGATGCACATAACTTAAAGTATTAATCGCGGCGAGGTTGTTTATAAAATAAATGTTAAATTATATGGCTTCCATCCTTTTTGCTTGTGTTTTTCTTTGTGCTAGATCTATTATAGAAAAATCTTTAATTTTTTTAATGTTATTGATTTTTGATTTTCATGATTTTTTTTTTGTACAAAACGACAAAAAAAACAATATGCCGGCTATAAGAAAAACAAAAGTTGAATATGAAAACTCTGGGATTTAGTTGGCATTGAAAATTTTTAAAACGTTAAATGGATAGCTGTTGCCGACTTATGCAAGCCTACAAAGAATTATTTATTTATTCTTTACAATAAAAAAGATATGAGCAGTCTCATGTGTAATCTTAGAACCACGTGACGTCAGAAGACCGGAACGCAGCCTGCGCGTCATCGTCTATCGGCATACCGTGTATGTAAAGGTGTATGTGTATCGTGGACCAGCTTTCTTATTTTAAAGATGACAGTGACGGAAATTTGAATGACATAATGACATGATGACATGACTGACGAATTGTTTTGAGGTTATAGAAACTGCGTGTCGTGTTGTGTTTGTTTTGTGATGTTGTGATGTTTGAATTGTTTGATGTATGACGACAAAGTAAACAAACAAAACCGAGACCGAGAGACGAAAATAGAGATTTGAATTTATTATCATTTATCACCAGATCCAGTCAGTTTTGCTTTATGAGTGCAATTAACAATAACAATAATAATACGTAAAATTTTAATACTTGCTCTATATTATTATTGTTGTTATCTATAGTACCTAATAAAGTGCATATTTTTTGTAAAATTGTGAAATGAAACAGATACAGATACCTACTGCAGGATAACTACTTCATTTATAATGTTGTCATAGCTATTTCTAATAAAGTGAAGACTTTTATATTCCTAATAAGAGGTGAAAAACTGAAAGAGCTATTATACCTAGGTACCTAAGTACTTTTGGAATGTAATTTTGCTGTTGTGTTCACTTCTTGTTAACATGAAAACTATAGTGGGAAAAGTGGTGGTACTAGGATATCAAGGTAAGAATAACTTTTGTCCCTTTGAACTCTAATAATTTTTTGATTCAGCATTCATAATGTGTGATTCCCCCTTTGCTATTATACGCTATACCCACCTCTCTTGATTGTTATTATCTACCTTAGTGGATAATTTTCAAATCTAAAATTAGAAGGTGATCAACTTGGATAATCTGTTTGAGTTATTTTCGCTCGGTTTTTCCTGGCGACTTTATCCATGGACTTTTACCAGTAGAGAACATTGGAAAAGTACTTGCATGAACCACAGGATAAACGATAAAATAAGGTCGTTACTCTACTCTGTTCTAAAGATTACTCATCGTGTAATCAAATGAAAAGGTGGTCAATTGAGGAAGCGGCCAGATTTGCAAACTAGTTTCATATCTGAGATTGAATATTATGTGAAACTCTAAAATGAAAGATTGTGAATGTTTACAGTTTTTGAGAATCAATCTCAGACATGAAATTATGGTAAAGGTGGTCTATCGCGACGGTTTTACCCCTACGCTTGCTCCCCTTCACTTTCTCTGCTTGCTCCGAGCCGACAGGCTCTCAGCGTTGCCACATGAAATCTGTGTCTCTGTTCTCCTACGGCCTTAAAGTGTCATTTTTGGTTACAAATAATATTAACACGTAAAGTGCCACAATGGGACATGACAAAAATTTTCCCCATAGGCCAAAACTTTGTTTATATAAATTTCATAAAAAAAAGTATTTTTAAATGGTACTTAGTGCTTAGTTTGGTGAAAAACTGAATTTTTACATTGATAATTTACCAAAAAAAATGCAGCACCACATTGGTCTCGCGCAGCCAGGAAGAATAATTATCATTATTTTGGCCAAGCGAGACCAATGTGGTGCTGCAAACTGCGAGTTAGAAAAATTAGAAAAATTGGGGAGATCTGGTAGACGTTGTTGGAATGTTTGTTTTAACAAGATCTATATGCTGAGTCAGGGAGAAAGGTGGCAAATACCAAGACTTGAAGTGCTCAGATTGTGACAAACATTTTTGCCTAGAATGTTTCTTTCAAATGCATAATGCAATTAAAAAATAGAGTTAGATTATTATATAAAAATGTTTTTTATTTAGAATATTTTATGTTTTTATTTTCAAAAGGATAATAAAATTTTGATGTTTTATTTTTTTTTATAATAAATAAAATTGATAATTATAATTTCATAAAATTATAATCACATTAAATTTTTCGACATTTATAAGCTAAAGGATTTTAATTTCTATCATTTCCGCATTTTCCAGTAATTAAAATATTAAAATTAGTTTTATAACAGAAACTTGATTGAAGTCAAAAAGTTTCCGGCCATGCGAGACCACGTTGGTGTTTCCCGTGTCCAGGCCGAATGCGTTTTCTGACTTGTCTGGCCGCTAAATTCCTACTTCCGTAAGGTTTACAATCATTTGAAGCCCCAATGCGATCTCGCGCGGCGAAAAGTATTGGTGAGACCTGCGAGACCACATTGGTCTCGCTAGGCCAGAATTGTCGGAAAATTGTTCTCATTTTGCGAGACCATGTTGGCCTCGCCTGGCACTTTACGTGTTAAAACACTGATTTGCTGCAGTAAGTCAGGTCTTTGGTCAGGGTAGGTTTTTTTCCTTAAAATGTTCGTAAAATGAAAAAAAACTTACCCTGACCAAAGACCTGACAGAACCGGTAGCTACTATTACGGTATCGTGCGGAAGCGGGCAGGAAGCGCGCAGGATTGTCTAGAACGTAAGAGAAGGGCTTGCATATGGCAACGCTAAGAACGTTCGGAGCGTAGCAAGCAGAGGCAGTGGAGGGAGACCTTTACCTGAAATTATTTTCCAAAGCGTACCTAAATGATGTTTTCATTTGCTCACACTGACACTATATTTTTCATATAGCTAGATAATTACGCATCATAATCATAATAAGTTGTTTACTTTTAATACCTACCAATTCTACAATTTGAAATGTTGTATGATTTAATCTTAAAATCCTTTTACTAATGCCTATCATGTTGGCAGCATGGCAACATTTAACTGTCAATAGTATTAAATTCACGATACACCTAACATAAATTCACAATACACCTAACACGGTTTGCTATACTGAGGCATGGAACTACCCAACAAGAACTGAGAGAGTTCGTCCAGGCAGATCCCATCCTGGGTATGCCTAGTGACGAGATACCACCTCAGTTCTGCTACAACCAAAATTCCACATCCTCTTCCCTGACAGGAAGGAATGGGAAAACGGGATCCCAGTGTTCGCTCACTCGATCTGGTACACTGATGGTACACTGGAACCGACGTATATGAAAAATCAAAACAAGTTAAAATGGCGATCAGTCTTGGCCGACATGCCACAGTGTTTCAGGCCGAGACGGTTGCTATCGAGCATTGTGCTAAAGAAATCAGAGGGCTTATCTTGACTCACACAAGAATAGCAATATGTACTGACAGCCAAGCTGCCTTAAAGGCACTGGCCTAGCCAGTAATCACATCACGGAACGTGATGGACTGCAGGAATGCCCTGGAGGACATATCTGACACCAACAACGTCACTCTTGTATGGATACCAGGGCACTCAGGGCTAGAGGGTAACGAGAAGGCGGATACACTGGCCCACAAGGGATTTGAGACTGCCCCCACTGGACCCGATCCCTACCACGGGATGAAAAAAAGCCTCAAGAGAAGCACTATAAAAGAGTGGATGCTCTCAGAAACTCTGGCCAAATGGAACAGATCCATAGGGCAGAGGCAGAGGCATGCGAAGAAGTTCATCAAAGAACCCTCGCAAGCGGTTACGACGAACTTACTAGGCCCTCAGTCGTACCAGACTGAGGATAACGGTAGGCCAGTTCACAGGACACTGTTGACTCCGCAAACTCTTAACTAGGGTCGGAAGGACAGACGACGCCGAATGCCGCTTCTGTCTCGAAGACGAAGAAACGGCAGAGCACGCTCTCTGCCATTGTGAAGGACTAGCTAGGTCCTGGTTCCTGTGCCTAGGCGCTGAAAGACCTACGCCAGAGAGCTATATTAGGTTTCCCAAAAGACTCTGCAAGTTGGTAAAACAACTAGATCTGGAAAAGGAGCTCTAACTCTAGGGAGGGCACAATAGATCTCAACAGGTCGCACTGCACACCTACAGAAGGCCTCCCATTACAATCTACAATCTACAGCACGGTTTGCTATTGTACATGTAAAACGTCACACCCAAGGAGGCTGTTCATTTACTCAATGTAATTTGCATTCAAGTGTTATAAAATTTAAAATTATGAGATCTGATTTTTTTATTGAAACTGATTGTAAAAGGAAAATAACTTTATGAAAAATGTGTTCTATAATAATTATTATAATATGAAAGATGTGTGTCAATAAAAAATTATCGAGTAAAATGTCAGAGCGACTCCTCGAATCTGACAACATGCGCGAAGCCGACCGAATTCGACGCCAGTAGTAGCATACCGTGTTAGGTGTGTCGTGAATAAATGATTGCATCAATTGACTTTTTTAAATTCAAGGTGCCTGATTTTTATACAAAGGACCCCGTAGAATTCTTACGGAAATTGGCTCCCGGTCCAATTTGTTGTAACTGTTGATATCGGTAGTACTCGACAAGTAGATCAGAAGTGTCCATGGGCATAAGTTCAGAAAAACTTGTTTTCTCGAAACCCTCATGGAGATTTTCCTACTAAATACATGGCTTTTTTATAACAATGATAAATGACCTGACCTGCCAAGTTCAGATCAGTTTCTCTAGTCATCTCCCTGTGAAAACAATAAACTTTTCAGTTCTATAATCACTAGTTATGTCTCTATAAACGTATAATGCGGAAGAGTTCTTGAATTTAGTGACCGAATTGCCTTCAAGAGGATCAGGGATATATCAACGGTGTTTTTCCAAGAATAAAATGACATTTGCTTGCAGTGAAGTATGTTATTAAAAATTTGATTCTGAATAATTTCTAAAGTTGAAGCTTCACAAGTGTACCGTTTCTTTATTCGGAACTTTTGGATTCAGAGTGCACATATTTTTTTGAAAAAGGTAAAGGCGTAAGCGTTTGGGGGACCCGGCTGTTTGAAACTAAAAAGATGTGAATTTCAAAATATTTTTCTTATGGGAGATGTCTGACTGGACCAGAGCCTAACCAGTCAAGTCATTTACATACCTATGTAAACTGGCTGGACCTGGTCAGGTTTAGGTCAAATCAAAAAATAAAATCAAGTCCACCTCTTTTTAGTTCAAAACAAGAGGGTCTCCCTAGACACTTGTACTTTTGTTACAATCTGGAATAATATATTCTTTCTGAATACAAAATTATTTTATTCAAGTTTTATTTCTCACGAGGTGTGTCAATGCATGTGTCATATTAATTAACTGTCATGTCAGAAAAATGTAACCTTTAGTGAATATCTCGAGAAAACGAGTTTTTCCGGGGTTATGCCCACGGAGACTCATGATCTAGTCATCGAGTACTACCGATTCCCAAAATTACATAAAATTTAACTGGGAGCCAATCGCCTTAAGGATTCTGCGAGATCAGACCTTTTCGAATCAAACTAAATACTGATAACTAAAAACCAAATAAATAAATAACGTGATAGGATAGTACCTACCCAGTACCCACAGTCAAATTGTCAATTGACAATTGACATCGAAAAAATTGGTGCCAGGCTGTCTTTTTGATATGTTGTTCTTGGGGGTCCAATAAAAATAATCTTGATAAAAATAAAATCAAGATCCAAAATTGGCGCATTGAGACCAGTGAAAAATCCACCCCAACTTGAAAATAATGATAATAATTGATTTATCTTGATTTCAATTGGTCAGAGGGTAGAAAACTAAAAAATGCAGAGCTTATTATTTGCAACATTTTTATCACTGGCAGAATTCTTTGTATAGTTCGTCTTCAAAATGATAGAGGGTGTCGAAGTAACAAAAAATCATTTTGACGTTGAAGAAATTACTTCAGCCTAAAACTTTGAATGTACCGTTTGGTAATAATTGACAGCGACAGGTAACTGAGACAAGAGACTGCGACAACGATACTACTGATTCAGAAGCAGACAAGAGACAGGCTGAGTTACTTGACGCTGTCGAGTTCATCAAATGAATCCACTATTGTTGTTTTGTCATCTGTCTCCGTCGCTTGTCTCTTGTCGCTTTTTACAAAAAGCTAGCTGCTTAAATGTAAAAGTTATATATCTCTAAAAAAAAAAATGCCATTTTGATTGATAATCACTTATTCTGACAGTTTATAAGTTAAAACAGCCGAAAATTCTATTCAAAAATTCAGCCTGGCCCCAATTTCTTCAACTCACCTACTTTTATCAACAATTTGACAGTACCTACTAATACTAGAGAAAGAGAGTAAGGAAAAAGAGGATGATATGAGTATGAAGTTCTGAATCCACCAAATTTACAGGATGATCCCGAATTGGCAAACACGGATGGTATCACAACATTCATTGTGGATTAGGGATTCTAATTTCATTTACTTTTTTCTTAAGCATGGCTTCCAAGAAGATATGATAAATTTGGTGAAAAAAAGTGACAACACTGCAATCGATATATTTCTTCAGAAAAAATAGTGTTCAGTTATACCCACCTTAAGATGTTACCATGTAAATGTTCCATTATTAGGTCCCAACTTGAACAACGATGCCACATTGACAAATTGTATTGTATTCGAGGAATAGGTAGAACTTGAATCCTGTAATTCCATTACCGATTATAGAAAAAAGAAGAATACAAACACTATTGTAATAGTTGTGTGGAATCTTGTGTTTTGCGAGTTGAAGTTGTTTAAATTGAACTGCCATGCCATGTGATGATTTAAGTTTTTTTTTAAAGGCAGTCTCGGTAACGAAGCCATGGAAACAATTTTTGTTTTAAATTTACAGTCTTTCTGAACATCCGTATACCATGTGCAGATTTTTATAGTGTTTATGTAAAGAAAGAATGATTGTTAAAATGGAAATCATTAAAATATGAATTGTAGATTTCTTTGACCATGTAATAAAAAACGAAAAGTTTTTTAAAAAGCTCCATCTAATAATTAATTGTGAATAAAAAAATTGAAAATAAGAAAGGTCCAGGTAAAAATTTGACTGTCATTTTGATTTAACTTTAGAAAAAGGCAAGCATGTGTCTCAGTAACGAAGTCATAAAAACAATTTTTGTTTTAAATTTACAGTCTTTCTCAGCATACAACACTCTGTATACCGTGTCTGCCAAATCAGGGCCCTCCTACATACTTTGCAATGGCAAAGTTTCAAAAAAGTGAGCAATTTCTATTCAATAATAATAATTGTTGTTTCTAGAGGAAATCATTAATTATTATTCTTCTTCAAATACTCCTTGATCCGGGAACTCTGGCAACCAATTATTCCGGGGCTTATTTCATCACCATTTTAGTGAGAAAGACTGTAAATTTAAAACAAAAATTGTTTTTATGACTTCATTACTGAGACACATGCTTGCCTTTTTCTAAAGTTAAATCAAAATGACAGTCAAATTTAAACAACGTCCGCTGATTTTATCTAACTATTATAAGATTTTTATATTATAACATTTTTAAATTTATCAATGAGGCATCGTTGTTCAAGTCGGGAATTAATAATGGAACTAAAATACATTTTGAAAAATAATATTGGATAAATATGTACCCCACAACGATAATTGTTTGAAGCTTTGTTGGACTTGTCATTTCATATTTTGATTTATTTTCATTTCATGTTTCCATGGTAACATCTTTGAGGAAGCCATGCTGGAGACTATCTGTGTCCTCCAATTCTGGATCACCCTGTTTACAAACCTAAATCAACTAGTATCAATCTAGTTATTAATCTATTTAGTTTACTTACTAATTTTCAGGTGTCGGTAAAACAAGCACAGTAACCAGATATGTAGAAAATTCATTCACATATCAAATGTCACCAACAGTTGGCGCTTCCTTTTTTACATGCAAACTGTCAGTCCAAGATGTCATTGTGAAACTGAAAGTATGTAATTTCAATCATTGCAATTTTTCCATAAATTATTATGTAAGTGTACTTACTTGATTAAATTTTTGCAGATATGGGACACAGCGGGCCAAGAGAGATTCAAAGCGATGGCCCCGATGTTCTACCGGAACGCAAACGCTGCCCTTCTGGTGTTCGATATCACTCAAGAGGCGACGTTTCAGAGCATGCGAGGTTGGGTTCAGGAACTGAAGCGAAATGTAGATGAACCCATGGTGCTCTGTGTTATAGGAAATAAAATTGATTTGGCCAAGGATAGAAAAGTATGTTTTTTATAATTTCGATTGCTTAGCTTTGGTAATTTTGCATGTAAAGTTATTCTTTTCATTGTACATACTTAAAATGTGTAAAGAAGTTAAGGAATAAAGAAGCAGACAGGTATTTTCTCAGAATAAATAATTTCAAGCTCACTGAGCTTGGATTCACAGAATGGATAAAATTGTGGTGGAAAATATCATTACATATTTTTTCTGTGCCAATCTGTCCCACTGTTGTCATCACTGAGATTCAGTTGTTGCATGTAAATTAACAATATTTAAATACAGTAGAGTCTTGGTTATCTGAGGTAATATAAGTGGCACCCGTCTCGGATAACTGAAAACTTGGATAACCCAGACTCATCTAGAGCTATTTTTTGCTTGTATTCTTATACAGTGCCATCCGAAAAGTCTTTGCTTAAACTCTTCAAAAACAGAAGTTACATGTTTCCATCTCAATAACCACCAAAAATCTAAAAAGCTAAATATAACTTTCAACGGATCGTCACTGAATCATAATTTCAATCCAAAATATCTTGGTGTGACTTTGGATATATCTTTAACCTATAATCAACACTTAGAAAAAGTGAAACAAAAATTAAAAACAAGGAATAATATTCTATACAAACTTGCTGGAACAACTTGGGGAGCCAATGCAAAAACAATTCGCACATCAGCTCTTGCACTTGTTTATTCAACAGCGGAATATTGTGCACCCGTATGGCTCAACAGTGTACATCAATCAAAAGTGGATATTCAACTGAACCAAACATTACGAATTATTACTGGAACAATTTCCTCAACTCCGATCCCTTGGTTACCTGTTTTGTCAAATATTGCTCCATCTAATCTCCGAAGACAACAAGCAACACATAAAATCATGAATAAATACCGAACATTTCCAGATGATTTTTCAATAACATCGGACCTGAATAATCTTCCAACAACGAGATTAAAATCAAGAAGACCTGTGTGGCTAGAAACATACCTGGATCGACCATTTAAAATTGAAGATGAATGGAGAAATGATTGGCGAAATAAAAGTGTTTCTTTATTCAACAACACTTTAATTGAAGATCCTTCATCAGTAGTCAACGGTTTTGAAATAAAAAGGAAAGTCTGGGTACAAGTAAATCGCTTAAGAACAGGACACGGTAGATGTAATTCAATGTTACATAAATGGAATTTAATACCAAGCGCTTCCTGTATTTGCGGACATCCTGAAGAATCCATCAATCACATTGTCAATGAATGTCCTTTAACCAAATTTTCTGGAGGTTTTCAAGCAATTCATAAAATTTCCACCGAAACAATAGACTGGTTACAGAATTTGAAGCTCTTGTAAACAAAATCTACATTAACAGCCAGATAACCTCAGAAGGGCAAAATGATTGGAATACTTCAAACCAATCTCAACAGGATGGTGTGTCTAGGTTTTTTAATGGGGTTTTCCCTAGACTATATCTCTCAAAGCAAATGCTTCACCATGATGTCAACATCGCATCAGAATATCCTACAGATCGTTCTTTTCCCCATGATCGACGAAACCAATCATATGTAATTTAATAAACTAAACAACATGTATCGTAAGACTGCAATTTGTAATTTCAAACGAATATATATATATAGTACACACCATATGGGAATTTTTTTTATTATACCTTATTTAATAACTAGGAGGAGTAAATTTAAATAAACCGCCAAAAAAAGATGCTTCTCATTGGTCAATTCATAGGCAAAATTACACCCAGCAAAACTTGTACAGGAAATTGAATCTATGCAACGCTCAACACTACATATACGCTTGTTTTTTATTGTTGTGTCATTATTGTTTACAATGTCAGCGTCGAATGTGACACATCAGTTTTATAATCAGTTATTTCCAAAACCCTATAAGTTGTTCTAAATAAGTTCTTTAAAAGTTATTTCAAAACCAAATGAGTTCTTTTTGAAGCCCATTCAGTTCTTTTTAGAGAACAGACATCCTTTTCAGAATTTTGAAATTATTTTTGGCTTTCCATTTTCATCCTGCAAACGGTTTCAAGTGCCATTATGGATAATCCTACATCAAGTACAAGTGAGAGGATGTCTCCTCCAAAGAAACGGGAAGAAAAGAGTGTCACCTACAAGATTTTGGAAAAACTACTCTATATGCGTACTTCACCAATAATTGAAGAACATATTCCAATCGAACAAGGTGCGGATTTAGACCAAACAGGGACTGCTGTATGTGATAAAGTTAGTTTCAACAACACACTTTGAATCTGGTCCTACAAAAACTGAAAAATGCTGTTTATAATACCGTTTGAAAAAATTGACTTATCCACAAATTATATATTATTAATAAATGTAAAATAAAAACTTTATCTACGATGTTATGTGTCATATAATACATACATAAAATATATTATTTATATATGTTACATTAAATTTGTCACATAAGTATTGCCTAAAATAAAGTACTTTCAATCAATTTAATATGAATGTTAATAATTATTATCCTCAATATTCTTCGAAATATCTAGAAATTATTCAATTTCATTCTATTTATATTCAGAAAATCATTCAGCACTATAATACTGATATATTATGCAAATCACAATGATTTGTGATACTGCTGTACAGTCTCTCCTGAGAAGTAGACTTCCTACACCGAAAACAAGTCCTATCTTCCTTATTAATAATTATTGTTTCAATTCAAATTTGCCGCCAAAAAAAATCTGGTGATTTAATCTGGTGACTTTTAGTGGTGTAAATGATACTTTGCAGTTTACTCCTCCTAGTTATTAAATGAGATATAGTAAGACTAAAAGAAAATAAATTGTGCAGAAAGATTGTGCATGCTCTAAACTTATTTGACATTGACAATAGAGCTGTGCATTTGGTAGTGTTTTTGTAAATGTTTAAACCTGACAATTAACCGTTTCTAAAGGTTTAGAGTACTCTCAAGTATTTCAAGAGTATTTCAAGTACTTTCAAGGAAGTACTTATACTTAGGAAGTGATGTAAAATACATGGGTTTTATTTTTCTGGGTAATACCCGGGTTTTCACAATTGTATTTATATTGGAATTCCCTTTAAGAGGACGTATTACGTCCTCTTAACGTCCTCTTAACAGCAACAAAAGGGTTGCTGTTTGAAATTTCATAATTGGGTTGATGAATAATTGGGGAGCTTTAAGGGTTGATGGGGGTGAGTTATTTACTATGTAATTTTTGTTCGCCTCCCTATCATTCAAATGGTTTTTTGCAATTTTTCATATCTTTTTTTGTTTTACGGATATCGCCAATGGCGACTTTAACAAAAGTCACCCTTTTAATGTATCGAACAAATTGCTAACTTAAGAAAAGTAACAAGTCATGTTATTTATGATAAGTGTTCTGCAGCACTTCTGATATGTCAGTTCTGAATCAGAACAGCACTTCTTGTTGTACCGCATTTGGCCAGAATTACTTTGGCTATTTATTCGGGTAGGTAAATATCCTTCGGGTAAGTACCCAAGTTATATTTACCTACCCAAGGGGTAAATACCCAATCCACATCACTACTTATAGGTATAGATACCTAGGTATATAGGTATTTATTGAGCATTGCAGCCAAGTGGTCCAGGAACTGGACCCACCCAGCATATTATTTATATTGAGATGTGATTAGTGTTAATCTTTTTTCTCTTTCTGTAAAATTTAAATCAGCTATAATACTCATTTCTACTTTGAAACTGACGGAATAAATTAAGATGAATCTTGGCTCAGTTAATCCGGAACGCGGAAAATCACGACTTGGATAACCGAGACTCTACTGTGTTGTATATGGGTAAATGCAATTATGTATCAAGTTGCTTATAAAGCAGGGAAAAAAAGGTTAAATATGATAATGTGACTTGCCAGCTATTTTTAGAAATTCTTTCTCTGGAAAAATTAGTTTATAAGTGGGCACACTTACATAATCAAGGTAGGAAGTCCATAAAAGAGGATTAATGATCTGGAAGACAAAATGGAACCTGCCATAATGGAAAATTTTTAGACTAGAACTATAATTAATCACCAAAATGTTCAATATTTCGACGCACCCAGGGAAGAAGGGCAGAAGAGCGAATGAATCTTTTACATGGAGCATAATCCACAAAAATTCGCCCGCCAAATTATTCTGGTTTTTCGTCAAATCGGCCATAGTAT
The DNA here is from genome assembly GCA_910589415.1 of Malachius bipustulatus. Lineage (NCBI taxonomy): Eukaryota > Metazoa > Arthropoda > Insecta > Coleoptera > Melyridae > Malachius > Malachius bipustulatus. Next base: position 10,198,650 of record OU342632.1, read on the forward strand.
ACTCAACATTCACCGGGGAAGGGCGCCTCACATAGGTCCACCGTTCAACTCGCTCCTTAAATAATTTTTCGTGTTTTCAGTTTTTACATTTAATAATCTTTTTTTATATTCAATAACACCCCCTTTCACTTCAAAAGGGTTTGAACTTTATTGTTTTGAGCTACAACATTTATGAAAGTTTCAGATCAGAGCAGGATGGGCCCCAAAATCTCACCTTATCAAAATAATTTATTTCAAGAAAATGCCTTGTTGGCTGTGTATGCAATGACGTCATGCAGCTATGAGAAAATAATTGATGATTATAATTATTAGGGAGAGACTTGCTTCATAGGTTTTCAAAATTTCATTCAATTCGTGAATATACAAACCACAACAAATAACTGCAGAAATAGCTTCTTAAGAGTACAATAAATGCTTCATTCTGTTTCATTAAGGAAATTTTCGGGTCGTCGCTTATTTCATGAGTTCATTGAGTTATTTTTTATAGTAAAGTCGAGACGACAATATCCTGTTATCTTATTATAAACTCACAAGAGGTCATGTTAATGTTTGGTATCTTGGCATTTTGTATAACCAATTTGTCTGATCAAGAAATTACTTCATCCAATAACTGTGTCACACTTGTAATTAAAAATATTAGTAAAATTCACAATCATAAATTATTTTTTTATAAGTATGTACTTATCAATTTTTACATGACTGTTATGTAATAGCCAATAATAAACATCATAATATTAAACATTTCAATTCCGCTGTATATTTCATAACTTCAGCTAACTGTGAAATTAATCTGATGAATAAACAGGTTTATACAGGGTGATCTATGAGAAGTACCGAATCCTGAATCGTAAGTGGATAGAACAGGTCATTTTTGAATAATGTATGATATAATCGTATAGCCTTAAATATTTGATATCTTACCACTTTTAGACCTTTTTATTGAGAAGTAAGAAATTGAACATGGATGTCATCGTTAACCCGGCATTATAACTATTTTTTTCTTAGTTAACAATGACTAGCAAGAAAAGTGAAAAAAGTCGGTCTCAGTTCTGTTTGCGAAGGTATTTGTTGCAGCACTGTCAAATGTGTGAGTGTGCCTAGCGACAAATACCTGGTTAAATTATCATAAAGGAAATTGGATTTCTTTATAAACAACAAACTGTTTGAGAAATCTCTAGTTCGATTCATAAAGTAGAGTATTTCTGGAAGCTCTATTGGAGTGTTGGAAGACCAGAATTTTTATTTTATAATTTCACACATAATAATTATTATTTATATACAGGTGACTCTGAAATGGCGGACAGAGGTAGTATCACATCATCCATTATGAAATCGGGCTTCTAAGTTCATTTATTTTTTTCTTGTTCATAAGAAGATGCGACCAATTTTGTAAGAAACAAAATTACAACACTGCACTCAATATACATTTCTTTAGGAAAGAAATAGTGTTTAGGTTTATATCCAGATTAAGATGTTGCCATGGAAGCCTTCCATTATTAGGACTCAACTTGAACAATGATGCTACAGTGACAAATTTTATTGAACTAAGGAATTTTACTGCCATGTTGATTTCAGTTTCACAACTTTAAATCTCGGTAACATAGTGTGAAAATAATTTTTGTTTTAAATATACAGTCTTTCTGAACATCTTCTACAATGCTCATGTATACATGTATAGTGTTCGCCGATTCGGGGTCTCGTAAAAATTGGGTGGTACACAAGTTGGGCCCCCATCTACCCCAAGTCCCTGGATCACTTTTTCTCTTGAAATTTCATAAATATTCTACCGTCGAACTTTGTTCTCTTTATTCTCTAACAACTATATACATATAACTTCTGAATTGACTAATCTGAATTATATTATTTAATGCTTTCTGAATTCCAACTGACTAATCTGAGTCGCAAGTCATACTATTTTCTGAATTACAACTGAAAAAGATGTAGTGGCTAAGTGAAACAGATGTGGAGTCATTCCCTCGAATTGGTCATAGGTTTATATAGCCGGTCGTTATCGCTCTTGATGGCATAGAAGTTCTAGATGGTATAATGATGATTCTAGATTCTAGATGGCATATATTTATTTATTTTTATTTATTTATTTATTTATTACACGGGCAAAGCCCAATATACAACAACTTATTATATCACTATAATACAAAACTATACAGTATATACAGTATACAGTATGTATGTATTAAGATGTAAGATCGGAACAAAATTGATAGTATCAGAAGCAAGTGACTCGAAGTAGACATACAAATAATAATCGTACTATAAAAATTTTGAAAATGTTTTAATTCGTTATCATTGCATGACTATATTTGAAAAATATCTTAATCGGTTCTCATTCAAAACTATATTATAATATTGACATTTGAATGTTTTCTTTATTAAAGGTCTCACGTGATGAAGCTATTTCCTATGCGAACAGTATCGGCGCATCTTATCACGAATGCTCTGCGAAAGAAGATCAGGTATTTATTTAAAGACAATACTGTAACTAATTAATTTATTTACTTAAAGTCTGTACACTGAGAGTTGTCTGTTGTGATAACTAAGAATACATCATCTCGTTATGTTTCTTACTCCTTCTATTGCATTGCATAGTCAATCGAGTTAAAATGGGACGTATTGTCAGAAATACGTTTGAATCGTCAGCAATTCTAAAAAGATGAGCGAGAGTGAGACGGAAGTATCGACTCGCGTCTTGATACGCTTAGATTGATACGATAAGATTGTCGTCCAGCTCATCGGCTACTGTCAGTTGACAGTGACAGCGCTAAATATACTGATGAGATTTGTTATTTGAAACGTTTTTAATACGAAATTAGCAGAATTCCTGTGTTATATTGTACGGTGTGATAAACTATGAGTAACTTAATTTCGCGAATGCCTAAAAATCTATTTCCTTGTTTTGCCTGGGAAACGATTGAACTCCCTAGTACGTGGACTTGTGGTTAAATTGCTGGAATATTTTACTTGCAAATAAGAAAACGGAGGTGTTATTCTTTCTTTTAAACGGCAACCAGCAGGTAGGTGACATGATATTTCTATCATGATGATAACAATAATAATTATTATGATTCTTATTTACTTGCATTATATAATATTTGTTATCAAAAAGTTGCAAGGCTCTACTTCGTCAATAACTTGTCGAAATAATATATTTGTAGGATATTCATTATTCCTCAACACACGCCACTGACACGAACTGCGATACCACATCTGGTTCGACTTAGAAATAAGTGTACGATTCAAATCGAATTAAATGAAATTGTTTAGTCAGAATCAGTGTGGCATGACAACGGACAACTCTCAGTGTACAGAGAGTATTAGTTTGCATACACTTAATTACAGTAATTATTTCTACGAGGTCTGACTATTAAATAACGAGACTGCGCGCAGAGAAGGCGTCCTAGAACGTTGAGGAGGGAAACGAATGCAGCATTGGTTAGTGTGTAGTGTCTGCTTCGCCAGTATGAAAACACGTTTTTGTCGCTGTAGTAGTATTTTTTCTATAAAAGTTGAAAACGAACTCGGTTTTTTCTCGTGCCAATAACAAAGTGTGATGAAAAACATGAGCAACGAATTAATCTTAAATTTCTCGTTATTTAAAAAAAAAAACTCCGACTGAGTGCTATAAATTGTTGAAAGAGGCCTACGGTGAAGATTCTCTATCTCGTGCACGTGTTTTCGATTAGCATAAAAGGTTTTCTGAAGTCAGGGAGAGCATCCAGCGTCCAGTTCGACCTGTGTCTGTTTCAACTCCTCAAACAGTGACCAAATTCAATGAAATTGTGCACGGAGATCGTCATATGAGCTTTCAGATGATTGCTGAGACTGTAAACGCCAGACACTTAGACTCTCGCCATGTTTTGGCAAGACTGCGAGAGCGAGTTCCTAAGAAACGGCCGGAGTTGTGGAAAAACAAGTCGTGGATCTTGCATCAAGACAATGCGCTGCCCATAACACGCTGCCTGTGAAGCGTTATTTAGCCGCTAGAGGCACTCCACTCCAGTACTTGAACACGCGTAATACTCACCTGACGCGCCTTGTGACTTTTTCTTGATCCGAAGATCAAGTCTACCATAAAATTTATTATTTACTTTCTAATTTTTACAGATACTGGTATTAAACCCTGTAGGGAATGGACGCATTTGAGAGAGCAATCTGTTATCACCTGCAAAAATATACTGGATACTTCATTTAAATACAAAAAAAAAAAAAATTGGTTACTCCAGCTTTCAGGTGTGCAATAACAACAACAAATAAATGTACTGTTCATCACTGCCTTTACGTGCAGAATTACATCAATTGTGCTGTTTTTGTTTAAAAAAAAATTAGTTTGGTTCAATACTTTATCCCAACCCTGCATAAGGAGTCAGTTACTATCAATTTCATATAGTTTTATAAGACCTGGAATTATAAATTAGTTTTAGTTATGGGTGTTTGAGATAGTCGTCTGTCAGTCATTAATTTGTACATCCAAAATGTTTTTTTTATAGGGAGTTGCACTAGTTTTCGAGAACTTAGCCCTAGGACTGATAAGGCTCTCCGGGGAAGCGATAAGTCACAGTTTGAAGGTCTATAATAACCAGGACAACGGCGCAATCATGGCAACATCCACCGAGTTGGATCCCACGGACATTGGTAACGAGGAGAGTGTAAATATTAGCATTAGTAATATCGCACACGGTAATATTGTTAGCAGTTGCTGCTGAAGAAATTGTTTTGTTAATTAATTATTGAACTCAACAACGTTCTTTATTTTTAATTAAATTTTTGTATAACTGAAGGAGAGCAACTACTAGTGATTATTAGATACTTATATTTGTATACCTATTTTAATGCCACCTGAAACAGTATTTTTTATGGATGACTTTTTTATGAGATGTATGAAAAATTGATTAGATTTGTTACTGACGTGTTTCAGATCCGTTTTAATTCCACTAATTACTTATTTATGTTTAGTTTTATTTTTGGTGCCTAGGAATGAAAAGTAAATCTACGTGTAACTGTACACGTAAGTTGATTTATTATAACTCACTACTGTATATGGCAATAATTTTCTTTTTTTCTGTTAGTAACTGTTATATTAATTCTCTAAATTGGATTTTGGAATAATAGTAGCTTAGAGAAATGTACTAGATGTTAAGTAGATGAACCATTCAAGTGTATAAGCTTATTGTTATTAATTACTTTATAAGGATGAAGTTTCAAATATTTATGTCAAAAGCACAAAGAAATGCGGTCATTCTTCCATCAGTTGCAACTGAAAGTTCATTTCAGTGTTGCGTACTTGAAGCATTATATTGATCGCTTGTACTTAAATATTTTTTGTATTGAACAAGTAAGGATAACAATTACGGGTCTCTGAGTGCTACTCATTGAATTTTTAAGTTTAGGTTAAGATATCTGCACAAAAAATAAAACTATTTTTATACTGTACATTACAGAAACTATAGTCACGATATAGAAATAATATGTAATGAAAAAATACTGTTATATTATAATGTATCGCTAACTATGTGCCATATCGTCAGATAAATTAACAAATTTAATGTAGGTCACTTGGTAGTTGTGCAATAAGTCCAAAGAAGCTCTAAAAGTGAAGCTTTTTCTTTCGAGTTCAATTAACTTGAAGTACCTTTTTCATCTTATTGATTCATCTTAGAACAAAGAAGGTGAAAGTGGCAACAAAATCCTTTGGGGTTGGTCCCGATCCAAATTTACCCCTCTTAAGAGAACCAAAAAATTTTTTTTTAATAATTGTTACTCACCAAATATTTGTTATAACATTATCTAAATGTTGGATTGTTGAATTTGATATGAATATTATCTGCTATTTCTTCTATCCTGCTTCTTGATATGATGGATAACAATTCTTCAGAGATGGAATAATTTTCTTATAATTCATTTTTTAATTGCTGGTATTATCATAGTTATGATTCAGTTATTGATTTTAAAGGCCATAATTATTAGCCCCAAGTTCATTGTAACTTTTTCTTGTTACTTTTCCTTAAGCTGTTTGGAACTATTAAATCATCTTCAATTGTTTGCTTGTTTTTCCTTAGCCCAAAATTTAAGTTTTAAACTTTTGAATGTATCCACAGCCGTCTTTAATTCTCAACCCGTTTTTTAGGCAGTGTATTATTTTCAAGAAAATGCTCCTTGGACATCCTTCCCCTAACAGAGATTGGCAACCATCGTTTGATGCAGTTCTCTGATCACCGTCTTTTGTCATTACTGCTGATTGTATTTTAATCTACAGATGGAAATTGCAAAATCATAAAAATTCCTGGCTACCAGTCTCGCTAAGGATTTTTTCACCTCGACAGCTCTTCCATCTTAAAAGAACTAGTTATCAAACATAAACTTTCATAATGGTTTATTACAAAACTCAAAACCATGATCACTGCATATTATTTGCATGTTATAACATGTTGACAAATTTTTATCTTACTTCGAAAGCAGGATGTGGTTGAAGTATAAAACAACTAAACAGAGTCATAAAAAACGTTATGATTGGTTTATTTCGCTGCATCTATGATGACTAACAACACAAATCTTTTTCTTTTTTTTTTGTCTGTGTGATAGAAAAACTAAAATATTCCAAAAAGTGACTATTTTCGCTGTAGAAGTGAAATTCTGGCTTGAAAAAATTTGTATTTGTTGCTCGAAACAAAGAAATTCTGAAATTTCAGTATCTAGTGAGGTTTCTTATAATTGTCCAATCTGTAGCAGAAGATTGCAAAAGGTTTATGGGGTTGAGGACATTCGAAGAAAAAACATTTTAATAGAGCTGTGTAGCCACTGGAAGTTGGGGCCCTGCTAGGTTTTTATTTAAGGTCTTAATAATAAAACTGTTTGAAGCAAAAAAAAAATTAAAAAATGATATGGCTACTAATCTACTAATCTGCTTAATCTTAACAAAATGTGCTCAAAAGGTGTCTTGGTCTAGGGTGGGATGAAAAGCAAGAATGACGAGGGACAAAAATCACATTTTTTGCAATACACTCACTGAAATTTTAACATAAAATTCATGAAGCTTGTGACATTTTTATGAGAAAAGTCTTCTTGGACATTGATACAGCCCACCGTTTTTTAAATATTTGACTTTGAATGTTTTGAAAACCCCATAAAATTGCTTAAATCATACAAAACTCAGAGAAACTGTATTCCAACTGAAAGCACCTGTTTTTATCCAAATTTAGAATACAGTAGTTTAATCCGGTTTTAGGGGACATCTTTTGAATATTTTTATATCTTTTTGACTCGAAAGAGCCAGTGCCTACATTTGAGAGAATGTAACTCTTGTCCCATTGTATCGGAAAAGATTACAAATACATTAGATTTAATATTTCTTGCAGGATAAAAATGTTTTTAAACGAATACAAAAAGAGCAACAGTCTTGTTTTTTTTTAATTCAAAATAAATTAATGTTCACGAAGGTTTATAGTGGGCAATTTCCAATAATTACTTTTTTTTTGAGTAGAGATTAATTTGTTCCAAAATTTGTACTTCAGCGATCTTATGACCGTCTCAAAATATCAAACCCCAAATATCTGAAAAATTATGCATCTTATCTTTGTCCAACATACATATTTCGTTTTATATCTTTTGTTAAAAGTTTGCTGAAAAATTTCCTCTCATAACTTTCAACTTCATTTATTTTTTATCCCTCACCTCTTTCTAGCATATTCTGTTGAGGTCAAAATGAGTAGTGAGTGACTGTGGGTGGGCTTATCAAATTTTATTGTTTTGCATCAAACAGTTTTGGACACTTTTAATTTTAGTTCAGGTCCCCAACTTTAAGGACAGAAATCATACCTCTAAAACGTTCCGTAGCAAGTTGTATAGGATAGGTCATAACCGTCGTGATATACAGCAGTGGTAACCAAGGAATCGTGATGTCAAGGCGGTGGATGTACCGCGTAACATCAGTGCAATGGGCTGCATGGAGGCTGCTACTCCATCTCGTTACAACACAAATTTAATAAAATATTTGAACTGTTGACTACGAACTTCCCTGAGATAGTTATCAAAAAAATTACCAGATATTAATCAGTTTTTTATTGATCCAGGTGAACATTAGTAGGTACCTAACTACCTATAAAAAGCTCTCTGTTGAAGTCAAATAAACTATATTTTATTGGTTTTATTGTGATAGATCAAATTATTATTTATGCCCATATGAACTCAGAAATAGAGGGAAATTATCTAAATCGATGTTGTAAAATCAAATAGAATGGTCATTCAAAGAAACAGTCTTAGGCTGGAACAAACTCACAAAATTATCAAAATCCACTGCAATTCATTCCGGCAGAACTCTTCAAAATGTACCCCCTTCTCGAGCTTCCATCTCTTGACATGATTCGTGTGGATCTTCTCGCTTTAAGGGAACTTTTACAGTCAGATAGGAAGATTGGTTTCAAAATATAGTTGACACAGCATCCTTTGTCAGCTTGGGAACCTTGGGCTGCACTAACACTGTTCGATCATCTCTCTTCATAGCCTTTTGCTTTTATTAATTTCGACAATAATTTCAACTAAAAGCTACTTATCGCTTTCTACATGCTGTGCAAAAGAAACTCATGAAATAACTCATTTATGAAACTCAGATCCACGAGTGAGGTCAAACTAATGAAACGATATTCTTCTGTATTTCGGACACAATAGACTCATTCCAGTTGCTTTGATTTAATGTTTAACGCATTTGCTTTAGCTTTAGGTAACATTTAGTTAGTTTTAATAATCTAACTCTAAGAGATTCATAAATCAAAGCATTGATTCGAAAATTCTCCATATATAAAATAAAAATGCCCTATCTTGAACCTATCGAATCTGTAGTCTTGAAATAAATGGCAAAAATTTTGATATTTATGTTTTCTAAACTATGATGTAAGTTGATTTGTAATCGCTCAACACTCAACAGTTAATTTGTTAATTTGAATAATATGCTCCAAGGCTTCACACGACTATTTAGCGGCAGTCCCCCCCCTCCCCCCAATGAATCAAATTGTTGTTTAAACAGTTCTTCCTTTTTACCATAATAGGCCCAGAGCCTAGATCCTAGATTATGGCAAAAGTAAGGTGCTATCTTTTTCTCTCTGTCGCTATTCTCCCTTAGTTAACTCTTGAACATACTTGTTCAGGATATTGCAAGAAAAAAATTGCGGTACTGTTTATTAAATAATAAAGTTTCAGACGTGATTGGAACACACGCTGTCTATTTCAAATAATTTTTAAGTTGTTTACATATGAATTTGACAACTATTGTTTAAACGTTTTTGTATAAAAATATATTTTTTTATTTTAAGATAAGAGTTGAGTTTGTGTTGCAGTATTATAACATAACAAGCACAATATCGAATTAATTAAATGTCAATTAATTAGCATAGGTCATGATTTTTTTTTTACTAAAAAGTAGTGTTTGTTACAATAATTATTATTCAGAAGTCTGATAAAGGCACAGCAAATATATGCAGAAAAGTAAGTAATACCCACCTATTCACTTTGTGCCACTTCAGAATACTGAATTTTACTTGCGGTGCTTCCGTGAATATGAGTGTACTACCAAAAAAGAGTATTAGACTTTTTGGGATGTATGTTCTTCAAAAAGGTGCTATGTATGTCCAAAAATGTTTCTGGTTTTTGGGATGGGTATTTATTTACCACCACAAAATGTACATGTTTGCAACTTTTGTCTTCTGCAAATGTAAAAATAATGATAAACTATGGGCTGTGCTGTTTTGTTGAACTAACATTATTATATGAAATAGTATAACTTAGGCACTGAATGTATTTTTATGAGTTACAATAAATATTATTATTTTCTATTTTTTGTATATTTTTGTTTTTTCATCAGGTTCCGTTCAGAGATATAATACCAAATCATATTTTGTAAATTATTGTTATGTTGCTATTTTCTAGGTTTAGTCTTGAGGGGAAAAATTTACTTAAAACAGTATATTACATAACAAGACTTGAAAAAAACAAGAGTTAAACACTCGCTGCAAGCAGCACATGTGTGATATTGTACTATACTTTATCTACTCCGGATCGCATATATGAACAAATGATTTCATGATGCCAGACGCATCCGCTTACTTTACTACCTAACTTTAGTACCTAATTTTTCATTTCAGATTTACTAAGTAATCTGAAAATACATAATATTGCGTGTGCCACTCATTTCGATAATAACGGGTTTGTGAATTTTATACATTTTCTCTCATTAGATTAATTTTGCATTATTTGACATATCGAGTATTCCTATACCTACTTAATAATAATTATTGTTCTACCATAGCCACTACTTTTGACTTTGGTGGTTTATAAGACCTTGTAGTAAAAAACACACTGTTTTGATTCTCATTACACACTAGGTGTGTGCAAAGGCTCAATTTCAGACTATGCAAGTTGTTTTGTAATTGTCAACTTTCGTATAAGGGAGTAGATAAAATACAATAATTCAGTTCTTAATTTGATGAAAGCCGTAAATTTGAAACGATAGGGAGAACCTTGGAACTTGGAACAGTTTTTACCTCTAAGCACAATTGTTACTATGATGGCGTGATATTTTAGAAATCAAGTATCTAAAAAAACTTTCAGTCCTTAGAATAATTGACAGTTTTGATTTTGACATTTCTTCTGATGATGTGATGTGAAGGTGCCTTTTCCTAGTTTAGTTTAGTTGTATAATGAGTGGGTCGATTAGTGACACCTCCACTGCGACCAAGTGGTCTATGCTTGAATTTTAAGTTGATTTTTGAGCTTCTAGTGTTGGTTGAGGGTTGAGTCTCATAAATTATATGTTGTAAAGTTACTCTACTAAGGCACTTACATCTACATACCACTCTGTCCCAAATTACGTACAAAAAAAAAATTTCAATGGATCATTTTCATTGTATGAAGTTTTTTAAGAATGTTTTTGTATCGAGTTTTGGCCTTGGGATTCCTACCCTATTACAGACTAAAAGGGAGGGTGCGATTTCTCCCAAAAGTCCATGATGAGCCCTCTCGCCTGCACGGGAAACCCATAAATGCAAAACCGCTTGGGAATCAAGAGTCCTCTGGAGGTGGTGGAATTAAACCCCCTAATTCGACGGTCACCGCCCCACGGTCGGTGAAGTCGATCATGCCTAAAGCCGAACCTTCAAGGTGTGGCGGATATAAACCACCCGTTATTTTTATTATTATTACTTCTAGGGTAGGTTCAAAGCCCTCGTACTGAAGCTTGCGCTTATTGTACCCCTTTGGATAATTAGCTCATCAGTCATATAAACCGCCTAACCGATGAGGTACTTCGTGTCACGAGAAGGCTCCGTCAAATGGCAAAAAAGGGGGGAACGGTAAAACGTACTTAAAAAACAAAAGCAAAAATGCTTCTACTGCAGCTAGTGCGGATAAATCCATCTAGCTTACAGACGGAAATACCGTTTTCCCCATATATCTTCCTTCGCTTTCCCATCCACAAATCCCCCCCCCCCCCCCTTTGCGCACTTAATGTCAAAAATTAAGTGTGTGCAGATTAATCTTCAACACGCTAAAGCATCCAGCTATATGTGCCTGGCATGAAGTTTAAAAAAGAGCAGCTGGATACTGCTCTCATCCAAGAACCCTGGCTAGGCAAAATTAGGGGTGTAGGAAACTCATCTGGTAAGTTAGCAGCAGTCGGCTCAGAGCAATCGCCAAGAGCCTGCATATTGATCGGGAATAACATAAATTATTTTATGCTCTTAGGTTACTGCACCCGAGAGATGTGATAGCAGTCCGAATAATAACTCCGGTGGAGAATGGCAAGATGGAATTCATCGTCTGCTCGGCTTACTTCCCAGGCGACAGGCCTGGTGAACAACCTCCACCACCCATAGTACGAGACTTAATATCCTACTGCGACACCAATAACAGAGGTGAGTCACTTTACAACTTTTTAGTAGGCAATAGACTGGTGTTAAACAACATCGGCTCTTAGACAACCTTCGCCTCCTTAGACAGGAGTTTCTAGACATTACATTCCGCCCCACTTTAATTTTATGAGCAACAGGATAGCCAATTGGCAAGTATCCTCGGAATCATCTTGTTCAGATCACCATAGACCTAGGAAGTTCCTAGGTCTATGCAGATCACAGACACATTACCTTCAAAATTGGAACAGGTCGTAGACCTGTGGTACAATATCACAACGCTAGAGGAACAGATTGGGAGGGCTACAAAAGGGCCTACGGCAGGGGTGGGCAAAAGCCGGCCTTTGCTTACTTCATCCGACCCGTTAAAAAATTCAGCATACAATTTTTTTAATCTCTTTTATGCGATTTTGTTGAAATCAACAAATCTGACTTTAGGACCTCAAAATATATTATAGGCAGATAAAATGTACTTAAATTTGCATTTTTCGAATAATTTTCTTATGCTACAAAAGGGTTTGGGAGATATTGATGTCATCTCTAATTAAGATATGTAGATCTAACCTGGCATGGAATTACATACCATCCGGCTGTTCGACGACTAGATACATACCCAAGGTAGGTCGCACAGAACCATACCCAAAGTCACTCAGCCCCATTAGCCTAACCTCTTTTTTGCTAAAAAGTCTGGAAAGGGTACTGGATGTGTGCATCAGGGGGAGCGCGTTAAATCTCCACCCACTGAATGCGGGCCCAGTATGCCTACCAGAGTGGAAAATCAACCGACCTTGCTCTCAACAACCTTGTGAGCAAGATCACCAGGTCTCTCGTCAAAAAAGAGACTGCGGTGACTACCTTCCTCGACATAGAAGCAATAACGTTCAACCACGCACTACCAGAATCCCTCTATAAGGCAGTTGTCTCAAGAGGGATTCCATCAGTCATAAGTGGCTGGATCCGTAATATGCTTATTGGAAACAGAACTCTAACGGCCTCAATGAGAGGGGAAAATATCGACTTTAGGCCTGCGAGGGGGTGTCCGCAGGGAGGAGTTCTCTCCCGTTGGCTCTGGTCCCTTCTCGTCGATGAGCTTCTAGTCCTTCTCTCACATGGAGTGCGTCGACGTTCAGGCATATGCTGATGACTTGGTCATTCTGATCAAAAGTAAATGTGAAAGCGACCATTTCTAGGGTCCTTCAGAAAGTACTCCAGGTGACTTATCAGTGGTGCGAGAACACGTGTCAGTCAACCCTCGCAAAACTGTCGTAGTACCATTTTTCAGAAATAGTATATAGGTTAGAACCCTCCAACTCTTCTGGGAGAAACCATTCCATTTGCAGAGAAAGCCAAGTACCTATGAGTAATCTTGAATAAAAAGCTTACTTGGAACTCTCATCTGGAAAAAGTTATACACAGAGCCAAATTCTCCTTATATGAACGTGTAAAAGGATCTGTGGCAAAACACGGGGAATCGTACCCAAACAAATATACTGGCTTTACGTAACGGTCGTCAGACCTACGGTTGCGTATGGCAGTACCGCTTGGTGGTCAAAAGGCCAGCAGGTCATGGCCAAATTAAAGCTCTCTAGCCTACAGAGACAAGCTTGTCTGGCGATCTGTGGTGCCATTAACACCACACCGTCGGCAGCTATGAAGATCCAACTGGACTTTAGTCACAAATCCATATTTATTCGGAGAGAGAGGCCAGATATGGACTACATATAGAATGATGCTGATGGCAAGAGCTTGCCGAAGGCTTATAACTTGGAGCGAACCAGGTTACTGGATGACATAGAAAGTCACTGATGGGGTATGCCCTAGGACATATATAATGCCCAATAATGAACCGCTCTGCTTGTAAAGTCATTCTTCCGGGAAGAGACGTGTGGAAGGACAATAGAAATGAACTCCTGACAGCAGATTTCAGTTGGTTCACCGATGGATCTAAGACATCCACAGGAACTGTAGCTGGGGTGTGTAGCGCTGGCTCGAAGAAGAGAGTCTTCTCCAGCCTGGGCCTTCACGCAACGCACTTTCCAGGCCGAAATCTATGCAATAAGAGATCTATGCCCACGCAGATCAATAAAGATATTTGCAGACAGCAAGCGACCCTTTGCTCCAGCCACTGCAAGTCCAAGTTGGTCTGGAACTGTCAACTAATCTTGAATTTCTTGAATTCTCTAGCAAAGAGCAACGATAAAGTAACTCAGGTTCTCGCAACCATTTGGAATTCCCTACATATGATGTCAGACCTACAGCCTGCTATATTCCAAATTTGAGCTAAATATATCAAAGACTGCAGGATCTTATAAAGAAAAAAAAGAAATCTTCAAATTTCAACACCCTGTAGATCAATAAAGAAACATTTTGCGGACCTATGTTTACATAAACTTTTAGTCATGAAATAAGCCAAAGAATTATCCCCTTGCGTATGTACATGATATTTAAGAACACCGTGTATAACATAATAATTTAATAATGATCACACTGTATATCTGTAGACAGAAATCAAAAACATTAAAATTAGTGAAATTCTTAGGAGAGAAAACGCCGGCGTCAGGTTGTCTAGGAATGTTAGTTATTCTAATAAGGGAGGTAAATATTTTGAATTCTCTCAGCATACTCATCTGACGCCAGGACTTCCTGATGAAAGAATAAATGTATTGGAAGGTGCAGCTGGGCTTTATGGAAGCCTGATAATTCACGCTCAACAAGCAATGAAAAAATAAATTTAGATAAGTACTTATATTTATTTTGGGAAATTTAAGAAATATTTAGTTGTATGTTGTCAAGTCTTATTTTGTAAAATCTTTGCCTTGATATAACTAATGTTGAATCAAACAACTTGAAAATTCTACTAAATGATTTGAAGAAAAAAAATCAACAATGTTTTTCATTTTCTTACTTGTAGTTTTAGAAATCAAATAGAAATCAAAACAGAAACAAACAAAAGTTGTTAAATTTCAAATATACCCTAAGGCTTTGCGGCTGCACCCTCAATAACTTTTTTATGCCTTTCAGCCCCCAAGTTAATCATCCCCTACTTGTGTTTTTCAAATTACACCCATAGTTTCTTTTTCTCAGCAGCATTACTGACTTTGTTCTGAATATAATGGCATGCGATATTTTAAAATCTAAGCATGTTTAGGTTGCCAAAAACAATAATTATAATAATCTGAAGACCAACTGGTTTGGCAAGCTAAGTATGCTCAGATTTTCAAAAATCAAATGACATATGCATTGTATTCAGAACAAAGTCAGCGATGCTTTGTGATGCTGTCAAGTAGAGAAAAAAAAAGTAGAAGATGATTATATGCGGGGTTGAAATTATAATATAATATAATTTATTATTTATTGAAGTAAAATTTTTTATACAGGGTGTTCCTTGGCTCGGTAATAACGACATTGTCTGTTTTTTTAATGGGACACCATGTATTATTAGTGTATTTTTCTTTTATTTTCATATTTTCTCAGAAAATCCAATAGGAATGGTTTTAACAGTTGCAATTTGAATCGAGTAGGTTATGAGTAATAAACAAATGAAAAACGCCATTTTTACTTTGAAATGGTGCCTCCAAATATCGGAAAACCCCTAATAGAGAGGAATAAATATACCTGACAGGAAACTTTTCACTTTTTCTTTTTAATTTTTTCCTCATAAGAGAAACCAAATTTTTGGGACAATTTTCATTTCATGCTTTATAATATCTATAGGTTGATACAGATAGACTGATAGTCTGTCAAATGCGAAAGCAAAAATTTAAATCCAATTAAGTAGATATTATATTTATTTTATCTGGCAGACTTTTGCTTGTTTGTTTTTATATCTCACAAAAACGGTCATTTAATAATAATTAATAAGGCATCGTGTGAAAAACGTGCATAACTCTTAAAATTTAACTAAGATATATTATGACAGGGGACATCACTGGGTATCAGCCAGTGATTATGTTACAGTAGTGAAAGGAAGCGACGCTACACGGACAGGCAGGGGACACGGATGATCTGATCCTGTGGGTTCTCCTTACATGTGTTCCAGATGTCATAGGCGCCCCGATGGTGTTAATATGTCACGTTGGCGCCACTAATTAGCCCTAACTAGGACTTATGTACAGGGCGTTTCTTAAAATATTGTGTGGGTATCTTCTTATTAGAGAAAATAATTTCACCACAGTGTTATTATTGATTATTCTAAATAATGGAAATTGCCTTATTGTTAGAAAAAAGTTGAGAAAAAACATAAAATGATACCAGTTGCCCTCCACATTGCCACAAGTCGTCCAGCATCATCAGTGTCGGTCTTGGTTTTGTCTCGTAAGACAAGTATAGGTAACTAAAGGTAGCTTAATTGGCAATTTTTTACGTAAATACCTATCTCAAAATTTTAAACAAACGTAGGTCAACAACTTAGTAATTTTAATAACTTTTCTCTGCTATCTACTTTTACTCTGCTGATCAGTAACTCGCGCACTCGGAGCTTAAAACTTTTTCCAATGATTTGACCACTTTTGTGAAAAAAAAGTGACAACACTCTCCACGGTTGCACAGATCCACGGTATGGTTTTTAACATTTTCAATTTCTCTGTAATATGGAGGTTTCGTGGAAAAAAAATTAATCATGTGGTATTTGATTCAGATAGGTTCTAATAGATTGAAATTATTCACTTATTTTTATCATATATGATTATCAAAATAATTAGCTTCAAACTTGGATGAAGGAAACTCTGTAACTCGAAAACTAACCATCGGTACATTTTTTTTTGTTAGTCTTTAGTTTGAATGGGTTCTATTACGTATTTTGAATGCGCGAAGTTACTAATCATTTATTTTATTTCTATGTTTGATTTTAAAGATTATTTATCATTACCCGCTGGTGCGACTTCGTTTCTAATGCATATTTTTTAATGTTCAATGCTCTGTAACGTCGTTAAAGGTTTTATTCTTTAATTAGCTCCATTTAATATTATTAAATAAGATATCATTGTCTAAATCCTTGCTATTAAGGTTCCGAAAATATGAATTTTGAACTAACATCGCCACCTGTTGCCGAGTGGTAAAACTAACTAAACTAGGCAAGTTCAAGATCCCTACCTTGTAGTACAATCTGTAACTTCTTTCTCTTACAATCTTCCTTTTCGATTAACTAGAAACACAGATGTCGCTGTGATGTAGTTTCGGAAGATGAACTAACACCCTTTTGAGTTGCGCAAAAGGATTGGTCCTTTTCGCGAGTCTGGAACAGGCTCGGCCATCTTCCATTCTTGGTGCTTGAAGCGACCAGTCGCACCCCTACCTTTTCTCTTTATCTAAGGACCGATTATTATATCGGGTAAGTAAATTGTTCAAACTATCTGAAACTTTCTCTAATAGAGTTTATATATTGTTATAGTTCTTTTCTACCTACCCTATCAATCGGGGCACTATCTTATTTCGTCGGAAAACCTATCTACGGAGTTGAACCCCACCTGTCTTCACAGACGCCATATTGGTTTTCATACTTTCTACGTCCGAATATCTGCTTTTATGGAAGGAATCTCCTACATTATCTGAAGGTTTTGCTGCTACCTGCCCCTGAATACTGGATCTCATCATTCGGAGCCTCATATTTTCGAGTTTCATCTAACCTCGAAGGACGACCACGCTACCAGAGTTAGGCACGTGTTCCCACGGGACACGACACCGTCCACCAGTCTTTCTGCCACCCCAGAGGGAGACCACGGTCTCTTATCCTGAGATTTCGTCCAGGGCCCCGCTCTCCAGTCTCAGCACGACATTCCAAGGAAGGCAAAATGTCGTATCAGTAAGCAAAGCGTGACATAACCTTTTATTGCTCAGAGTGATATCAGAGAAATTTGTTAGGATTTTTGTGTCGTTCTATTGCCTTATCTTGTCGAGAGATTGATGTTTTATTAATTAAAACTTATATTAATAATAACTTTGAAATACCTGATATACAATCATTACCATTATTATTCAAGTAATACTTGAAATGAACTTGTCAATTATTATGTGAAGGAAAGATAGATATCTATTATTTTCTCTACCAGTTAAACTGTTAAATGAGATATTTTGCAATTAACTTCATGATCAATTAATTAGTAATTTCATAACCATAGAATTTCAATAAGTTATTTTGTAAACAGAATTCATAAATATACTTTTCATTAAAAGATCAACTTTATTATTCAGTAGGTAGATACTACAGTAGTTGGAAATTATTAACATCTCATAACCTGAGTGAATTTTGATGCCTTTATAGTTCAGGTTACTTTAGATCTATTATTCAAAATTAAAAGGTCATCTGGCATCCCAGTACCTTATCTCTTAGGGGTAATTAAACCGTACTGCTTTATGCTGCTGATGCTACTACAGTCGCATGAAATCTGAATGAGATTTTAGTGCATCAACTAATACTTCGGCCCAACGAAGGTAAGTCGGCAATTATTTCAACAACGATCGAATTTTAATTGGCCAAGAATCATTTTAATTGGCCCAGAGCCTAATCTAATTAGCCCGACCGCAGCAATTGGCACTCCCCGGTGTGGAACGATTACTTCTTTGGATTAGAAACCGAATTTATCTTTATCTTTTTTGGCTTTTATGTATCTAGGATTTTCATGAAATAAATCTCATAATTATTTGAACTTTACGATTTGTCTGCGATATCACTTGATATTTATATAAATTTCTCTTGTTGCTTACTGCATGAATTTTTTATTGAAAGCTTTTGCATGACTTAGTTTTAAGCATTATTGTTCCCTAATATATGTGTACCTACCTAATTATCTTTGTGCAAAGTGCCGTGCCGCGAAAATACCTACTTTTTCTTACCGCTACACTGCCGCTAAAGGGTAACCCGTCAGGGAGCTTTACGGAGTGGTCGATTATACCGTCGCGATGTCTCGAGCAAGTTTTAGAGAAGCTTAATTCCGTACGGAGAGGATACTCGATACGAGAGCTCTGTAGTTAAGCTGTCTTTGAAAACTGTATCCAAAAATCTTTCCCTGAAAATTACCTTACCATTTTCTCATTAAGTTAGGTTAGGTTTCCATTAATCTTTGACTCTCCAGTCAGCTGCTGATGATAGTGCCGACAAGCGCTAAAGCTACGAGCAGTGTTGCGACGTATCCCTGGCATTCTTTACGTCAAACGTAGAAAACGAATTCTTTACGTGTAAAGATACACCATAGCGTCACATAGCTTTTTCGATCCCTACCTTACCGACTTTAGTAGATTTCAATCATGAATCCCGTTCAAGCTTTATTAAGTGAAGAACTCGCTTATGAAATAGCGATTAGAAAACAAGTCCCATTTAGTACACAGGAGAAAAGACGAATTCAATTTCGTGCCCTGTTAAATAGGGAAGAAAATTCTCTTTCTATTTCCGAATCTGTCTACCCCTTTGACAAAGATTCTGCAGAGGTGAAAAAGACTCTTGCAGATTTGAAAATCAAAATACAGGACGCTCCCTTGTCTCTTAATGACCCTATCTGTCAAAGAATTCAATGTCGTCTGAATCATGTGATCTCTAGAATCAATAGATTCAAACTTGATCAAGATCCTGAAGCAAAAGCTTTAGCTGACGATTTATTTTCTGAGGCTTTAGAATTAGAAGGTCAATGGCTTCTGAAAAACGACCAGTCCCTAGACCAAACTGATAACTCACCCAATTCCCAGAGTGCATCAAGCTCTACTGTCTCCACTCATTCTAGACCTAGTGTTCCAGTTTATAAATGGAATATTAAATTTTCTGGCTCTTCTAAGGATAATTTGATCCAATTTCTAGAAAAGGTCAAAGAACTTCAAAGGTCGAGAAATGTCTCAGACCGCGATCTTTTTGATTCGGCAATGGATCTTTTTGAAGACAAGGCTCTGATTTGGTTTCGCAGTGTTGCCAGCTCAATTATTTCTTGGGAAGATCTCAAGAATAAATTGAAAATTACTTTTCTCCCCCTCTCTTACGATGATGACCTATTAGAGGAAATCAAACAAAGGACTCATGGTGAATTTGAGTTAGTTGCTATCTATGTGGCCTCGATGCAAGGCTTATTTAAGAGATTGTCTACTCCTCCATCAGAAGTGGAGCAATTTAAAATAATCAAGAAAAATCTTCATCCCTACTTCCAAAACCATCTTGCCCTTGTTGAGGTAAACAACATTCAGGACATAATTTCAATTGGAAAGAAGTTAGAAGATAATAGGACTATAGTCCAACAATATCGTCCCCCTCCCTCTAAGAAGGTTCAAAGTCTCTTAAATTCAGACCTAGCATGTTCTGGAGAACCAGCTTCTTTCTCTTCTCGTAAAGCCAGAGGCACACCAACTAAAGGTGCACCTACACCTAGTAACACCAAGATCCCTGTTACTAACCTTTCTGCAGTCACCTGTTGGAATTGTTCCAACAAAGGTCATACCTATGTAAGGTGTAATCTCCCTAGAAAAGTTTTCTGTTATGGCTGTGGTCATAAAAATGTCTACAAGTCTAAATGCCCCTCATGTTCGGCAGATTTCCTGAACTCTCTCAAAGTCACTTCTCGTTCAAAAAACGGCGAAGTTGCACAACAGGGTGCAGTGCGACAACAAGAGACAAGCCGCCCAAAGCGAGCCCTTGTAGAAAAGAGCTCGAAGCCAAAGGACGATCAGTCTCCTCCCTCTCCAAAAGACCAGCACTAATATCTTCCAGTTATCTTGTTGATTTCACTATCCAAAAGGAACAGTGGAAATCATGGTTGCAAAAAGTTGCAAACTTTTTCGAATCTTTTCGAATACCTCCTAAAAAGGACATACCTAAACCAAGTGCTGACTCTTTAATACCTGTTATAGCTCCAATCTTATTATCTAACCCTGTTGACAATAGACCATTTATAGCTGTCAAAATGTGTGACGTACCTTATACAGCCCTCTTTGACACCGGCGCCAATATCTCTGTTTGTGATTTGGAAACCATGCAGGAAGTTCTGGGTGAACTACCCATCCCTTCCAAAAATTCGGATTTGTTGTGTTCCCTGAAAAATGCTGACGGCTCCCCTCTATCTGTTATCGACATAATTGAACTTGACCTGACCATAGATGACGTCACAAAGAAAGTTCAATTCCATGTGGTATCTTCCATTTCACCACAAATTATCTTGGGAATAGACGTAGCTCGTATTTTCAACATGATGATTAATTTCGTAAATGAATCTTTCGAAGTTCATCCCGGTGATCCTTCGTCTTCATTATCTCCTATCTTACCTAATGAACTTACGGTTTGCGCTATCAATAAGATTCAGGATATCTCTTGTTTACCTCCTACCGACCTGTCTAGACTTGAATCGACGATAGACAAATTCAAAAGTTTGGCCCGTGTTGATATACTCCCTGAAACCAATGTGCTATGCCATTCCATAGAAACAAAAGACGCTAAGCCTTTTAGACAGAGACAATATCCATTATCTCCAACCCTTCAACAATATCTGAATGAAGAGGTAGATAAATTACTTAAGTTAGAAATTGTCGAAAAAAGTAATTCTCCTTGGGTGTCCCCTGTTCTTTTGGTCCGCAAGAAAGACAAAACATACCGTATGTGTTTTGATGGTCGAAAACTAAACGAGATCACCACACATGACTCATATCCCCTGCCTAGAATCGATACTATCTTGAGCAAGCTCAAAGACGCTAATTATCTTACCTCCATCGATTTAAAGCAGGCTTTCTTTCAAGTTCCTTTGGACGAAGAATCCCGCCCAAAGACCGCTTTTGTAGTTCCCGGGAGAGGTTTATTCCAATTCCGACGAATGCCTTTCGGACTGAGAAATAGTGCTCAAACCCAGCAACGACTTATGGACACAATTTTAGGTCCAGCTTTGGAGCCATTTGTTTTCGTCTATCTTGACGATATAATTATCGCTACCAATAGTTTCGAGAAACACCTGGAAATTTTAAGGGAAGTATACGAGCGTTTAAAAGACGCTAATCTTACTGTCAACTTCGACAAATGTCACTTCTGTCGAGATTCTCTCTCCTTTTTGGGTTTTATTATCGATAGAAACGGATTGCGAGTCAGTGAAGAGAAAGTTAAATCGATTATTGAGTCCCCTGTTCCTCATAACACCACTGGAGTAAGACACGTCCTAGGTATCTTACAATATTATAGGCGTTTCATAAAGGATTTTTCTACAATCAGTGCTCCTATCTCAGCTCTGCTGCATAACCGAAAAAAGGGACAGTCAATAACTTGGAACTCAGAAGCTGATCAAGCTTTCAAACTTCTCAAAGAACGACTAACTACAGCTCCCGTTCTAGCTAGCCCAGATTTCTCGAAGCCCTTTTGCATACAGACGGATGCAAGTGATTTCGGGTTAGGTGCGGTGCTTTTTCAACTTGAGGGAGATTTTGAACACCCCATTGCTTTTGCTAGTCGAATGCTCTCGAAAGCCGAGAAGAAATATACCGTTACCGAAAGAGAATGTTTAGGTGTCCTCTTTGGTATAGAATATTTTCGCCCTTATGTCGAAGGTGCAAATTTTACAGTTTACACCGATCATGCCTCTCTTCTCTGGCTTCGCACGTTAAAAGATCCTATGGGTCGCGTAGCTAGATGGTGTTTACGCCTCAGCCAGTTTGATTTCGACATTAAACATCGAAAAGGCACTTGCAATGTCCCTGCAGACTATCTTTCCCGTTCTATTTCTTCTATCTCTCTTCAAAACTTTGTACCTGATGATTGGTATAAAGACATGGTCTCCAAAGTTACCGAGTTTCCTGAGAAATACCCTGACTTTACCATCAAAGACAATATTCTTTATAAACATGTTAAGCCTCGAGTGGAAGTCGTGTCTAACCTATCTGATTGGAAAATTGTTGTCCCTACTCCTAACCGGGAGGAAATAATTGCTCAATTCCATGACCCTCCAACTTCTGCACATTTTGGAGTAAGCAAAACTTTGGCGAGAATTTCTGAAGTTTATTATTGGCCCAAAATGGTTGTCTCAGTCAAAAAGTACGTGAGAAACTGCCAGGTTTGTGGAGCACACAAAGCCCCAAACACTGCTCGCGTAGGACTCATGGGTAATTATAAGAAAATCAATTTTCCCTTCCAATTTCTCTCTATTGACTTCATGGGACCTTTCCCTCGATCCAAGGCTAGAAACACCCAACTTTTGGTCGTCACTGATTGGTTTTCGAAATTCGTTTTGGTTAAACCAATGCCTAATGCTACAGCAGCTGCCGTTACCAAATTTCTTGAGAACCAAGTGTTCTTAATTTTCGGTGTGCCTCAAATTCTGCTTTGTGACAACGCTCAAATCTTTAAAAGCAGTCTATTTACTAATTTGCTGAAAAACTACGAAGTTAACTTGTGGTATAGCGCCAGGCATTTATCTCAGGTGAATCCGACCGAGAGAACGAATCGTACCATCCTTACAGCCATCTCATCTTACATCCGTGACAATCATAAAGATTGGGATAAAAATGTTTATAAAGTTGCACAAGCAATTAACTTATCGGTGAGCGAAGTTACTAAACACGCTCCAGCTTTCCTACTTTTCGCTAGAAATGTCCCTATAGACGGAACCTTTTACGGTCCAGTCTCAGATAATTATCTAGAATTACCTGATGATCTGTCTTATGTTCATCGAGAACAAGACATATCTAAATTACCTCCTATCTTCAGTGATATACGCGATAGACTTAAGAAAGCTTACGAAGTAAGTAAGAAACATTACGACTTACGCAAGCGCCCCGATGTTTTCACCGAGGGTGACCTCGTCTGGAAACATACCTACCCACTTTCGAATGCCGCAAAGAATTTTGCTGCTAAATTGGCCCCAAAATTCGTACTATGCCGGATATCTAAAGTAGTGTCTAAATTAGTGTACGAATTACAAGACCAAGAAGGCAATCCCCTAGGTCGCTGGCATTCTAAAGATTTGAAGGTTTATCGAGGCGAAGACCCGCCGAAAAGTGACGAATAGTTCCTTGTAATATCTTCTCTTTAACTTTGTTTCCCCTACCTATCTTTATCTCTCTTTTTGTAATTGACAAAAATCCGTTTAGAAAATGAGGCCTAGCAATACGAGAATTGAGAAAGCTCCGTTTCTAGTTGTATCTTAGAATGAATGAAGAATGTATGCAGAATGAATACCGTATCTTTCAAAGCGTTTCTCAAGGATCTCGAAACTAGTAGTGTGAATGTAGCGCTAAGTGTGAATGTTGCTAATTTTGGGATCGGTATCTGCTATCCTCAGGCTCTCATTTTATTTTATCGCTCAAATTTTGAGAAGCCATATCTTTCTGGTTATCTGAAATCATTACCTTGAAAAGTAACTATTCGCCTATCTTGTCTGACCACGTTTACAGGTCTAATGTTATCTTTTAAATTTTCTTATGTTCAATGAACTAAAGAAAATGCTATCTTGCCGTTGTATCTACCTTATCTTATCTTTTACCTTTATCTTATCTACCGTCTAGTTTTAGACGGGTGCTTTCCCGACAGTTTCCGCCCTGCTATGTGCTAAAGTGAAAACTGCTCTGCTTGTCCAATCAGACGACAGCAGATTCCTTTTATCTTATCTTACCATCTCTTTCAAACACGGGTGCTTTCCCGACAGTTTCCG
This sequence comes from Malachius bipustulatus, assembly GCA_910589415.1. Taxonomy (NCBI): domain Eukaryota; kingdom Metazoa; phylum Arthropoda; class Insecta; order Coleoptera; family Melyridae; genus Malachius; species Malachius bipustulatus. Next base: position 10,223,155 of record OU342632.1, read on the forward strand.
CCCTGCTGTAGGCTAAAGTGAAAACTGCCCTGTTTGTCCAAACAAAAGGCAACAGGTTATCTTTATCTTACCCACCATCTCTTCCAAGAACGGGTGCTTTCCCGACAGTTTCCGCCCTGCTATGTGCTAAAGTGAAAACTGCTCTGCTTGTCAAATCAGACGACAGCAGATCTCTTTTATCTTATCTTACCATCTCTTTCGGAAACGGGTGCTTTCCCGACAGTTTCCGCCCTGCTACGTGCTAAAGTGAAAACTGCTCTGCTAGTCCAATCAGATGACAGCAGATCTCTTTTATCTTTATCTTACCCACCATCTTTTAAAGACGGGTGCTTTCCCGACAGTTTCCGCCCTGCTATGTGCTAAAGTGAAAACTGCTCTGCTTGTCAAATCAGACGACAGCAGATCTCTTTTATCTTATCTACCATCTTTCCAAGATTGGGTGCTTTAAGATTTTCCGCCCTGCATGGCTAAAGTGAAAAATCCCTCTGTTGTCTCAACGGAAGACAACAGAATATCTCTACCTTGTCTTACCTATCTTTCAAGAAAACGAAAATTGAATTAGCAAATTTTCTTCTTGATAAAAATGACAGGCGTAAGCTTTAGTCAAAGCTTCGTGCCTTTCTTATCTTTAATTTCTTTTCAAAGAAAAGGAATTACCTATCTTACCTTATCTATAGCTATTAGTACCATAATAGAATGGTAGCTAATACTTATCTTCTCTGCGAATATTTTCCAAAATGGAAAATAAAAATCTATGTGAATTCTAGTGTTGAATTTGCAAAGATGACTTGAGATATTCGGTGTTAACACAAATGAATTTGAACACGGATATTGAATGTCCCCTACCTTAGCGATGAAAATGGTTGTTCCATTTTTCTTATCTTACCGAGTGAGATAAATTATCTTACCGTTACCTTAATGTTTATCTAATAATCCAGGCGATTATTGATGTTTTCTCTGTGCGATTATCGAATGTTTATCTATGCGATTATTGGATGATTTATCGATATGATTATTGCAATTACGCTATCTGATAAGCTACGCAGTGATTATCTGCGAACTTCCTTTCTCTCAACCATTTATTATGGAGTCGCATAGACGACGACATAGTCAAATTTTGACTGGCTCAAAGATGAAAAATCTTGCCTATGGATTACCCTTGTGGACTCCAAAAATTTATCTTTCCCTGTACATAGATGTTTTGATGCCCAAGTTTGGACAGCATCAACCCCCTTGAGGATCGAGTTTCACTTTTGCTTTGTTAAACCTGCTACTTAACCGCGACAGTTTCATTCTTGACTTTTCCGCTCACCACTGTCTCAGTGGCGGGGCATGCTTCAAAGCAGAGCGCGGGTTGTCGTTGGTCGGGGAAGCGGTGTTCAACAGTAAGGGAGATATTTCGTGCCCACCTCAGGAGATTTTTCCTTCTTAGGAATTCAAATTTTATTTATTTCAGAATATTCATTACTGTGATATCTGACAGTATTATTGATTTTGTTACCTTAGTATGTATCTTATCTTACATTATCTATCTTATCTTATATTATCTAACCATATCTTATCGTATCTTCATATCTAGTTATCTAGAAATTATTCTTTCGTTTATCGACATTGTTCGGCAAGAACAATTACCGTTTAAGAAAGTTGTCTTAATTATCGTTACTACCGTTACTAGCATATCTTTTATTTTTGTTGCCTTTGCAATGAAGCATGAATATTTTATTTTTATACCTTATGAATAATTATTACCTAGTGCTTAATATTTAAGTTGCATGTAATTTTAGTAAACCTAACGCTATTCCCTTTGAAAGTTGCATGTTACCTTAGTAAGCATATATAAGAGAAATTTTATTCATTCAATGAAACAGATCAATGATGTCGTTGACAGTTTGTTCGTTCAGAATTGTTATCTTATTTCCTCGAAAGGTTCATGTTATTTATGAACGTGATTTCTGAATCATATTCTCTAAGCTTATCGTCACCTAGTTGTCCCGCAAACATACCCTTCTTCGGGTATAGTAACAACTTGAAACACGCCTGTGCTTTTTCCAGTTGGTTTATCTTTAACCCTTTCCTTACCCCGGTAAAGAGAGGTGTGTAACGTCGTTAAAGGTTTTATTCTTTAATTAGCTCCATTTAATATTATTAAATAAGATATCATTGTCTAAATCCTTGCTATTAAGGTTCCGAAAATATGAATTTTGAACTAACATCGCCACCTGTTGCCGAGTGGTAAAACTAACTAAACTAGGCAAGTTCAAGATCCCTACCTTGTAGTACAATCTGTAACTTCTTTCTCTTACAATCTTCCTTTTCGATTAACTAGAAACACAGATGTCGCTGTGATGTAGTTTCGGAAGATGAACTAACACCCTTTTGAGTTGCGCAAAAGGATTGGTCCTTTTCGCGAGTCTGGAACAGGCTCGGCCATCTTCCATTCTTGGTGCTTGAAGCGACCAGTCGCACCCCTACCTTTTCTCTTTATCTAAGGACCGATTATTATATCGGGTAAGTAAATTGTTCAAACTATCTGAAACTTTCTCTAATAGAGTTTATATATTGTTATAGTTCTTTTCTACCTACCCTATCAATCGGGGCACTATCTTATTTCGTCGGAAAACCTATCTACGGAGTTGAACCCCACCTGTCTTCACAGACGCCATATTGGTTTTCATACTTTCTACGTCCGAATATCTGCTTTTATGGAAGGAATCTCCTACATTATCTGAAGGTTTTGCTGCTACCTGCCCCTGAATACTGGATCTCATCATTCGGAGCCTCATATTTTCGAGTTTCATCTAACCTCGAAGGACGACCACGCTACCAGAGTTAGGCACGTGTTCCCACGGGACACGACACCGTCCACCAGTCTTTCTGCCACCCCAGAGGGAGACCACGGTCTCTTATCCTGAGATTTCGTCCAGGGCCCCGCTCTCCAGTCTCAGCACGACATTCCAAGGAAGGCAAAATGTCGTATCAGTAAGCAAAGCGTGACATAACCTTTTATTGCTCAGAGTGATATCAGAGAAATTTGTTAGGATTTTTGTGTCGTTCTATTGCCTTATCTTGTCGAGAGATTGATGTTTTATTAATTAAAACTTATATTAATAATAACTTTGAAATACCTGATATACAATCATTACCATTATTATTCAAGTAATACTTGAAATGAACTTGTCAATTATTATGTGAAGGAAAGATAGATATCTATTATTTTCTCTACCAGTTAAACTGTTAAATGAGATATTTTGCAATTAACTTCATGATCAATTAATTAGTAATTTCATAACCATAGAATTTCAATAAGTTATTTTGTAAACAGAATTCATAAATATACTTTTCATTAAAAGATCAACTTTATTATTCAGTAGGTAGATACTACAGTAGTTGGAAATTATTAACATCTCATAACCTGAGTGAATTTTGATGCCTTTATAGTTCAGGTTACTTTAGATCTATTATTCAAAATTAAAAGGTCATCTGGCATCCCAGTACCTTATCTCTTAGGGGTAATTAAACCGTACTGCTTTATGCTGCTGATGCTACTACAGTCGCATGAAATCTGAATGAGATTTTAGTGCATCAACTAATACTTCGGCCCAACGAAGGTAAGTCGGCAATTATTTCAACAACGATCGAATTTTAATTGGCCAAGAATCATTTTAATTGGCCCAGAGCCTAATCTAATTAGCCCGACCGCAGCAGCTCAATGCATGTTTAATTTATCTATAAATCCCAGACGGTGTCAAGCAAAATGTAATTCAAGTACGAGGAGAATTATTTCAATTATTTCACAGAGCTCATTTCCAAAATGTTTGAAGATCGCTAGAGTATGTCCCGTCTTTAAGAGCGGCAACAATAATGAAATCACTACTTATAGGCCGATCTTCTGTCAGTCTTCTCCAAAATTTTTGAAGCCATATTGTATAAATAGTAAGGTATTGTGGGTTTTTCAAAGTGCAGACCCCCTATATATCAAAAAAAATTCTCAGTGGTCCCAGCACAATTTCCTAAGTCACGTTCCACCAAGGGGCGGTCGGGGGGCGAGGGGCCATTGTAGAGTAGGTACGGGATATCGGTTTTTTGTGAATTGCTCCGTCAGTTTTGATCCTACCGAAAAAATTGTTCTTCTCAAAATGGCTGAGCTGAACCAATATTGAGAAAACTTGCCATTAACAATAAACAAACAAATATAGATAATTTAGCTATTTCAAGTTTTGTGTAGGTAGATGTGGCGTAGATATTCAGGGATACGCCACTAATAACTTTATTGCAAATACAAATTACAAAACGAATTTATTTCAATTACCTATAAAAACTCATTTGTCTAACATGCATGCATTTTATAACAAAAAGTATCCTTTATTTTCTTCCATACGGCACACCATTTTTGAGATATTTGAAGTTTCCTCAGCCAATGTCATTAATCATTAAGAATAACATTTTGCATAAAAAATGTTTGTTAGATAACTTTTGGAAAACAATAATTTTGTAATGTAAATGGCCCAAGAATACCTGAGAAAACTTCAAAAAAGTTTCATCTCATGAAAAAATTAAAAAATGCTTCATTGTTATAAAATGCATGATGTGGACTGTTGAGAATAACGACTTTGCAATTGCAAAAAGTCAGTGGCGTAAAAGAAGGAGGGAAAAGGGGTCCAATCCTGAATATCTATGCCACTGGAAGACGTCTACAAAACCTGAAATGGGAAAATTAAAGATCTTTGTTTGTTAATTGTTCATACCAAAAGCTTTATCAAAATCTGTTTAAAATGACACGAGTTATAACCAAAAACTTTTAAATTTTTTTAAGTTTTTGGCACCCTATATCTTTTAAACTAAACGTCATTTTGAGTTGAAATTTATTTTTTCAACTTTCATTTATGAATGGAACTACACCCCTTAAAATTTGGCCCTATATCTCTGAAACACCCTGTATATAGTCCAATAAAGTCTAAAAAGTCATACGTATCGATTAAGAATAGACATCCTTTTGATAGTTCGATTTATTTTGTTTCATACGTGGTTTTTATAGTATAACCGTCCAGTTTGTCTAAACACTCTATCCCGCATAAATAAGTATACGTCAACATTGGTTTTGAATGAGAATTAAATGCACAACACAGAGGATAGAATGTCATTACGTGAATAAATTTTATGTAGTTGTCAGTGGCTCTCAAACTGACGTAAGCGGTTCAATTCGTTGTTTGAATGATTCCTTCAATAATTTACGCTCGTTCACAACTTGACATTTAACTGTTTGACATTTTCTGGTGAAATTAAAAATATTAATTCGGACGGTTAGTGTGACGTCACATCTGACTTTTTAAAGTTAATCCTACTATATATATGATATACCTACTAATCCTATTTAGACGGCGGGTGATTCATATACATATAACCGGAAATTTTCAAATAATGTCTAAAAAAGTAAGCACTCTGCGGAAAAATGTTTTTCACAAAAGTGGGTTTGTTTGATGGAGGACATCGTTTAATAAACACAAAATCCATCCTATACACACCCCGTCCATACGAGGGAGTGGTGGTAAATTTGGGGATCTTAAATAGGTTACAACCTCTATTTTTTTTTTCGAATTCGTATTCAGAGACAAAAATTCCTAAGATTTATCTGAAACATATTTCTTGAGCATTTTTTTCGCTGTACGAATTCGCAATAAAAAATAGGCACTCCCTCGCAAGGAGTGAGGGGTTCAGGTCGGTTTTTGTGTTCAAATGATGTGCCCCCCGCCGAACGAAACTACTTTTGTGAAAAACATGTTCTATTTTCCGAGATATCGGGAGAAATGAACAAAATTTAATTTCCTCGATTTACGGTGCCGTTCATGATTAATCTTAAAAAACATTTTTCTGTTAAATTTTATGCATTTTTTATCGCTGATTTTATGAATTCGAAATAATAAATAGGGGCTGTTATTTAAAATTAAAGTTTCTCACTACCTCGCAAAGGGTGTAGGGCGGTTTTTGTGATCAAACGATGTCCTTCCTTTTCGAGATACCTGAATATTTCAGGTTATTAGAATCCCTCTGTATTAGACCCTTAGTCGGAAGTCAACAAGTTTTCTAAAGTCACTCAAGTGCAAGTGCTATGAAAATTGAAAATTTAAGTACGTACACCTACCTTATACCCATGAATGCACTACCGGTCAAGAACAAACCATGTGAAAAAAAAATTTCGCAACGAAAATTCGCTATTGTTTGCTTCTAAATTATAAAAAAAATTTCCAGCATAAAATATACTCACTAGAACGTTTAAAAAAAATAAAATTAATGAACATTAAATTTGGCAAAACAAAATTTTTAAAGAAATAACTTCAGCAGTAAATAATTCAAGCCAACTATAAAAATTGGACTATCTTTAAGACACAAATTTTCATAAATAAATTCGCATTTAGTTTCTCATTCTAAATCCATGCATCAAGCCGGTAACGATTCAAAGCAAATAAGCCTTTGAGGATTAATTTCCGTCAAAAAGAAATAAATAATCATAAACAGTGACTATGTAAAACATTGTACGTAACTAAATATATCTTAATTGATCCCCTTCTCAGACACATGTGACTTATGTAGCCACGCCCGTTCTGAGCTCCGATTGGACGAAATTAACGAGGAGTATAAGTTGCTCGTAAGCGACGTTTAGTAATTTGAATAATAGTAGCTTAGCACTGTAAATACAGCTTTTAGCTTTCGTTTTAACGCCATGGCTGAAGAAGAAAGTAAAAAACCAGCCGTAGAGTTCCATGAAAACATCGATGGAAATCTGAATAATAGAAATCATAAATCGAACTTTTCAATAGAGGCCCTCTTGGCGACTGAAAATCGTTTCAGGAATAAGGAGGATTTTCAGCCGGTTCCTTCAAGTACTAATGTGTCATTTGAATCTAAGTGTAACGATGATAACGATTCTGTGAATAATTTCGGACAAAGTGATGTGTGTTTTATTAATTGTAATGAAAAAAGTTTTGAGGACAATTTGAAGTTTCCTTTGAAGAATGAGTTCGAAGAAGTTGGCTCGACTTCTGATGATTTCTATCACAGAAATTGTTCCGATGGTAAGATTTGGTTGCTTTTGTTTGAACCTTTCAACTTTATACCGACAGGATATTTATTTTTATGAGCTTTAAATAATCCTTATTAGTCTTCGAAAATTTACATTTTATTTTTATCTAGAAATTGCTTTAAAATTGATTTTTTTGGATTTAATTTTGGTTTAGAAATAAGATACATACACTGTGTCTCTTGAATTTATGGACATAGGGAATTCCCATGTTAAAATAAACTATTGGAAATATTGGCTCCCCTAATTATTTTACAGTAAATTCAAATGTAAAACTTCTTAAGGAAAAAAAGCTGCTTCTTATGCTACAATTGCATTTTCATTTGGTTCATCCGTTTTCGAGAAAATCAGGAAAAACTTAACGGTTTTTCGTAGTTTTTCAAGGTTGCTTTGCTTTTGACAGATAATGCTAAAAATTATTAATTGTCAATAACTGATTGTTCTAAAGTAATTCATTCATCATTAAAACTTTAAGTGGCAAAGTATTACTTTTCAAAGAAAAACTTGTTTATAAAAATGAATTATTACACCATTGAAGAAAAAGTAAAATTTATTGAATGTCATTACTCCTGGCAATTCATTTAGAAATATTAGAGATTTTTTATTATCTTATTAGCATTATCTGTCAAAAGCAAAGCAACCTTGGAAAACTACGAAAAACCATTCAGTTTTTCCTGATTTTATCGAAAACGGATGAACCAAATGAAAATCCAATTATAGCATAAGAAGCAGCTTTTTTTCCTTAAGAAGTTTTATATTTGACATTTTACTGCAAAATAATTAGGGGAGCCAATATTTACAATAGTTTATTTTAACATGGGAATTCCCTATGTCCAGAAATTCAAGAGACACAGTGTAGGTAATAATTATGTTAACTTACTTTAAGACAACGTTGTTCTTAGGTACTTACCTAATTCTGTTTATACTTCTTGTAGGTATTTAGGTATGGCCATTTTATGCTTAGAAAACTCGACGATAATATCGATTTTTAATATTTTTATACGCAATCGTCTTAGATAGGTAAAATTTTGAATGAAACCTGTTACGAAACTGAAGTAAAGATAGCTACTTTAATAAAATTTTGTGACTGCGTTTCAAAAAGTATAAAAACCGATAATAAATGGGTTTCGTGAGGAAATTGCAATATTTTAAGGAGATGTCGAGGAAGTCAAAATAAGCAAAATAAGCTCATTGAAGTTCGATTTTAATTCATTACAGATATAGGTACGAAGGTCTTTCATTATTCATTAAGGTGTAGGTTAAGCGGCCATATCTTGGGAACTATTGGTCCTAGAACCTGAAAATAAAAAACTTTATAACATAATGACCTAGAGAAATTCACAGAAAATATTTTCAAGATGGCCGCACTTCCGCAAATACTGGAAGTTAACACCTACTTTGTTATGTTAACGGAAACACTATGTATATTATAATATTTTTCAATTTGCCTGAGAAAATCGAATACAGGTGGTTTTCACCATTGGAAGTTAGTCTGAGTGGTGTAAGACTTGAAAATCGCAATTATATTTCAAAACCGTAGGTAGGTATCTAGGTAGATACCTATACCTACGGTTTTTTATAGTGTAGGTACACTATATCAAAACGGCGCAAGATATCGACAAACGTCCCTATCTTTCATGTCCCTATTTTGACTTTTCACATGGAATCCCTACTATGTCGTTTAAATTTTAACAGTGTGATGAAAATTATCCGATTTTTGTTTTCAGAAATTTCAAATTTCAACAAAATTGATTGAAAGAGTTTAGAGATATTCACGAACATTCGAATTTTTTTTTTAAGTTTGACACCCTGTATCTTGAAAAATATGCATTTTCGGACCCATGTTTATTTGAACTTTTCTTCTAAAAATCACTCAAGGAAGCACCCCTTGAAGTTTGGCCCCGTACTTAACTAACACCCTGTATAGTATGGGAAAGCTTGATTACGCCAATGATAATGAAGCGAACCAAATGTTTTTGCAACTGAGAGGCCAAAAGTGCTACTTGTAAAATTATTTGCGGATATATAGGGTGGCCCCATTTCGCTGTACGCGCTACAACTTTGTTGCTTTAGATAGCTCCCCCCCCCCCCCCCCCCCCGTATATTATGTATATTATTATACAGGGTGTCCGAGCTCATTCGAAGCAGTCTATGCAATAACATAGGAGCATTTAATTTAAAAAAATGTATGTTTCTGGAAGTAATTTGGAAAACTATGCAAATCTGGCTGAAAATGAACATTACTAACTCAACCTCATTTAAGAAAACATTTTCAGGCTTTTGTTATCGTTTTTTTATTTTCTTGGAATAGAGCTAAGACATCGAGTTTCGCTTATCCAACGAAAACGAAACAGGCCTAATAACTCGGAAACTGAAGATGTACGCGAAAAACTCCAAAACAGGTCAATTTTGTTATTTAGGGGGGGGGGGCATTTTTTGGTAACAAATATAACCTTCCAAACCTTCCAAACCTTCCATGACCTCTTCGCTTATCATCATGTACCTATAAGGGACAAACATCGAGTGATCCGTCATTTGAAAGCGACTTTAATTATTTTCACAACGATGTAGCACTTTTTGAAATTTGCAAAAATATTAGATATACAGTGCGAATAGATAAAACAGGTTTTCTCAACTTCCATTTCTTCGGAAATGCGCGGAGAGAATAATTTTTTATAAAATATCGCACTTCACTGGTTACTATCATGCGGCAGCTAGGGAAGTACGACGCGTTGTATTGAAAAAAATTCTGTTTCCATATTTCCAAAAAAAGGGAAGTAATTATGAAGTAGACCTTTTTCATCGATTCGCCCTGTCCTGTAACATTCAGGCGAAACCCAAAAAGTGAGACATCGTTGTGAGTCATATCCTCTGCAAAGAGGATGACTTTGGATGGTTAGTCATAAGTTAAATTAGTTACCTAAAAATGTCCCCAATGAATAACAAAATTGACCTGTTTGGGCGTTTTCCAGTTTTCCACGTACATCTTCAGTTTCCAAGTTATTAGGTCTGTTACGCTTTCTTTGGGCTGCGCTTTATATTCCTGGATATTTGTAAAGTCATAACTATTTATTTTTTTGAAAACAACTTGTAAGTTTCTTTTTTAATTTACCCCTGAGAACTTTAGCCTACTTGCAATATTTTCAAGTCCCAACGGGGACCAATGTCCAGCTCATGATTCACAAATCGTTACAGGTTATCTTGATCAACAGTTTCCAAATTCCGGACGTCACTGGCGTATGAGAAACAATCGCGAACATGTGTAAAGTGTCATATCTACTGTAAAATAAAAAATTAGTAACCATTATTGTGATGTCCTCGAGAACTAGCAGAGATATCGGTTTAATTAGATAAATTTTGCACAATCTTATGCTTATTAAGAATTTGAAACAAGATTTAGGATAACTTCTTCAGTATAGTTGCTGAAAAATACCTATACCTACTAAAGAAATGAAATACAAAAATGTCATATTTTAGACATTTTTTATTATTATTAGCTATCCGTCGGACCTTTCAAAAATCTTCAAAGCCGAATAGATCCCAACTTTATTTAGCTAATAAAGTTACCCGTTGAAGATAAATATCAAAAAATTGTGAATCCTTATGAATCGCTAAAAAGAAAGCTGGACTAATTTAATTCCCAACAAAAACGTTTTCCTGTAATTTTTTCCATAATATGCAATAGTTTTCGATAAACAAAATCTCAAAAACTCTTAATGGCTGCTAATTTATTTTGCCTATTTGAAATTTTTTGTGAAGCTTCTCAAAAATGGAGTTGTTCGAAAACCAGACAATGCTAGTAAAAAAATCAATATGGGTTTTGAAGGGATATAAAATACGTCCCATATAAAAAAGGCGATATAAACAGACGATATAAAAATAAAAAATAATAAAACTATATGTTTCGCTATTTTAAATAGTTACTAATATTTTTCTTAGCAAACAGAGACTGGTAACTTGTAAGTCTGTCATTCGGATTTAACATGCAAATTCAGTTTTATGCCAATAAGTATCTCCAGGTTTAGATTTAGAAAAAAATTAAGAAGAAAATAAGTTTTGTGTAACGATTTGTATTTAACGAGTCTATCTTCAGTTAAAACGCTTGCAGCCAATATTATAAAGATTCTTCACATAAGTTAACGGACAGATTTCTGTAGCCGTTTTTGAAGAAGATATCGACTCTAGTAGAAAATATGGTAATTTAGTTATTCTTGGCGTGAAAGGGATTACAAAAATGTTAATAAAAGTAATTTAACGTCGATATTAGCTTCAAAAACGCTTACAGAAATCTGCCTGTTAGTTTAATGAACCGTTATAATACTGGCCGTTTTATTAATATTGCCCTAGTACTATCAAAAAGAAAATTCTAAACAATTTTCAAATAATTGGCACTCAATTGCCGGTTTCATGGATATAATTTATAATTTATAATTATATAATTTGCTTTTATAATTTACGGCCCCTGTATATCATCTATTGACAAACAGAGACTGCAAAAAATACAAAATTTCTGCATCCGGTTTGTTACTCCAATTCCGCAGTTTACTCACACCACACCTTATCTCCGCAGTCTCCAATGTTTAAAAATACAAGAAAGAAGGTTCCTTCACTATGTAGTCCTATTAAATAAAGTTATACAGACAGAACGACCTAGATACCTTTACGACAGATTGTCCAAGAGGAGTGATGTCCATTGTCTGAACTTGCGTCATGTAGATACTACTCTTTCCATCCCTCTGCACACAACCTCATTCTTCAGACGGAGTTTCTCCTACATCTCAGCATTTCTGTATAATAACTTATTGTCCGAGATGCAAAATTCATCCAGTAATACTTAAAAAAAAACTAAAGAATAGAATTCTCTCTGAAAACCTCGACCTAAATATAGGTCTATTTTAGTGTAGGCTGGGTTATCAAAGTACTGTTCTCTCTTCTCACTGTAATGTGACCTAAATTAATACTCACCTTTGGTATGTAAATGTAGGGATACCTTGTATCAGCTTTGCTGTGGTAATCCCTTTTGGGCAATGTATATATTGTGTGTAATTATGTGTATAATACTGTATAATACTGCTCAATAAATATTATTATTATTATTATTATTATTATTATTATATAGTGGCTTGTTGTCATGGACATGGAGTGTATAATATTGGTAAGAACATAGAAGTCAAATTAGACACATTTAATTTTAATATTGTTTTTTCTGCGACGGGGAAAACGTTTGAGAATTTTTACCCTTTGGCAGGTACAAAAATGCCACTTTATATGAAACTGTTTTTTACCGGGAAAAAAAGTAAATTAGCATGGACAAAATTGAGTAGGTACTTTTTACACCGCTATGGACGCGTAGGTATACAATGTAGCTATACCTTAGACTATCAACATCAAATTTTTATCCAGCACGGACACGAAAGTTAAGTGACAATAATTACCTATTACCTATTAAGGGAATTTTCATAACAGTCACTATCCATATAAATAAACTCGCTCATCAAAAACTTACCAGCATATTTGCAAAGCATTCTTCAATTATAATAAAATCATGATAAAATTATTATTGTCTCGTTATCAGGCAACGTCGATTACTATAAAAGCCAGTTTGGAAATTCAAGTTCAACATAGATCAATTTTCCGACATTATTTTTAGTTATCTACTTGCGTTTTTCGATTTTCTAGCACCGAGGTTTTCTTGCGACAGAAAAAATTGTGTATAGAAAAACGTACGATTTACTTTTAATATTTTGTTGATAACTACCTACTCAACTCAAGTCCAATCAACTTTTTTGAGTTTCTGGGAGGTTCTGGGACCAACAGTTTCCAAGATATGGCCACTTACCTCAAAGACTCTTTGGATATATAAAACAAATTTAAAATGAGATCCCACACAACCCTCCATGTCATTTAAAATTTTGAAGATGACACTGCAATGTCATCATTGAAGTTTGACACATCACTTTTACCGGTAAAAAGTATTACAATTCATACTATTTAATTTAGATTTTGTACCCAATTTTATCTTATTCTGTTACTAATTTAAAGGAGACTAAAGTCCTCACTGATATACTTAGGTTATAACGAATGAAGTGACTTTTCGAAGGAAGCAATAAAGCAACTTATAGCAGTCATCTGTGGACCGAAAATCCATACCACATGGGGGAAAGTCGCCACTAATATTAATTTTATGTTAACGTACGGATAGCAATTATTATTATTAATATTGACGTTAATGGGCGGGCATGGTACTGTTTTGTCCTATCCACTTAGGAGCAATTCACTCAATTCACTATTACATTCACTCAAGATTGATCCAGTTATTGCATAACGTCCTTTCTCTGCCTCTTTTATATTTATTTGGCAATAAATCTAATGTGCATGATACAATTTTGTTAAAAATTGACTCCTTTAATTATTATTTTGGAGAAAAATGTTAGATGGATTATTAGTTATCTGGAAGCTGCTTCTGTTGTTTTAGTCACATGCTGAGCTATGCTATGCTGAGCCATTTGCCAGAGAATGGAGAAAAGGTCTGCAATTTATGACGTGATATTCGTAATAGGAAATGTGTATAAATGTGACTTTAAATAGGAGATCTTGTATGTGACTTTAAAAATTAAAAATGACGTCAAATGACGAAAATCAGATTACAACAAAATAATAACAAAGACACTCAGCATATAGAAACATCCCATCACACGACAACTAAAATAATGGGGATTACAAAGAAACCTGCTCACAGCATTTACAGCCAACTTTCTAAAAGAAAGAATATTTCGAGTAAAAGCAAATGGCGTCGTACTAGGAAAAGTTCACCCAAGAGAATGGAGTACCCCAAGGCTCTGTGCGCAGCATCACACTATTCCTCATAGCAGTTAACGATTATATTTCAACAAATCCACTCATGCACCAGTAAAAATCAACATGTACGCAGATGATATCGTTATGTATATTTATCGTTATGTATGTATATTTATCGTTATGTATGTATATTAACATCAATCAGTTAAGACGCTACACCCAAACCGCCGTCGGAAACTTAGAAGACTGGGCCTCAAACACTGTGTTCAAGTTCTCACCGGAAAAAACCAAATGCATTATCTTCTCAAAACACCCAAGATAGACCCCCGATATCATTGTACGGGAAACAATTAGAACACATTTCAGACATAAAACATCTCGGCGTTTACTTTGACCATAAACTCTCATGGAGAAAACATATCAAAAATCTATAGTTCTCATGCAATAAGGTCCTAAATCTAATGAAAACTATTGCGAGCCATGACTGGGGAGCTGGTATACAGGGTGTATTGTAACGTCCGCATAATATTAGCACCACGCGATTCTACATCAAAAACAGAACAAAAAAGTCCTCAACAGTTTTTTCTTGATGTACACAGATTTTAAGATATGGACAATTTAACGTTCTTAAATTTTGCAACACTGGCGCTGGTATAAAAATTAAGATAACTTATTAGACGTGAAGTCACCTCACTGGTATAGTGTGCCGTTGCTATGTAATCGAAAAAAGGTGCAACAAGACAAATGTCATGCTGCGACGTGTCAATGTTGCAATTTTTTTTAAGATTTTTTATTTTTTCAATTTTTTATTCAACAATTAAAACGCGCAGTTGCAATATTGATTGGAAGTATTGGAACTCAGGAAATCAAATAATTCCTAGTTTTGAAATGTTAATTAAAACCATTTTTACCAAAAAAAAATCTAAAATTTTGGATAATTTGGCTACATATATTTTACTTCTTACTTAAGAATTTTTTAATAATATTAAGCAATATTTTTGAGTATTAAAAAACTTCAAATTTAAACTACAATGGTCGATAGCTTCGTTATTTGAGGTCTAAGAGCTAAACGGTATAAAAACTTTATGTTCTGTTTTTGATGTAGAATCACGTGGTGCTAATATTATGCGGACGTTACAATACACCCTGTATAAACACTCTACTCAAAATATATCGATCGATGATCAGATCCAGAACAGATTATGGACTAGTATCATACGCAACTGCTATAAGATCCCACATATTAAAAACTGTTAAATCAATAGGAAACTCAACCCTAATAATTGCTTTTGGAGCCTAAGGAACAAGTCCAACAAAAAGTCTACACTATCTAGCGAGTGAAATGAAATGCCCTTATTAGTAGCGTGTGTGAGTCGGAAAAAAAAACGAAAATTGTAAATATTTTGAGAGGGAACAAGATTACTTCCCCCCTCCGTTTTCGAGGATGCTGAACACGATGACGTTGTCAGAATTTCTCTTTGGGGTTGCGCAACCCCTCAAAACGGCCAAAAACCACCCCCTAGAGAGATAAACCGCGTTTCAATCCATTTCCCTGCAAAAAAAACCTTCCCCCCGTTTTCGAGGATGCTGAGCACAATGGAGGTGCTGGACATCGCGTGCGACCCCGACCAACCCCTCCACCGGCCAATACTCACCCCCGAAATGGGTGATTTTTTTTATGTATATGTAGGGCAAACGATGGACTTTTTCGAAAAACTTTTTGAAAATTCAAGTACAGAATCACAATGGCCATAATTTAAAATTATTTTGGAGTATAAAGAGTATATGACAGTGGGACACTCCATCCCACATATGACAGTGGGACAAAAAAACATATCAAAGTTATGTTTTTTTAAATGGAATGCTCCTATGTTATTGCATTTTTAGATTGTCTGAGAAGAGGAAATAAGATTGGCTTTTACAGTTGGTGTTTAAATTCAGAAGTTTTTGAGTTATAAACAAGTGAAAATCGTAATTTTTCAAGTTCAAGGCCCTGTACAACGAAAACGGCTCAAGATAGAGAAAAACGGCTTACATGTCCCTATTTTAACTTTTTATGTACTATCCTATGGTATAGTTTGTACTTTCTTTGATTTTTTTATTTGGCGACGCGTGGAGAAATCTCAGATTTTTTCAAATTTTTTATCACCCTGTATAAACATTTCATCTACATCATAGGATAGTACATGAAAAGTTAAAATAAGGACATGTAAGCCGTTTTTCTCTATCTTTAGCCGTTTTCATTGTACATTCTAATTTAATTGAACTTAAAAAATGACGATTTTCACTTGTTTATAACTCAAAAACTTCTGAATTATATTCGCACTGATTTTCTTCTTGGAGTTTCTTTGTGCATAATACCATGCAACGTTACAAGTTACCAACGTTGCAATAATCTGAAATTCTTCTTTATTGATCAAACTAGCAAAGTTAAGCTAGATTTACCTTCAAACTTCAAAAGTAGGTAGTGTATTTTATCTTTCCCCTCGATGCGATGTGAGAGAACATTAGGAAAGTGTCATAAAATATAAATGCATTAAGTCTATATGGAGCAATATTCTATAATTAAATTATCACATTCAAAGCATTAAGATCAAAGAATCGTGACTAAAGCTTTTGATACCACGTCTTTTATAAATAATTTAAATTAAAGCGTGAAAGCTCCACACCGCCTTGTTTTGAATACATTTAAATCCAATCTGATTTATTGTTTATTTAGCATTGCAACAAATCTGGTCTATTCTAAAATTCATAGGCCAATAAATTTGTGGGCTTATCCGTAACGGAGACTGAGATCTACTATTTCTATTTTAATTTGCATCAGTGGGAGATTCACTTCATAAATTATCGTAAAAAGCGTATTCTAGAACAATTTAATTTTAAACAGATATAAATGGAGATTTTTTTCTGTCTATATCCACAGAAAAATTTTTTTTAACAATTTAATTTGATATTTCCGGCAAGTTTCGATCACCTAATGTATAATATTTATTGAAAAACTAAGAAAGTAAACATTGCAAATTAGGTATCAACATTTTCCTTTAATTTTGAAAATTAATTCCAAATTGCCATGCATATTTATTTTATAAAATTTTTCCAGCTTTGACAAAAAATTACTTCCGCGGCAATATTAAATTAAATTATTTTAACTAATTATCTTTATATGTGGATTGAACGAAAGTTAGAAATTCATCATTTAATATTAATTAATTAACCACAATAAAATATTGTCAGAATTTTACCTCAATATTTACCAGATATATTTTTTTATGTAAAATGGGATTATAATAAAGACGTTCATTCAACACGTCGCATATCGTCACACAAACTAATAAGTCTTCTACAATCAATTTTTGTTGCCACTTTTTGTCCTAAAAATATTTTAGATCTCTTATGTCCTGCTACAAAGAGCTCTACCCATTTAGTTGTTTATAAAAATAAAGAAGACAATGATTTCGCGCTTGCACTGTTTCTTTTCTCCATCCCAACCGGATTTAGAACAAGACTCATCAATCAGCGTACCAGAAAATAGCCTAATTAATGGCTTATTAATTACAGGTGCTATTTTGAATGTGTTTGTGACACTTCCATGACTCATTGTCATTATTGTCTGCTCTGTCTAATCACATGGCTAACCGTGATGGTGATCTGCTAAATGACTCTATCACCGGCGCTGTTGTTTCACTGCCAACTGCAAATGGCTCGGATCTGGATAGGATAGCAGTAGAGAGTCCTGGAGTTGCAAATGGGATGAGAATAGCCGACGGAAGCTGCTGCGGGGTTCGGTAATTAGACGGCGTTTAGTGTCACTTTGTCTTGCCTGTCAATTAGGCGCTGATGTATGACTCCCTGTACACTCCTCTCGAACTCGAATATAACCAATACTAATACCATGCTGAATGATTCGTATTTCAATAGAGTTTTTAGGTCTGATGATAAGTCTTGTTTCTTGTACAACTTCTTGTTAATGTTAATTATTTAAGAAGATCTTGTTGGTGAAAAATTTCTTAAAATTGATCATTCGAAATAATAACAAAAATAAGGTATATGTTTAATGAAGACCCCCATTCTTCGATCTATATTTACTGTTCTAACTATTCCTGTTCAAAATATTTTGTTTTCAAGTCCTTATATTCAAGATTAACATACTTAGGTAGCATCTCATTTTTTGTAATACATATTTTGTAAATTCGAAACAATTCAGTATCGTCTTCTGTAATTGCTGCTTCCATAATAAATAGGAAGTTTTACTCTCTGCAGAGCAGACTAGATATATCTTTTTGCAACAGAAGTGAAAACATTATGCTAACTACTGGAAAGTTAAAGAGCTTGAGGTTTCAACAATTTTTTTTTTATGGTGAAGATTCAGATTCATCAGATTTCTGTTCTCTTTGGTGAACAATGACTTGCAAATTTCGTATAATTTTAAGTTCTAATAACCTCTTCGAATAACCTGACCCCTTTGGATAATTATCTCATCGGTCCCATCTACCGAAAGTAATTCAGTATGAGTCCAAGAGTTGCTTGTTCTATTTCTTTTGGTTCTGCCATTTCGGTACCAAATACTAGAAGTATAGTTCCCAACATTGACTTCAAAATAACATAAAAATGGCAGAAATGGGCATCAACCCTCCCCCAATTGATTACCGCACCTGATTAACATTGACTCTTTTAAATAGGTATCACTTATAAGGGTCAATCTCGATATACATAGATGTTTTGCACACAAAGTTTCATGCTGTAGCTTCAACCATATTTTAGGGGCCAGTTTCAATGAGCCCTAGGTCCCTTAGGGAGCATTTATAGGTCAATGTTTAAATAATGAACTTGTGCTTTTATTTTTAAACGAGGAACATACTCCATAAGTTTGTGGGCGGAGTTCCGAGACATCCTGTATGTATTTTTTCATATAGTAGCAATAGATAACTGAACAAGAGACGTGAAATAAAAGGCAATCTTTAAAATATCAAGAACTGAATTTGGTTAAACATTCCTGCATTGTTAGAACCGCCTAATAGATGTTCAAAAAGTGCTATTTGCTTCAGAAGAAATATGTATATGAGTCTTAAAATTAATATAAAATTTGATGATCTCCGTAATCAGTTTTCATTGGGTCTTCTTTTTTGTTTTTCTCTCGGTTTTTTTGTCACTTACATATTCTTACATAATGTAATAATGTCATTTTGCTTTTTAATGTTAATTCTTTATAAGAGACTCTCCAGTACCTATTGTATTGTTAAAAACTTTTCTGCCTGGGATACCTCTTTTTACTAATTTCTTTTAGCCGTAAATTTTTCTAATTTTATATAAAGAAGTGTGTTAGGTACCTGATACAAGGTATTTAACTTAAAGGTATTTTCATAACTTTCTTAACTTTGTTATTATAGAAGTACCTAGATAGAGCGCCAGTAAGCGGAATGACTACACTTTACACATTTTTAAGAATTAGGTTTATTTATTCAAAAAAAAAGATCCGGATTGGTAAATTAGGACCATCTTCATCTCAGTGTCAGTCTTTCATTCTTTTAGAACGCAGTGTAGGTCGAATTAAATCAAGGGATGATGAGAAATGAAAACTTCATGAAGGACTATTTAATTTTTGTTAGGTGTAGGGAAATTTGTATCTATGACCTTCAGGTGTCTGCATAACCCAACATTTATGGTATGCATTTTCTCTAGCAATCACCTCTATACCATATATGTAGAATCTAGTACCTATTATTGCTACTTTATACTGGCATTCTAGAAGTTGTTCAGTACTCTTGTCCCAAAATTTTTGTTTGCTTAGAATTAGTTTTATTTGATCCTGCTAGTATAGAGATCAACAGATCAGGATTTATAGTACACCCGAACGACTTACCTTCAACCCTTGGTATGAAATAAACTTTCCCGTGGCTTATTTTTGTAACTTCCTTCAACGCGCTGAGGGCTTTTACTGAGATTTTTGGCCTCTCAGTAGCTAAAATTATTGATATAGTAACATAGCAACAGTATGGTAACCTAAGTGATCATAAAACAAGTAACTAGATTTAAATGAATTTTTAACAGAACTAACTAGATCATAATATAATTTCTTCAGAATCTTGTTGATATCAAGAAGAAAATCAAGTAGTGGAGAACGATATGTGTCTAGCTGTTCATTTATTACTGTGTATTGTGGATTATGTAAATGTCGGTGGATCTCTAGAGATTCAAGAAAATTTAATGTAAAATAATGATCACAATGATGAAGTTATAGAATTAAGTTAATAATTAATTAATTAAGTTATCAATTACTTTATAGAATGCAAAGATTCTATAAAGTAAGAATGGAAAACATAAATTCTCTCAGTAGCTGTTTATGTTTCTGCTCGTTCTGGAGCTTCAGCAGTTCTTGAGACTTAGGTCCAGTTACGATTATAATTAGGCATTTATTTCGACTTTTTTATGACAGAGAATTTCGTCTGGCCATCCAGTAACTGGAAACATTGAATAGAACATAAGACTTCTTTGATTGGGAGGATTTCTACAATTGTGCATCTTCTACAACTCACTAATGATGCGTTCTTCAATGTGAAGGCACACAACAGGTTTGAATCTTTTTGACATATAATATGTATTCTCTGTAAATTGTGCGTCTTGTACACATACTACGGCAAAACTTTTGATTATATCCACGATTTGGCTATATTTTGACCTCTTATTTTATCTTATTATTATTATTTATAAGAGAGATACGAAACTCAGCTCAGCTTTTGTATACGACATGTTTTTTCATTTATATTAGCTATACCTTTTCAATATCAATTCAGTTTTTTTATGTGCCATTTGCGGAAATCTTAGGATTGAAAGAAGTTTTGTCCTTTATTTTCCGACAGATTTCTTGAAACATCCAAAGCGAGCTTTTCATCGTAAATGGCCATCTTTCTCGAAAACGGCTCACGTTAATAGTTATGACCAAGTGTAGAAAAAACTGGCGATTAAAAGTGCACTTTTAAAATATAAATTGACCCCGTGTTAGATATTAGGGGCAAAAAATTCCCCTCTCAACCCCTCTAATAATTAATGATAAGATCTGTACAAAAACTGAATTCTGTATCTTATAGATGCGATTCCCGAGACATCTTCAAAAAACTAAAAAAATAATATTTTTTGACACCCTATATCTCAAAAAGGGTGCATTTCCAGACACACATTAATAGGAAATTTTTTCTTTATTTTTTACCAAAGAATCAGCCCTTTTTTTGGTGCTATTTAGATAAACCCTGTAGTTAATCCTAATAAAAGGTGGAGTTTGAAAAAGGGTTTTTAAATTTTGAGTCAAATGTTAAGCTGAAACTAAATTTTTGATCACTCGTAATGATAATTTACGTTTGTGTAATAAATTCAAGAAACGAGTCCTCTATTTCAGAATGAGTTAATCCAGAAACTTTTAACACATTATGTTCTATACATCTTTTATTCTATGTAATAGGCCTAATTAAGATCAAAGTCGTTGTCAGCCACCAGGATTTTTTTAGAAAGACTGAAACCATTTTTAATGTGCAGCGAAATACCTTATCCATCATTTGTATGAATAGCTATAATATTCAAGTGCTATTTATGAGTATTTCTAATGCAAAATAAATTTGGATTTTGAAATATACTTATTTGAGTTCAACAGAACAACTACATTTTCGCTTCAGAAGACTGTACATTCGTAATTTACTCTCACTCGGTTCTGGAGTGCATTCAACAAGGAATGCTATGTGAGGAATTTTCAAATTTGTCTGCGAGTATTTTTAATTTTGATAAAAGATCTCACTCAGTCTCAGTCAGTTGAACTTCATAGAATGATTTGTTTCGACCTGAATGAGTTTTATTTTTGAATCAACTCTAATTAATATTTCTTGACGGTTCTGCTTCCCTTTTTTACGTTAAGCAGTACCTAAAGTCCAATAAAGTCTAAAAAGTCATACGTATCGATTAAGAATACACCTCCTTTTGATAGTTCGATTTATTTTGTTTCATATACGTGGTTTTTATAGTAACCGTCCAGTTTGTCTAAACACTCCATCCCGCATAAATAAGTATACGTCAACATTGGTTTTGAATGAGAATTAAATGCACAAAACAGAGAATAGAATGTCATTACGTGAATAAATTTTATGTAGTTGTCAGTGGCTCTCAAACTGACGTAAGCGATTCAGTTCATTGTTTGAATGATTTTTTCAATAATTTACGCTCCTTTACAACTTGACAATTAACTGTTTGACATTTTCTGGTGAAATTAAAAATATTAATTCGGACGGTTAGTGTAACGTCACATCTGACTTTTTAAAGTTAATCCTACTATACCTAACTAATTTAGATAAAATAACTAAAAAAATATCTTTGCTCAAATAAAATTCAACTCTCCTCTTTTTTGTGCTTTGGTAAATTTTATGTTGTTATTTTTATTTTGTTCGCTGGTTAACAACGACTTAAAGCTTTAGTGCAAAAATAATATTTTATTACCCTCAAGTGCAGCAAACTGAAAATTACTGAAGGATTTCGTAAATTGGGTTCGTTTACACACCTCTAATATTATTTATTTCTTCAAACACACACTAATTAATTAACTAATATTTTATTTATCAACACCAACACCAATACTTGTAGGTATTTATCTTTACATTCTATGACTGATGGTCTTCTTCGGGCACTTGCTTTTATATAAAATGCGATAAGGGGCAGAATACTCTAGCCATTCTAAGTCTGGAATTATCTGGTACTTATCATCATAGTTACGATGATCGAAAGCGGGACAATAATTATTATTCTAGGCTCTTAGTTTATATTTTTACCCTGAACTTTTAGGTATTTCGTAGTCGCTACATTATAGTGTGAATCGAAATTTACCATATCTCTGAAATCTTCTTTTATTAGAAAAATTCTGTGTTTAAGAGTGTTTTTTGTGGAGTCTATGATTTACGCTATTGCTTTGAAAACGTGCGATATATTCTTGTTATAAGCTAAAAAACGAAGTCCAATTACGTGCATGTTCAGCAGTGCTCAAATTTCCATCTTCCCGTAGTGAGACTTTTAAGTACATGATTCTCTCGGTTTTATATCCACAATGAGCATACTTCTGCAAAACATTGGCACAGCTCATCTCAGTGCATGAACCCCAGTGAATAATACCATACCTCAAGTGCGAGTAAACATAGCCATCATACACCGACAGAAGTATATACTGACTGCAACGAGCCGTAATGATCTTATTATGCAGCAACCACTCCACAGTCTATACCTCAGTCAAAGTGGCATTGACTTCTCCATGTAGCTTGAAGGTTGAAGGTTATAGCAACGGTTTTCTCCTGATTTAAGTACAAGAAGTTTTTTGTAGACCAGATGAGTACCACGTGCTTTTTGTTGAAATAGCCCTCTCCTGGGCCGTAACGAGCATTTTAGTGTCATAAGCATTGAATGCTAACTATCTGAATGTTGAGTTTTCTCTGCAAGTAAGGTATGAGGTCGTTTGCATATATTAGGTATAGTAAAGGGTCCAGTATTGGGCTTTAGGGAAAACCTTTTATTCCTACTCTCAGCTTATTACTTCTGGTATAGTTCGTTCAATCACAACAAACTGACACCGATTCTTAAAGTAAGAAAAAAGAAGAACTTCATTCAAGTTCGTCACTGCTGCATGCCCCAGCTAATATTGTAAAAAGGTAGTTATGTAGCCGGATTACATTAGATGTCAACATGTAGCAGGTATCATTTAAACAAACGTATTCGACTTTAAACTAAAGGTGTGCTTTCATTTATACTTCAAAGTCGACTTCTGCCTCGAGAAAACGTTCACGTTGTGGGGAGAAGAAATAGAAGCAGAGATTTTTGGGGTTAGATAATTATTTATTAAAGGTAATTTTTAGCGATAAATAATTTGTAATACCTATATATATATATATATATATAAATAAATATTTTTACCTTCATAAGCATTTCGAGAACCACAAAAGTTTAGATGTTGCTTGGAGCATCTACTCATCTACATTCCAGACAGTTTAAAGGAGTCTACCCTGGAAAAATATGTCAAGGATATTCGAAGGAAAGTATCTGGCAACACCAAGTTGCTACGAAATTGGATGGACTTTCTCGTCTGAATAATGAAGAAGAATAAATTGTTCAATGTTTTGGCTTATAGGTTGTAGAGTACAACTGGCCACCAACACAACCAAAGATCTATAGGTTTATATGTCACACCATAGAAAGCCGTTACACAAGTCGATTCGAGCGTAGCCATCCATGAAAAACTGCTACCATGAAAATGCAGAAACTAGGGTTGTGGTTTATGTGCCCACTGCATTCACTACAGCAAGGGGCAAAGAAGAACCTTGTGTCTTATACTCTAGACGCAGATGGGATTGCCATTCTTGCTGGCAGATTTTATGAAATAATGGTCACTCAACTTTTGAGCGATATCTGGGTGACCTGTGATCTTTGGCATGGACAAGTATTGCAGGTCTTACCGCATCGTGTAAAAGTCTTTTCGGTTTCTTCCAGAAATATGGACTAAAGTTAGACTTAACTGTGAGGATCCATTGTAGTTACCGGTTGCGATACCACTCTTTCAGGGATTCAAGGATTTCCTTGCCGGTGAAATCTCCACCAATGAAGCCAATATTCGAAACCTCGATATTTAGGTGTTCAGGTCTAATTTTTGCAAATAATTTCAGGTACTAGGGAAGCTTAAACAATCTCTGAATTCTTTTTCGAAAGTGAAGTAAACTCTTGCCTCCAGAGTTTCCCGAGGGTCTGAAACGTTGATCTGATGGGAATATTCTGATGCTCCCTACAAATGAACAACGCTCCTATAATGTAGCCCTACAAGTGGATAGAAGATTTTGTTTAGGACATTTCCTAAAGAGATACCTAACTCACCAACGAAATGGTTGGCAGTTCAGGTTCAGAGGTTTAGTGGTTGGGAACCTTCATGGCAACCAAGAGCAATTTTGCCTACATGATGCCACGTTATTAAAATAATTATTTTAATAAGCCTAAATGAAATATCATTTCAAATGGTAGGGGCGCAATTAAAATTGAGCATCTAAATCAAAAACTTCTAAAAGTAGGTACAGATAATATCTCAGGGTGACTAATTATCTAATATAGTTGAGATTTTAAAACTTTTTTCAACATCGAAATTGATAAAGCCTCTCCTTTTATGAAAGGTTTCTCGTTCGTAAGCTGCTGCTCAGTCTCAGTACAATTATTTACATAACTGCCACGTCACAAATTTTGATTGTGAAAACATCCCGAGTCCTTGTATTTAAGAAAGTAGAATTCTAGGATAGTTTTGATCCCTTGGTTTTGAAAGTAGATGACGTGATTGCAATAAGATAGTGCAACGAGGATGACTTATTTATAATTCAAGTTTTCATTTGATTGGGATTCCGTAAAACAAGAAAAACTAAGAGTTCCTTTTGGAATTACTTATGTAATTAAAGGATCTAGAACATTATATCTTAGAGGATCCCCTTACATACTTATGCCGAGGTTTAGATGTTATTTTAATCCACATTTAATTAGTATTATTATTAACAGCATATTATCCGAGTTGAATAAAAATAAACTCCTCGACGAAAGGAATATAATCTTTATTAATTGATATAAAAAGAGAACGGTAAACAAACATTAAGGGGAGAAGATATAAATAATCCCAACGTAATATATTAATCTGTGTTTAGACAGCGGTGTCATGTTGCGGCAATTAGTCGACAGGATATCTTTCAAGAAATCATGCGGACTTAAGATTAGTGCTTGAGGAAATACTTTTGTTCCTGAACATAAGCGATCTCTTTAAGTCAGTTTTTCACAAATCTTCACAACGGCAAATTAAAAGTGAACACTTCTGGGAGTAACAGCAAAAATTAGATATAATGAACGAATAGATACCTACCTAAAAGTAATAATAAAGGAAGAATTTTTCTGCAGCAACGGTTGCAGTCGAAACTTAGTTTAGGTCAGGTTTTTGGAAAAAAATCATGTCAGTGATTGAGTCTATCAAACAATAAGCTATCAGAATCTTTCATTTTACAGTTTTACAGATTCAATCACAGACATTAAGGTCTGTCTAAACTATACGTTTTCATTTGCTTACACGATATATTGCAGCATCCATCAGCTCTTTTGCAATTTCTGTTATTCAAATCAATGCAATAACCACTTCTTCAGAAAAATTGTAAGCATATACCAGTGCTTTAGCATAATTATTTTATTTAACTTAAGAATTCAAGAGTATCTTGCTGCGCTTCTTTTGTAGAAGGTACCTAAGCCTTGATTTTTTTTTGTTTATCCACGTTCTGACCTCAGATTCAATTTTGAGGTTCCAAGTCAAATGGTTATCGAAAAACATTCTTCTTCGGTGGCTTGGTACCGTAATTTCTCTAGTGAAATTTAGCAATGTGCATACAATAAGTATATACAGAGTGTTTCACCAGCAGGCCGACTTGGCTGAAGATTAGGTGTAGTTTTTCAAGGCAAGTCTTGATTCGAGGACTCTTCTTCAAGGCGGTGCTCAACTTTGTTTGGACATTACTCTGCGAGGTGGAAGATATTGAAGATTACAGCCAGGTCGCGTTACAGGGATTTTTTGACATGCTACATAGTGCATTCGCTTAGATATAATAGGTAAAAGGGTTGCTTATAGTCCTTATTTTAAGCATCTGAACAGAACAAAGAATCCACTACGAAATTACAATATTATTAATGAATTAACTACGTTCTCTGATTTTCAAGACCATGAACTGACGCGGAATGCCAATTTTCCTATGTTATTATTTCTGTATTTTGATTTGTCTGATTTTTAAGTATATTTCAAAAACGACTGAAGTTGTCGGGAATTTTGTTTCAGATTCTTAATAAGCACAAAGTGGTGCAACTTTTCTCTAATTTAACATATCTCTGATAGCTCTCCAGATCCCAATGGTGAGAGAAACGAGCTAATTGATGACTTCTTAGCTGAATAGTGATTCTGCTTGTGTATAGACAGATTTCATTGTCTAGCAGTTATTTTCAGAGAAATTGTCAATAAAAAGCTCTTCCGATTGCTATATTTGGAGTAGGTACCTACTTTAATTCATTAGGTGAAATCTAGTTAGTGAAACCTGCCAGAAAAGCTGTTTTCTGAACATAACAGCAGGTACACGGTAACCATCTATGATCAATGAGCAGGAGTTCTATTGCCTGTGATCCCTCTGGCTTATATGCTGTGTTATGGAGATACTCTAGAAGTCGATAAAGTTTTGCTGTGTTTTCTTAAACGTAAGAAAAAATCGTGAGCTGGCACAAAGTACAACTAAACTATCAAATAAATAGACAGGCAACATATATAAGAGGTACATTAATAACCTTCTATAGACTCTGAAACGACCAAGACTCCCTGCAGTTTTTACCATAATAATTTGAAGTCGTATAATATCACAAATTTACCGACCTTTTTTTAAAGCCCTTCGTTCTTCTTTTGTGTTTTAGAGGACCGCCTTTCGGCATTTCATTACTTACCCTTACTTTGTTCTTTTTTATTTTTTCATTCTTTTGCCCTTTTTGCCTTCTCCTTTTCTTTCTCTCCTTTTCCTTTTCTCTCTCTACGTTTTCTAGTTCCTCATGTTTTGTTCTCTCTGCAATCTCTCTAGATTTCTCTGGTACTCCCTTTTATCGTTCTTCCTCTATGTCAGCATAACTCCGAATATATTATCGGTTATTAGCACATGTCCGATCTCAGCTTCCACTTATCTCCTTTCGGGGTCCCTCTGCAACAACTGAATATTGTGTGTTCCGGTTTGTCGTTTTGTGAGATCTCACAAAACCAGCAGCTACTAATTTCTTTATTAACATCCTATAGGAATTAAAAACTCCGTGTCCCGTTGGAACTTGTGTTGTGCTTGAGCTCCCCCTGGCTTAGATTTTTCCAAGTTCTAATTTTCCCTATCAGTCTTCTAGTCCAGCAGTCTTCACTGTTTCCCATCTTTCCTGTCATCTCTGTAGGAGTTTCTCTCTTGCTACTATAGCGTTGTTTCCTGATCGTCGATCGCCTGTTCGGCTGTTTCAGTTTTCTTCTGTAGGATTGGAATCTCCATACATCCAGGTGGGTGCTGCATACATTACCACCGCCACTTCTGCATGCATAATTAGAGATTCCGCCAACATTTAGCATTGCTCTTATAATTGCCATCGGCTTTTTCTCGGCTTTGGCAGTGACCTCTATTACGTGACTTCTCATCGTCAACTTCTTGTCCAAGTTCATCATCAGATACCTGATTGAGTGGTTGTCTCTATTTCTATCTACCGTATCACCGTTGTTTTTAAATATGGGATCTATGTTTCTCCCATGAGGCATGCTCCGGTCTTCCTCTCGTTTTAGCACTTCCAGAACACAATCCAGTTCTTCGATTCTCTTTTTGATCTTTGTGACTCAGCACCGATCCCTATAGTACGCCGCTTGTGACCTTGTAGGTTTCCGTCTTTGTATTCAAGTAACTTTTTTTCAGAAAAGTAATTTTAGAATGGAAGTCTCTTTTTTTGGCTTCGTCTATGATCAGGGTTCAGCTTGCAGAATTGAATGCATTCTTTATGTGGAATGTAATCATCCGACAATATCCGTTTCTTTTTTATGATGCCTAATCTTACCTTGACGAGTCTTTCATATATCTTGCCTATGTCACTTAACAGGCAGATTGGTCTTTATTATCTTTGCTGTTGCCCTTTTGCTGGCTTTTATTTCAGTACTAGGTAATGAGACAAGTCTATATGGTATCGCTGGTATTTCCGCTTCCTTCCATAGGCAGTTATATACGCTATTGCTCTCATATGTGGCTTTGATGAGCTCGTCTAGAAGTTGGAAGTTCATTAGGTCCAAAGGATTTACTCTTCTTTGTTTTCTGAATTGCGGCCTTGGGTCTTCTTCTGTTAATGCTTCGAGCTTTTCTGTTAAAATCAGATCTCTCCATTCCACTTCCTTTCTTTTGGAGAAGAGTTTTTTGTATCTATCTATGTATCACGGATCACGGATTAATCAATGGGCCGGTTTGTTTGAACTTTTGCTGCTATTTTGTTGCCTTTTCACCATGTATCTCCGGTGACGGTGACCTCTACTATTAACTTTTTTCATTCCTGACTTTTTGATTCGTTGATGAGAAAATTCAATTTTGGATTTATACTTAATTGATTATCTCTTTTTTCTTTAGACATTCTACTCAGACATCCATCAGAATACGAAATTATCCTTAATCTTAATCTCCTTCTGCATCTATTTATTGATTTTAATAACATCACTTCTGTCTTACGCAAATGAGTTTTGCTGGTAATTTTATCTCTGACATCCACAATCCAGCAATGGAGATTTTTGGGTTTTACATCGAAGAGCCAAGTTGAAATGAATTTCAAAATATTAGGCTGGCAAATTGAATTCAACATAATTCTGAAGAAGATTATTGTAAGGTCTTTTCACCACATTTGATAAAGACAATAACACTGTTCCTTTTCTCTTCTCTTTTAATTTTTTCAGGTTAAATGAGAGCTGAGTTGTCACAGAGACTGACATGACGGAGAGTCTACTTCTGCCGATGCAAGATTCAGGTTCAGGTGGAAGACCAAAAATTTATAAAAGTTTTGTGAAAATTCATTTACGATGAATAATAATATTGTTAAAAATATAACTGATTTGAGATCTTGACCCAATGAAAAGTGCAGTCCAGTGTTCAATTGTTATCAGCTCGTAAAGCAACTTGTGTTAGCACTATATAGGCTAATTAAACGTCTATAAATATGAAAACAACTGTCATAAATTCATCGGAAGCGGTTGAAAGTCACGGCGGATTTAATTTAGTGGGCAAGAATGCTTAAATGTCGCTTATAACTGATATTAATGTCAGTTATACGCCTCTAATCGCCACAAGCAACTCTGCCCCTAAATAATGCCCGGATTTAAAGCGAACCGTCATGTTAGCCGAGGATATATTGCCGCGAGATAGCGGCGTTTGTTTTTTGTGTCATTTTTCAACGCTCGTTAGATCGTTAGCCGTTTAAATTCTAATTCTGTCCCTGGCGCAAATTAGCGTCTCCTCAAAGTGTCTGCACTTCCCACCATGCATTGGACACATAAATTTCGCTACGGCAAATTAAAAACAACTGTTTGGTGTAAAATTTAAGGCCTAATCGCCTTTATCAAGATGTTAAAGACTGTCTACGTTGCTGGCATTTCCAAGCGACTTATTTTTAAATCGACCTGTATGTTAACTTCAGTTGCTTGTCTTATATCTATCAAGGATGCTTAGTTAGGAATAATAGCCAGTAGTGTGTGTAATAAAAAAAATAAGAAATTGGGTGAAAATAACAGATTAAATGGTTATCGTTCTTTCAAGGGATTTATTTATTCAAAATTTTTAAATACAATGTAATAATGCCTAAAACATCAAAATTAACTGAAAACGACAAAAATCGTTTCCGACTAGCCTGGCGCTTCAACTGCCTGGCGACGGACTCCAATGAGTCCAATGTCTGTAATTTCACTATATTTTTTCTGATATGTAAGCTGGAAAGTAAGCAAACCCATTACTTTTACAAGAATAACTATTTTATCGTTATCAAGTTTCAGCATTCAACAGGTTGTATACAGGGTGGTTAACGATTCAATACTTACTATTGGCTATTGGCATCTCGGAAAAGATATAGATACGAGGTCGGTTAAATTATAGAGAAAAGTTACAAAATTTTATTCTTATGAAAATCTGTCACAAAATTTAGGATTACTGAAATATGCTGAAAAGCTGAAAAATTGCGATATTCGTTTTTCAGCCATGTTTTTTTTTATTAGGTATATAAAATAAATTATTATTTACTATTTTTTTGTATGGGTTTACCTACATGAGTCGTCAAAGCTATCAATTTGAGCTTTCTAAAATTTTCAAAGCCGACTAGATCCCAGGGTTTTGAGTTTCATCTTTCTGTTTATCTTATGTCCGCCTTATTATTTTTTCATATAATTCGATATTAAAAAAAAAACAAGGAAAACGGGAAACCTTATAAATACAAAGAAAATTTAAAAAAATACCCTTTCATGCATTTCCCGCTGTACTAATAGATCCCGCGTTGGTTTGCGAGCACCTTTACACAGAACACTACAGCTCTACACGTATCTTCAGCAACGCGAGTAGAAAGTTCTGAAACTGGAAACTGACAATTCTTATCAGTCATTATTACTGAATTTCTTAAAACCTCAAAAATTAAAGATATGATTGTTTATGGATACGAGCTTGTGATTGAACATTTTTGAATATTTTAAAAATTATAGAGCATGCAGTTAATTAATTCTTTATTTTCCACAGAATCTCCATATTCTGATAGTAAGTCAGACGATGAAAGGAAAAAGAGACCAAGAACGGCATTCACTGCAGCCCAGATAAAATCACTAGAAGCTGAGTTCGAGAAAAACAAATACCTCTCAGTGGCTAAACGATGTCAATTGTCAAAGACATTAAAACTCACCGAAACACAGGTATGCCTCTAGTTTTATAAATATGTAAAATAATTAATGTTAGATAATAGATCATAGATCAATTATTTTTTAGATAAAAATTTGGTTCCAAAATAGGAGAACGAAATGGAAACGAAAATATACCAACGACATTGAGCTCTTAGCGCAGCAGTATTATGGATCGATGGGGATTATAGCACCACGACCTATATTTCTTGGAGACAGACTTTGGTAAATAGATCGAATTTTTCTAGTCCTCTGATATAAAATATCCTCCAGATAGTTTTAGAAAGTGAAAGTGTATTAAGTTTATTTCCCAGGTTCTTTAACTACCCAGGTCAGCCTGGTATATCGAGCGTCCCAAATGTCATCCCACCAGTTGGACCGATGCATCAAATGAATCTTGCACCTCAGAGACCACATCAATGTGTTCAAAATTATGTGGATTTCCCGGAGCAGCCGATGGAGTCATCACCAATGATGCAGCTACAAAATTTTGGGAGACATTTTGAGAACTCATAATTTAACTATCAAGTTATTTATTTAAGATTAAAATAAATTAATACATTACCAAAGATCTAATTTTTATACATATTTTGTTTGTAAAGTTGTTAAGAAAAAATAATAACTAGGAAAGGTAAAAATATAAATTTTGCTTGAATTCCATTTCCAGAAAGAAATTCCAGTACTTTTAATTTCAGCTCCAGAAAAGCATAGGGGCCGGTTGTTCAAACGTCAATTAAAAATTTTGAGATAATTAGTGATTTTAAATTGCAAATTTTGAAAATACCGCGAATATATTTAATACTCTTTTATTTTTAATCAATAATTAACTCTTCTTAAATGGAGCAGAATTCATTTTCAGCAATATCAGACCAATGGTTTGATAATACAAGGGCATTTTAAAATCAGTAATTATCTGAAAATTTTTAATTAACGTTTGAACAACCGACCCTATAGTCTTTTCTTCACCAAGAATTTTTTGTCATCTGTCTCACTACAAGCACTCAATACGAGCACTTCCTGACCATGTTTGTGATTAAAACTTGGGCCCGGGGACAAAGAACAACTAGTCATGTTTCAGTACCACAAATTTATTTGCGAAAAACTGCGTTTTATCAATAATTCATTATTCTAATCACACAACTTCTAAAATATTCGGGTACTTGTTGATGTTGACGAGAATTTACGTGAAATCTCATGAGTTCAATGCTAAAACCATATTGTAGTGTAACCTCTACCTTTTAAATGGAAATCCTGCGTCCTGAGTATCTGTAATGTGGCCCCTTTAGCTGAATTATTAAAAAGGAAGAACCTCTTTGACGTTTGAAATGTCAACTAGTCTGTTATATGAACGTCTTATTGTTGAATTCCCCTCCCCCCTGATGTTTAATTTTGAATTTGAGGTTACCCCGCCCTTAAGTCTTGGCTGTTTGAATTTGAGGTTATTCCGCCCTTGATTTCAAATATTTCAAAAAAAAATGGACGGCAATACTTACACTTTATGCTCATGATCGTCTAGTTTTAGGAGCCCGAGGACTCTACGTTGTGTTTTCCTTTGGTTCTTTTATAACACATGAAGCAAAAGGATTTGAGTTTAATGAAACAATGTATTGTATTTTAAAAACACCTACTTTATTCTACGTTATTGAAAGCCCTAACATTGCCTATACTCAGCCTGGGACTCACGAGGGAAAGAGCACGGCCAAGAAACCTCGATCTCAGTCCCCAAATGAAAAGAATCAACGGTGAACGGTGGTTTCTGAAAAGTGTAGATCAATCGTCTCGACAACAGTCACCAAATCTAATGAACCCTCTTTCACACCGAGACATTCGCGCGAATCATTTTAAACTGAACCTATAGGTCTTCCTAGGTAACCACTGAAATCTTGGTCTTCCAGATAACCTTGGGAATGCGTTTTGTTAGTATAGCCGTTTGCACGAAAGGAAACGGGGTCCGACTAGGAAGTTACCCGCCTATTGAGTTTGGGAAGTCCCAAATATCCAGGGACCGATAAGGAAGCTACCTGCGATTGGCTGTTTAATTGACCTCCCACCTAGTTGTTGTTAAATCAAACAGGTAGTTACCTAACCTAGTTAATAAGTACTTCGGTATTTTAAACAGGAAACCCTGTATAATAATAAGTACATTTTTTAATTGTTGAGTTGTCAGACAATTTAAAAAAGTGTTAATATACAGGGTGTCCTGTCCTTTCTAAATAAATGAAACTGAAGTGCTCACTGCTCAGTCCAAAAATATTTTCTTTGGATGCGACAAAAATTTCTAATTTAAAGCTTAATAATAATCTGATAAAAAATTTAGTTATCTCCGATAGTTTTTGTGTTTTGATATTTCGTAAAATCCCTATCCATAAGTCCTACCGAATATAATTTACTTGGTGAGTTAACGAAATATGTATTTTAACAGTAAGGGAAGGAATGAAAATCTCAACATCAGTGTATGAGAGAGTCATGCCAGTTGGGCTCTGACCTCTTGCTCTTACACATGCAAATTGTTACTATCAGGATGTCATGCTACTCTATTTTATTTTTTATGAATAAGTTATAACCAAAAATGGGTAGAAGGTGTGCTGTGCCTAATTGTAGAAGTTGATTCGATGAAACTACCACGGGTGTTTCATCGATTGGCATTCCAACATCAGAGCACGCGTTTATCAGTAATCATTTATGAACTCTTACCCGAGTGAAGGGCTCGGCAGAACAAAACATCGCGACCGAGGGCAACAACACACTTGGGTCAACCTGAGACCTGAGGTAATGTGACGATATCTGCTCGCGCTTACAGCTCTCGTTCTGCCACCTTAAATATCTTACACCGTGGTTGGTGGTAAATATATGAAAAGTTTGGAAAGTTGCAAACGTAAATAAAACATAATGCTTTTAATTATCATAAAATTCCTATTTCAGTATCTCCAGATGTTCATGCAAGTTTGTTGTTCTTGATTGGGGGGACTTGGAAAACTCAGCCGCTTCTCCCCAACCAGACTCTCCTTCGCCTGGAGATCTGATCCCTCTACTACGAGCTGGAGAGCAGCCTGCCTTTCCAAACCACTCATACACGGTCTCTGGAACTTACATATGATCAGTCTCTCAACATTACCTTGAATTATAATAGGTACTAGCTGTTTTTCAAGATTTGGATGCTTTGCATCTAAAGGTCAAAATTATAATATCATCTTTCTCAGGGTGATAGCACCACCGCAGTTTCCTAGATAAACCGAATAGGGGGCGCATCAATAATAATAATAATTCGGCTTATCAAAAGTTACTAATGTGTTAGGAACTCCAGATATCGATCTGTTTACCTCTCGCCTAAATATGCACACCTGATCCAGTTATACCTACCGGTAGTGGTAATAATCGAAAAAATAGAAATAAGTAATATTCATAAAAATGACGGAAGGAAATTTTTAATTTGGTGAAAAGTTGCATATGTTTCTTGGTTGCTAGGGAAACAAATACAAGATTCTATTACCGCGTGCAGGAACTATAGTTTCGGCTCTAGTTAGTGCGCGAAATACTTCGCGCACGCTGCCAAGTAGCACAAACGCAATGTGCCATTTTTCATTCGAATATTGATGAAAAAATGTCCACATTTTTTGAATGCGTCTTAAAAATATATTAGATTGTTGGGAATGTTTACATTTCCGCTAAATTTCGCAATGTTTTCGCGAATCAGATTTCATACTGGAAGATTTTTTTGTCTGTGTGTAATCATCCGAGAGTTTTTTGTCTCAGTTTTCCAGCAAAATCTCGTAATACCTAGGTACCTTCTTACGATTTTAATAGTTTTGTTTAGATATATAGGTATAAGTATTATACAGGGTGAGGCGCGAGAACATTAGGGCATTTTTATATGGAGAAGTCCTGGGAGTAGAAGTCTAAAAATTTGTACGTTTATGATTTCGGTTTTGCCGAGCTGAACTAAAATATTCACAACCCCTCACCATTTCCGGTTATACCGGAAGTTGCCATCAACTTTCTTATTTTAAATAGGACACCCTGTATATTATTATATTTTCAGATTGTCTGAAAAAATGCAATAAAAATGTGGTTTACAGTTCAAAATTGTACCGAGTGGTTTATGAGTTATAAACAAATGAAAATCGCAATTTTCCATTTTCAAAGCAGCTTAGGTCGAAAACGGGTCAAGATATCGGAAAACGGCTTACTTAACTTTTCACGTAGTATCCTATGGTGCTGATGAAATTTGTATACAAATTGATGAAAAATCAGCGATTTAAAAAAAAAATTAATAAAAAATATTTTTTTTTGTAGGTACTCTAGCGTAGTATACAAAAAGTTAGGATAGGGACATGTAAGCCGTTTTCCGATATCTTGACCCATTTTCAAGCTAAGCTACTTTGAAAATGGAAAATTGCAATTTTCATTTGTTTATAACTCATAAATTGGTCGTTACAAATTTGAACTGTAAACATCATTTTTATTACTTTTTTTCAGGCAATCTGAAAATGTAATAATATACAGGGTGTACCATTTAAAAAAAGAAAAATATGACAACTTCCGGTATAACCGGAAGTGGTGTGGGGTTGTGAATATTTTTGTTCAGCTCGTCAAAACCGAAATTATAAACGCACAAATTTTTAGACTTCTACTCCCAGGACTTCTCCATATAAAAATGCCCTAAGGTTCTCGCGCCTCACCCTGAATAGGTTATAGCTGGACCAGAAAAATAACGAAACGACTTCTGTCATTTTATCAAGTTTTGGATTATTGAAATATTGTTGAAGTCATTAAATATGCCAGTTTAACAATTAGATCATTTCGTTATAATTATCTCTTGGTCGACTATACCTACCTATATGTAATTCTTAGTGGGGACGGGACATCTATAAAGTTGTTTATTTATATTTTTTATCTACCTGAATTTCACCTTGACCAGTTACTAAACATATTCGCAGAATTAAATCTACAAAAATGTCAATTTAATATGTTAAAAATATACAGTCTTTTTCTTTTGGTTTTCCTCTTTTGTCAATAATTGCTTTTCCTTATTTGTCAAATAATTTTCCTATTTTTCTATCTATCAATGATTGTAGTCATTGATTTATCAATCAATTTCCTTTTATGTCAAATCAGTTTCACTTTATGTCAATAATTGCTTTTTCCATTTACGTACAGTGTGACATTATAATGAATATTGGAAACGCATTTGATATAAAAGGAATCTCATTTGACAAAAGAGGAATTTGAATTGAAAAATCACATTGACGTTTGATAAATGGGAAAAGCATTTGACAAATAAGGAAAAGCAATTGACAAAAGAGGAAAACCAAAAGCAAAAGACTGTAATAGGAGAATATGATATTTATAAGATACGCGTATGCTATAATTAGAATAGCAACAGAAATATAACTCGCTTACTCATTACCAGGGGGTGCTGTGGCACGGAGTTCACCTTAAATTTGCACGATCTTCACGCGTAATGATCGAACTTCTCAGTTACTTAACAGTCCGCTAGATGCCCCTAGACAACAAAAGTCACGAAGTTTCCGACGACTATTTTTCATGACTTCAACTGCTTCAGTTTCGAAATTTGTCCGTTAGTTATCGGACCCTCTAGACACCCAGTCGAAGTCGCCCTTCCACTGTAATAGTGCAGATTGTTTGGTGCAAAGCGCGAGTTACGGATATTCATTCAAGACGGCAGATTCTGCAGGCGAGCTCTAATTCGCAATTATTCGTATTCGTATTCGTACACGAGTCAGAGTCTCCGAGAAGGCCCTCGTGATTATTCATTTCAATGTCGTCGCAGGCAGGTGTCAATGCAATACGCCTCCTCACGATTCGTCGCATCGGTTAGCTTTTGTTGGTTTGAGCAACCGAACCGTGATACGGCCACATGACTGCCGGTCACGCACAGAGCTCGTGTCTGCTGTCTAATTATCGGCGGGGCTGGTCTTACAATCCACCCCGTATTCATTGTATCCGTAATGTACGTGGCTGCCTGCATTTTTGCGCTATGAAGGATTGGCGGTGGCTGATGAAAGTGTCTTTAGCATTAAAATAAACAAAAACCGTGTCCCCCTGTATCCCCTAAGTTCCAATTTGTTTTTGCCATGCATCATATTTTCTTAAAAAACACAAAGAATCACGTGAAGAACGTGCTTTTCTTCTAAAGAGAAATATGAGAATAAAAATTTTTGTAAAAAAAAACTCTGTAGTGGAGCGAAATTCGTTATAATAGTGCTCCGTTATCGATTTTTTTTTTTTTGACATAAATCAGGTCAGACCTAATAGGTTTTCATCCCCTTTACGAAATTGTAACTTTCTGTCTTGATAAGGCAACCGAAAGCGGTGGTTAAAAAACTTTCGTGCCCTGGACGGAAAAGTAATGTCAGTTTGATTAACGTTTATTTAGAAGGAAAATTAAATGTAAGACTACAATAAAAAATTCCAGTAAATCTTTCTGGAACATACAAATAATTATTATTGTATGTTCCAGAAAGATTTACTGGAATCTGCAGCTTGAATGAAATTCATTTTGAACTAAACTTAACCTTCAATAATTATTGTAGGAAATATTTATTGCCCTGGACACATGTCCTTGGACCGGTCTCAAAAACTGGTTCGCGGTTCTTTAGTGTAGACTTTTCACTATTTTGAAATCCAGCATGCAGATAGATTTTAATTTATCTCATATTATTCAAAATATTTCATCCGCGCTTTTCCATTAATTATTACAAGTTACAGTGGTAGACTGAACGTTAAAAACCTACTTCAGCTATCTCACTATAAAATAAATGTTTCATGTTTTCTGAAAAAAATTGTGTCGGCCATTTATTATTGTAACCTCCCATGTGACTATTTAGTCAGAACTCAGAATCCTAATCTATTGACGATTTTTTTGTTGAAGATAAGGCTAATGAGTACTTAATAATTGCAGCGTGCCTTGCACGCTACGTTTTCTTTTTCAAAATTTTAATTCTCGATTTAGAATATTTTTATAAAGTTCAGAAAAGTTATGATTGACTGTACATTTTCGCTGATGTAAGAGGCTGTATTAGGCAAAGATCACGAACGAACACCTGGCAGCTATTAAGAAATTCTTGCTTTTGTTATTTAAGTAAGACGTAGAAAACATGTCTGGTCGATTTTCTGTCCCGGTTCTGGGTTTTCAGAGTTTGAAAAGTATATCATCTTATGCGAATTAATTTTCCGCGTCTAATGAGACCACTCTCATCTTGCTACTCTAGATTTCGGATTAGTTATCCAGATAAAACCTAAAAGATTATTTCTTTGGGTGTGGGTTAAAAAAAACATGAAAAGATAGTCGAGAAACCCATAAAGAAACATAAAAAACTTGCATTTCGTTCTGAGACACGACAGGCCTCGAGTATATGCGGATTCACGATTGTGAAATTTAAGTTTGGATAGAGGGAGAACGGAAGAGGTTGGTCGTACTGCCGAAAGTGTACCAAAGTATAAGAAAATCGATCCGACAACGTCGCGTGCGAGTTTTAAGTGTTGCATACTGTCAATGATGAGATTTGGAGTGGAAAGTAGGTCAACATTTTCGGTTAGACGGTAGTTGGGGCGCATGAGTAGCGTCACTCCAGAAAAATTATAAGTAAGGGTAAGAGGACGCGTTAGGTTCATTTTTGGGTCTTAGTTCGGGAGGTCATGTAGCTTGTCTACAAGTTCGTAAATTAGTATTAGTCCCTTGTGTGAGCACCCATAGACGTTATTATGGTGAAGTTGTTTCCGTGAAAGATGCAGTCTTACGTGAGTAATCTTTTGAATTTAATTTTGGTCATCATAACTAATGTTCGCTTTCTTGTCTTTACAGACAAGGGACGTGGTTTTGGACTTACGTACTACTAGATTAAGTTTTTGAACGTAGTTTTGGGATGTAGTTTTAGACGTAGTTTTGGACTTACTTACTTATTATTGGATTTAGTTTTAAACTTATTTTGGAGTTTCAAGTTCTAGAATGTTAGGTCCCGACTTCCAGTTTTGATTTTTAACTACTAATTTCCGATTTCCAGTTTTTGATTTCGATCTTTGAATTTCTAAGTTTTAACTTTTGATTCCTGAATTTTAATTTCGAACTTCTAGTTCTGAGTTTTGAGTTCCAATTTTCAAACTTCTGATTTACACGAAAGTTTACATAAAGATTCGATCATGTGGAGGCTTATGTAGGTACCTACCTAGGTAGGTACACCAGCCTGTGTGAAAGGTGATATTTGTAGAAGCTTGGAAAAATAAAGAAGAGTGGTGGAGTTTAGTTTGGAGACATGGAAGGTTTCATCAGGCAGAGGTCCTAGCACTTTGATATTTGGTCGTCACAAGGTAGCAGGGAGAGCAGTCCAGCTCATCCGGCACCTGGAGCACCAACCAAGGGGTGCTAACACCAGCACAAAGGCAGTTCCAGTAACCATGCCGGCCTATGCTTTGATCATCGCGCTTAATTAGGTTAGAGGAACCTTAGTTCGTCAGTTTTGAGATGGAGTTTTGAATAATAAGGTATGTCTTTATGAGTGAATAAACTTTTGCTATTTTCCGATAATCAAGAAAATTAAATAAATTCAAGTACAGTGTTTAATTGATTTCATCACCTATGACTTTCTAAGTGAATTTGATTTTTGATAATATGTTATGAACTTTTATTGTGGTCAACAAGTGACTAATGTAATGGTTATGTGTAAAAATAATTTATTAAATTTATCGTATGTGTTTAGGATTTCGAGTTAGAGATGATCATTTTCTAAATTAAATTTTGAATTTCAGATTTTGTAGGTAGATACCTGTTTTTATATTGAAACTTTTGCTTAAGATAAATTTAAATTTTTGAGAAATAACTTCTGATTTAACTCGGAGTTCTATTCAGAATCATACCTATGTGTTATAGTTTAGAAATTGTTTAATAGAATTTGAACTTTAGAAATTTTTATCTGAACTATTGAAATGATATAGGTACCTATTTTGAATTTTTAGTCATGTAAGTTTGATATCTTTGGTAATAAGGTAGTATTTATGTTTGAAGGTTTGAATCAGGATTACTGATTTTGATTATTAGATTTATTGTTTAGGTATAAGATCTATTGGTGATTACCAGCCTAGTCTATTGTACTGATGAAATTGATTTTAATAAATCTTTGTATTAAAATTCAACAATTTTAGAGTATTAAGAATCAACCCTCCTCATGTTCTTTTAAATTATTTATTCAATCAGTAGAGTAACATCAAGAATAAGGCGATATATCCTGGTATATTTTGGTGAGGTTTATTAATTTTTGGTTATTGTTTTTAAAATTGTTAGGAGTTACTACGGGTCCAGTCTGGTTCGGTGAATGCTGGATTTTCCAGAGGAAGGCCACATTTATCTGTCCCGGGCTGGATAATCACAACGAACCTTTTGGTGAAGTTTGGTTTTGGTTTGATACTTTGGAAATTTTAGACGATCACTTTTCAAAATTTAAAATTTATTTTTCTTCCGACATTTAGAATATTTGGGTGGGGCATTCGAAATTTGATATGTCCTACTCGACAGGCCAATGTGGCTAATGTTACAAATTTGCCTAGTCACATTGAGATCTGTCAATAGCCACCTCCTTTTGGGGTTAAGGTAAGTGAATTATTTTTTTATTATTCAACTTTTTGAGTGGGAGTAAGCGAGGGGGAGGAAGGCTCCATAATCTTTTTTCATATTCCCAGGTTAATTTTCCCTTTTTCAACAGCCAGCTAGACTTTGCTTTTTGCAAGTGAATGGATTACTACGCGACCGTGTACTACTGAACTAAGTGAAGTTACCCAAAGTAGGTGGTAAGGGAAAGGAAGCAACATGATAGAATTTTGATCATTTTATTTTCATTAACATGAAACTTCATTCCTTTAGATTTTATAGGGATGACAAAACAGGGCAATCCATCTGAAAATAGTTTCAGCATCATCATTTGTGAACCAGTAAAGATCACAATGACAAAATTTTATATACATTTAACATTTTTTAATTTAAAAATATAATTTAATTTTTTCCGAAAACAAAAATATATTTTATAAGTATGTAGGTACATTAACTATGACACTCAATTTTTGAATCCTTTCTTCCAAAACATTCTTGAAGCCACCATCTTTCCCATGGGAATTAATCCATGACTTTTTTGAGCCTCCTTCTTAATTTCATTTTCTTTGGAATATTCTCTATTATAAACAGGATCTCCACGGTGGGACTGCCCGTACGGTCTCCTGTGAAACAGCTCCAAGTACTCAGGATCGAAACGTCTATCGAAATGTGGAAACCTCTCATGT
Source organism: Malachius bipustulatus (assembly GCA_910589415.1). NCBI lineage: Eukaryota > Metazoa > Arthropoda > Insecta > Coleoptera > Melyridae > Malachius > Malachius bipustulatus. The sequence goes on from OU342632.1 coordinate 10,264,797, forward strand.
GACATAGAACGATGAGATTTTCGAGAACATGGGCTGTCAAAAGGTGGTCGATGATTTCCAAACATCTGCGAAAGAAGGAAATTTATATTAACAATTTTTAGAGAAAATAATTGTTAGAGTGTATAGCAGGTTATATTAAATCTTACACTACCTTACAGTCGACAACGCGATAAAGATTGACAGAGCAAGACAAAAAATTAGAAAAATAATTTATTTTTATCCTACCCCAGAAGAAAATTGAACTTTCTCGTCTGCATGCCCCCGGAGAAAGTGCCACTTTTCCTGCCTAGGCGGTAAAATTATTTTTATATTTTCACGCTAGAGGGCCACCCAATTGCAACTGAATGCTATTTCCAGAGGGAACCAATAGCAAGCAAGCTTATAACTGTATGTCAATCTGTCAATGTCAATAGACCAGCAAGACCCAGCAAATTAAATACTAATAGTGAGGTACTGATGTCAAATTTATCCAAACAAGGAATTTCTTTCAATAATAATTATTGTAATATTCAAAATCCAACGTTCACTATTAATGTTATCCATAAATAAATAAATAAATTACTGATTGTAATTTAACTAATCTACGCTTACTGATAGTAATGTATTAAGCAAACATCATATGTAGGTATTCAATAAATTTTCTTTCAAAACAAATTTTTTTCAAAAAAAAAATATTATTATTATTATTGTGTAGGATAAAAAATTATGTGTAAACCACGGCGGTAAAGTGTCTTTTCAGGCCTCAAGAAGTGGCCAGCCTCGGCTGCGCCTCGCCTGGCCATATCTTCTTGAGGCCTGAAAAGTGCCACTTTACCGCCTAGGTATACAATATACTATTACTTATGCTTTTGAATTTAATCTTTAATAGAATTTATAGATTTTTTGAGTTTTCAATCACTCACCGTGTTTTTTTGTCTTCATTTGTTTGAAAAGAATGCATGACTGAAGGTCCGCCCTCTATGCTTTTTAATTTGTAAATTATTTCTACAAACCATTGTTAGGTATGAAAGAGAGCTGATTCCTTCGTCCTTCCGAAAACGGGCAGATGTAGGTAATTTGGCTGCTGTTGTCAAGATTTCTTAAAGTCTTCACAATTGTAGTTCTGTTTTAGAGACAAAAATTTTCCTCCCAAAACCTATTTCCAGAAGAAATTTAATTTTGAGTAATAATTTTTTCTGCAATCTTTTGTTTTTTAAGGTTTTTTCTGAGTCATTTTTCGTCCCTGAATTTTCTTGCTTGAACAGCTTACGAGGATAAATTGAATAAATTTAGCTTCAATATGAGGCTAAAATTTAAAAATCTTTCGGCGAGGAAAAAAGAGCAAACAGCTGATTTTTTTTAGATCACCCACACTGTTTATACTGGTGTTAAAGCGAAAATTTCTAAAACCGTCTGAAGATTAGACATCAAGCTTCAAAATTTTGTTATCAAAACACACGAGGAAAAGTTATTTGGATTGGAAAACTGCAAATAAAAAAAAATAAAAAATTATTTGGAAAAAATTATTTTGCAGGTTATTTTAAATCTAATAAAAGAGAAATATAATGGAAAGGGCAGCAGGAAATGCGAAAAAAATCGAAATACCTTAGAAATATCCAAAGTTCTCGCCAATACAAACCAGGCAAAATGTTTGGGCGCGACAGTTTCATTTTTGAGTGGTGTATCTCACACTATTAAAAAAAAATCGAGTGTCGGCGTGATGAAACCCACATTGAAAATACGAATACAATATTATTTCACACAATTTTTCTGCAAAAAAAATCCGGGGAAGAACCCCAGACCCCCCATTTCTCTGGGTATACTCCATACTCCCCAGACTCCCCGGAAGTTGTTCGGCAAAATAGGTTATAATTTCAGAATTTTTTTCTAGAATATTTCCTTTTTTTGGAAGACTCACGTTTTCATGTTACTCTTGTGCTAATTCATGATATTATCTAATGATAATCATATTTAATAGTAATATTATAAATACACAGTGAAAAATTAAATTTGCGGGGGGGGGGGGAGGGGTTAAGTCCATATTGCAGCCACTGTGCCTCACTTACAACCTACCTGACCTATGACCTAATATGCCTAATATAAATAAAGTTCCTCTAATTACTTATGTAAAAAATCAAAATAAATCTGTATAATATATTACGTTAAATATATTTGGATTTTTAGGAACCTTTGGGAACGTTTGAGAAATTCATGTGCTCATACTAATGAAGGCTGGTAGAAGTAAACATGTCAACAATAATTGAATATAATTCCCTAAAAAAGGCACTTATGGTAAGTCTCATTTATGAAAACCTCACATATTATCTGTTGTCAGTAGGCCTAACAAATCACTTCTACGACTATCAAAATTTTTCCTTACACCTCTGTTGGAGCAAGATCGACTTTCCTAGGCTCCTAATCTCGAACATGGTTAATAGTGTGGAAGGCACTTATGGAATAAAATTCACTATTTAAAGAAAAAACGTCTTTGGAAAAAAAGCTCGCACACCTCAACTTCAAAATTTTATTTAGCATTTTTTAAGCCTGAATCTGAATTTTTACCCCCACCGCTCTCACACCCACCATTGTGGCCTTTTTTTTAGTAGAACACGCTGTATATTTTTGTATTTTCATATTTCCTGGGAAAATCCAATAATAATGGTTTTTATACAGGGTGATTAAAAATCTGATAATTTATATCACCCTGTATTAAAATTTAAACCACATATGTAGTATGATATCATCTGAAAAGTTAAGATGGGGACATGTAAGCCGTTTTCCGATATTTTGAGCCGTTTCCGCAGTACACTACTTTCAAAATGAAAAATATCGATTTTCACTTATTTATAACTCGTAAACTAGGTACTCAATTTAAACTGCAACTGTAAAAATAATTCTTACTGGATTTTCCCAGGAAATATGTAAATACAAAAATATACAGTGAAACATATAGCCCCTGGGGCAGGCAAATTTTCGACAAAAACTCCGTAAAATTCGAATATGAGCATCATCGGTAGGAAACCAGAAATACAGCCCCTTAAATTTTCAAAATCAGCTTATTCAGAACATAAGAAAACTCGGGAAGTTACCGATCAGCATCCAATTAAGATATGTCATCAGTATTTCCAGACATAATACGCCTAGATAGAGAAAATGCCGGGAAATAGGAAACCTTTGATAAGTTACATACCCAGAAGTAATGCAGCAAGTACCTACCAGCACCATATAAATTACAACTCATTTAAATAACTACGTCTGATCCATATCATGAAGAAAATCTCGGAAAAACTCAATAGGAATGAAAACTTCAGAACAAAACGGCTCGATCGTGAAGAACTACCTTATCAAAGTTTATGAAATTAAGGCAGGTTATCAATAAGTAATAATACTATCCAGGGAGAAACTTAAGTAACTGAAAATCCCATTAAATAGTAAGAAAAACTGAGATTTAACCACTTCAACAAAGGCAACTGCGTTGAAAACTTCCACCGGATATAATGCCTAATTACAAAGCAACTTCCTTGAAATAAATGATATCGAAACCGGAAAAGTGTCAGCAGCTAGAGAATTGCGAGATAAACCGATTGAGATTAAATTTGAATGAGTCACGTGGAAGGAAAGCCTAGAAAACTCAGAGTAAACTGTATGAGATAAAGGAAGAGAAGGCTACTTGAGTGACCTACTTTAACATACAATGGAATGTAGCGAGAGAAGGGGTTCAGCGACTATATAAGACCGCCGAGATTTGACTTCGGATGATTCTTTATCTATCCGTCCTGTACCTAAAATCTCTGTTGGCTTCGAGAACCGGAGATATCCCATATCTACCTCTCTAAGATCTGTGATGGCTACCGAACCGGATCTTTTCCGACACTTTTACCCTCGCTTGTTGTCTGTGGCTTCGTGAACCGGATAATAAGTACCTTTTAAACCTACCAACCAAGTCTCCGAAGTCTCCTAAATAATTAAGAAGTTCATCATCATGAGTAAGAGACAGTTACGAAACCAAGCAATCGCTTCGTCAATGCCCGTGCCCGTATTAAAGAAAAGAAGCAATTTAAGTAAAAGTGCCACTAAGACACCTGCTGCTCTGCTGAAGAAGAGACGGACTCTCCAGAAGGCGGACCATGTTGCCCTGTCGTCAGTTCCGGCTGCCGTATCCAGTCCAACCGACCAGGCCGAGCGAGAGCGGAACTCCCTCCACTAGGACAAGCCTCCATTTCCTCCACTAGGAAACCTGCTAATGTTACAGGTGAAAATAAATTGTTAAACTTAAATTTGTAAATATTGAATTTAGCTCCATTATTATAGTTACTGCTCTCTTTGATATTCTTTTCTTTTGTCACAGGAACCAGATCTACGAATCTGCCAGGACCTGTCTGTATGGTTGCGACGTTTCTCAAATTAAAGTTCAAAATACTTTTTCAAATCAAATCAGAAAGAATCACAGGGTTAAAAAGATCACTGTAAATTACTTTTCGGACCAAAATCAAAACCAAAATCAAAGAATTCAGAATTTAATTTAATTGCATAAATTAGGTAATCTGATTGGGAATTTTTCTTATGTATTGTATAATAAATTGTTAGGGAAGAGAGAACAGGACTGAGTCAAAGATGATCAGATCCATACGAACATTCAATCGAGACACATACTTCTGTACCTGATAACAAATTAGTTCAGTACAAGGGGGTGCATCTATTCTCTTAAACACACACAATCTGATAGGGAAAAGACTCATTGGAGACCATCGATTGCCGTTGCCGGCAAAGCAAATCGGAATGTGGCACAATGAATGTATGTGTACGGCACTAATTGACAGGGAAGAGAATGGTCTGTGTATTTTCTTGTGAGCCATTTTGTTATTTCAGTACAAAATAAGTTCGGGAGCTCGCGGTTCTCCTTCTGTAATGAGTTATTCCACAATCATGAGACTAGCCACCAACCCTGAAACACAGCGGCTAGAAAGTATCGTATTTAGAGTAGTTATCGTAATTAGAGTAAATTAGAGTATATAGAAGTAGCGCCGTCAGTCTGTGTTTCCAATCCTGTCTCAAGGATCTCCACAACCAAAATCAAATCTACAAGGGTTAAAGATCAGTGCACTTGGCCCCACGCGACCAAGTTGCAACTTAATTTGTGTAATTAAAATAAAATCACCTAACTAATAGGGCCCATAAAATGAGCCTAACAAAAGGAATCTCTTGGCCTGGAGTAAAATGTAAACAAACATAATTATAATATTTGAGAAGCGTTACGTAATTCCATACCAACCTAAAATTAAATTAAATAAATCAAATAAAAGTTTGAAATAAATAAAAATAGGTATTGTAAATAATTCTAAAAATGGTAAATAATTCAAAAGGTGTAATTAAATTCAAATAAGAGCAGTAATATAGGTGTTATATGAATTTGTGTGTTTTATTTCTCTGTTTAATTAATCTCTGCAACCCCATCTTACGAACTGAGGGTAAACTACGAAGAACGACGAGACAACGAAGGGCTCCAAATTCCTAGAGATCACATGGCCAGGGGGTTGGGCGGTTACAACATGGTGTCCTATTTAAAAAAAGATGACCACAATGGTAGGGGTGAGAGCGGTGGGGGTAAAAATTCAAATTGAGACTTAAAAGATGCCAAATAAAAATTTAAAGTTGAGATTTGTGAGCTTTTTTTAAAAAAATGTTTCTTCGCTGAATAGTGAATTTTATTCCATACGCGCGTTACACTTACACACTGACCTTCTGGAATCAGTTCGTAGATGTGCATTGTACATAGAGGATTTTCTTATAGATGACATCAGCTCGACCCGATTATCCGAATCGACTCTAAAAATTATTAGTACTTATTCGGTTATTCTTGACAATAATAGAAAAGTGACCTAATAACAGCTTTAATAGTATATTATTCAACAAGCGCATAATGATAGCTATTATCCACGAAGATGAAAATTGCAGCACGAGCCTCTGGCGAGTGCTGTAACATCTAAGTGGATAATAGCCATTATGCGCGAGTGGAATACTATACTTTATCTACGAGTATACTCGAATAAAAATAATTTTACTTACGGTAGAATTAAATTTTTATGTAAAAAAGTTTTATGGATTGCACTTTTATTTATTAAAAAATATGGTTCTCTTTAAGTAAATAATTTGGTTATTGAAATATTGCAAAAGAACAGAAAATATTACATACTTCACTGTCGACTGAAAATTTGTAAAATAACTTTAAAAGGAGAAAAATTACAAAATCAGGGTGAAAGATTTCGTCGCGCATCGTATTTCACTTTTGATTTTGCAGGCAGTAAACCATTAATTGATGCATTTGTTGCTTTTCCCCATATTATATCAGCAGGTGGCGTCAGAAGATGTTATTTTCTTCGAAGAACATCCTGTATTATTCTGTTTATAATAATTATAAGTTTAATTTTTATAATACAATAATTTGTATTGTAATATTAAAACTAAACATAAACAAATGTGAATGTTAGGTTATCGTGATTAGCTGTCACTACTGTCAGTCGACTAAACCTAATTGGCAGCGTTCCAAAGGCTTCAGCTTTCACAGCGGTTGACTAGGGCTTTATAACTACGCAAGGATACTAAAACATGTTCATTTTAGTATTATGATAAGTAGCTTCATATGCTATACTAGTTGAAAGATCAAAATCATCCTAATATTCTGCGACTTTCATATTTTTATAACATTTTATTAAACGTAAAATAAACGTTTAGGGACTCTACTTTCACGTCAGTGGACCATTGACAGTAGTCAGTAGTTTGAATCTGCCAAACGTACGACAGAATAGGGCGGTAAAGTTAAACAATTGACAATAACGATTGAATAATGAGCTCATTGTTCAATCGACCTGACACTATTATTCGATAGGGCAATAGTAATGCATGCCATTACTTCGTTAAAATTAGACTAATAATTGATGTGTTATCTAATAGGAGTAGATAAAAGTTATTACAGTCGTTTTGGGCGTATTTCTTGTATAATATGTATAGTGTTAATGAATAGGTGTTACAAACTTATAGGACATGTATAGGAAATGCAAAAATAGGCAATAAATTTCCTATAGACATGGGTCGTTGGAGCTTTAGTTTTTGAGATACGGGGTGTTAAAGTTCTTCGAAAATTGAACTATAAGTTCTTGAGGCTAAAACTAGGAAAGTGTAACAACTCAAAATAATTCCTCGATTTAAAATTACGGTGTTTTAGTCCCTTAAAGAAGGTTGAGATTAAAATTTAAAAGTGATTTAAGCTCTATTGAGTGATTTGTTCTTACGGGAAGTATTTTTTGTTTCTGTGACATTCAAAGAATTAATGTAAAATAAGATTAATCAAAAATTATCAGTGACGAGTAATTCTTCTTTTGAAATAAGTACTTTTCCTCTCTTTTATAGTAAAACAGGATAATCTACAAATTCAGACATCTTATTCGAAAACATTATGTTATACACTTCAGGGTTCAAGACTTTTTTTAAGATGGACCTCAAAAGATTCGCTCTTGTTTGATTAAAATATAATTTTTATCCTGATGGTACAATATAATGAAAATAATAAATTTTAAGTATGTAACTTACAAAAGAATATCCAATCATAGAGGCAGCGATGCCGAATACACTTCTTCTCATCATGATCTATATAGTCAGATAAGACCTTTATAATAACTATGAGCAAAGTGATGTGCATTATTATAACAATAAGGTAAAGAGTGTTTTGTTGGCCAAAATTAGATAATTGCGATTAGAATTGTTAATTAGCATCATGAAGCGGATTTACAAATATTGAACGATCTGTCAATACTGAAGATAACATAATATTATTAAGTACCTAACTGTGATCCGTAAAAAAGACATTAACTGATGAGAAAACAATTCGTATAAATGCGATATTGAATTTATTCAAGCCAAAAGGGTTATAAAAATTTTTAGGTGTAGATATAATATTTCCGTAGTAGGCAGATATATTCTGGTTAAATTCTCTCGCACTGCACTCAGTGCAGTGACATACATTTTCCATTCAGATTTAAATTTGTCAAATATAATATTCCAGAGAAATGAAATAATTATGCTCTCAAACCTCACAGCCTTCACCGTTTGTACCTAAATTACTGGACTGGAGAGTTATTGAATAATGATCGAAATATTTTTTCCTATCCCTAGATTGGAAAAATATAATCGGCATCAACATGTTAATAGTATATATTTGGTAAGTTGTTCCCTGCTGAGTTAGCAGGAAAAATTATTACTGAAAATCAACAAAAGTTTCAATCAACACAGTAGTGCTACGGCTGTAGTTACGGTCGGATGCAAGTCATATTAAATTTTATACCAGTAGTTTTAGGAGTGGGTTGGTAATGCATTTGAGCAAAATCAGTCGAGTCGATTCAAAATAGCGACCATTTAAATTTTCCTAAACATTGATATTATTAGAACCCCTCGTATATATATGTGCAAGATGCAAGATGCAAGAAAAAACCTCGAAACTACATTAACAGGATTGGAAGAATATATAGATTTTTAATTAATAAGTCAGTGACGTGGGTTAGGAAAAGAGTAAAATTGGCTAAATTGCTATAACCATTTTGAACCCATTTTTAAAGGAATAATGGAACTGAAATTTTTATAGAATATTGGTTCAGACAGCTGAACTAGGAACCTTTAACCTTGAAAAATATAAATTGGCAAATACTAAAATTGACGAAAATAAAAAAAAACAATGTGTTTTTTTTGTGTTGTATTTCTCTAAAATTTCAAATTTTAGGTTTTCAAAACGCCCCTGTGGCTTTATCTTTCAAGATTAGTGCACAAAATTTTGAAATCTTGTAGAGCTTATGGAGGACTTTGAATTTTGCTTATTGTTTTTTCATCGTATGACTTAGGGTCCCTTCAAATTTGAAAAAACACGTTCTTGTTCATCATTTCAGGCCGCAATTTTAAAATCTAGGGGACTGAAATATTTGTATGAGTAAGATATTCACAAAAAAGTGGTCTGATATTGCATTTGAGCTAAGTCGATCTACGCGTCTCAAAATGAATTTTCATAAAAATTTATATTTTTTACCCCTGTACATACAAGTTGTAAAAGAAGTTGGAAACTGATAATTTAACAGGATGGGAAGAACTTTTTTGGAGTTTCTAATCATGCAGTGTATAAAATTTTTCATTTTTAACATTAGTTAGCCAGTGGCGTGTACCTATTGTATACCGAGGAGCAAAACTGCCAAGATTCTATATCGATTTTATGGCACGTTTCTAAGGAATTGAACTTGAATTTTCACAGTAAACGACTACGCTTTTATGATATTATGACGCATGCATGAAAAATTTCAGAAACCCAGTTTCAAAACAAAATTCATTATAAAATTTTTACTTCAGACAAATTTATAGTTGCCACCTTTCAAAATGCTCTTGTAGGTTTCTCTGTTAAGTTATTTACATGAAATTTTGAATTTCTAGGGAACTTATTGAGAGCTTTAAATTTTTGTTAAAAAAACTTCCGAAGTTCACGTGATTTGTACAGGTTTCGGTTTAAAAATTCTGAAGAACCAATTCTTTTCACCACGATTCGGGTCGCCGTTTTATTAAATCTTCACTTGTGCCAAAAATTGACGTTTTTATTATTTGTTTACTAGTGACGTAGATAGATAATAGGTGAAATTTAAATATTCTTTGTAGAGCATGCATGTTTTTAAACTGTTTATGCAACAATAATAATATACTAATTATGATACTGCCATTAAAAATTTCAGAAAACTTTAAAAATATTCATAATAGGGTAAACCGGTCAAATACCGGTCAAACCGGTTTTTGAAAAAAAAAAAATAAAAAAAAATTTAATATTTTTTAAATTATGAATGTGTACACTGTAATGCATTAGTGGCATTATAAATAAAATAAAAATTATTTTATCGAGCATTGTTAACAACCTTTTCTAAAACAACAGCGTGTTTAAATTCACGGACCTTAGGTCAGTTGCGATCTTACGATTACATCGCACTTACCTAAAGCGATAATTTAGAAAGAGAGGCGGCAAGCCTCACCTGCATCTTATCTGAATTTTTATCTATTACCTTTACCTCAACTATTTTCTTCATAGTTATAAGTTAAATCGCTTCGGCAAAATTATCTTTACAACATTCGAGTCCGAGATCGAAGAGCCAACGAGTGTTTATCTTCATTTCGAGAATTAGCGTCTCTAATAAGATATCCGCGGACACCATTTCGATGTCATCCTATACACAATATCTAAATTTTCCAATTATCCAGTCGTAACACACGAATAAACAAAAGTGTTAACGGAAGTTAATCATCTTCGGTTTAATCCATCTTCCGGGACGCGATTAAATAAAACAACGGCAGTCGTGAAATTTTTGTTCTGATAGACTTAATTAATTAATGCAAATGTTCCCTTAACGCAAACGCCATCAAGCAGCATCATCTGTAATTGGGGCAGTATCTGCCATACATCGTGGAAGAGAAACGACTGAATTGCTGTTCCAGTCTCCTGCAAGCATTTCCCATTTGGTAAAGTTATATGAATCACGACAACTCCACCTGTAAGTAAAGCTATCTCTCATAGGTATTCAAACCACTTCTCTAGTGGAAAGAGAGCAGTTTCCATCTGATAAGACAGTTCGAGTAAATTAGTATTTACCTACCTCCAGTTTCCTTTTTGCAAGTTTCTAATGGTCAGAAAAAGGCAATCAATGAGAGTGAAGAGTGATCTCATGGAACATTGTTTTTGAAAATAAAATTTTCAACTGTTTTCAATTCGGTTCTAAAAAAAGTACAGCTATCCAAAAAAGCTAGCTCCGATGAGTTAAAATGGAAATGGAAAAATAAACTACTACATGAACAGTAAAACTCAGCACGATCAGCAAGGAACACTCATTCACTCGGTTAGATATCAGAGAGCATGCTGAAGGGAGAGACCGAAGCATTAATTACGGCAGCACAAGACCAAGCACACAGAACGAGATATTATGAGAAGAAGATCCTGAAAACAATCAATATAGAAGAAAAATGTCGGATTTGCGGAGTGAGCGAGGAGCACATAGAACACATAGTATCAGGCTGCCCTGAGTTAGCGAAGAGAGAGTACCTCAAAAGACACGACAAAGTCTGTGATTACATTACATCCATTGGACACTTTGCAAAAATCGAAAATGTATCACCATTAGATGTCGCAATCCCCGCTGATCATAACATCAAGGCAAAAGAAGCGGAAAAAATATTGAAGTACAAGAAGCTTGCATTGGAAATGAAGAGGATGTGTAATATGGCAACGGAGATCATACCGGTGGGGGTTGGTGGGGGTTGGAAACTGATCTCAAACAAACTACATATACCTTGAAAACATTCCCGCAAGACTGTCTGTAAGGGAAATTCAACGCCTTATATGGAACAGCGCATATTTTGCGAAAAATTGTATACTAGATCAACCAAGGAGTCCGGTAGAGTCCCGTTGTAATCATAAGCCCGGAATAATACGGTGATGGCAAGGAAATAATAATAATAAAATAAATATTAATATTTAATTCATTTTTTAAACATTTTATCTAACAAAGTAATATGAAAACATATTGTGTGAACAATGACTAAAAGTAATTCAATATCCAATTATTCATACCTGAGTAATTTCGAGGTACTCGTCAATAGATTAGATATAGCTTATAAATAGAAATAGTATAACAATAGATTAGGTTATCTAGTATTATAGGTATAAACTCCAGAATAGTTTATTATGACTTTAACTTTCGACCAAACAGACCATTAATTGTTGTTTTATTATTGTTAGCAGGTAAGTCAATCTTAAAATAAAAATTCCTCATTGAATTATTTATAATAATGATTGTGCTGGGAGGGTAAAACAGGCGTATTACGTGGGTCATGCGTTGGATGACAAGGCCACTTTGAAACTAAAGCAACTTTTGGTCAGGGTGTTACTTTTTCGAAAAGGTCACGATAATGAATGTACATACAATTGTAAATATTAGGCCGAAGTCTGCCGTGCGCTCTGTATCCACGCCCACTCTATTAAATGCCATACCTTACTTATTGCCAAACCGTGATGTCACAAACAAAACCTGACAATGTCTTTATTTTGTTTAATCATCATGCATAATCCATAATCCAAAGTGCGTAATCCATTTTTGACGCATATTTTATCCACCTAGCAGTCCTATATAAGCACCCCTATTCGCTCCACGGTCTCGTAAGATGCAAAGTCATTGGCAACTTATTGTACGTTTTTTTTTTTTATTAAATCAAATCAAAAAATACATTATTGTTTGTTGCGATGTAAAATAAGGGAGTTAAGGGCTGTGGAAGTCAGATTTCTGACGTCATAAACGTGTAGATAGTCACGAGACTGACATGACGTCACAAATTTTCTTTCGTAGAGCTATATATCTCGAGATAGGAAGCAGATATCAAAATGTCGTTTTTACCATTGTCGTCAAGAAACTCAGAAGAATTTATTACGGAAAAGTTGTTTTTTTAAGTTGCCAATGTCTTTTAAACTCATTTGCACAAGAAAATTATTTTTATTTTTAGAATGTACATAGGAAATAGAATATTTTTGTGTCAAAATTATCAAAAAATACTCCACGGGTATTCCAAACATTATTTCTAGTCGTCGCACCTGTTCCGTCCCAGCAAATATCCATTGTTTTCTGATTCTCACCTCATCCTATTTCTACTAATACAATAACACCAGGATCTCCAATTAACCGTCATTAGGTTGTGATGGACATCGCATGCAAAGTTGTAATAATTAACAACCGTATTACTGCTTCAGTCATTAAATATCGCATAGGTACCTATCGTGTTCTCCGAGTGAAAAACAAATAAAGGTCATTATCTGAGGAATAATAGATAACACTTTTCTTAATCGAAAAATGTACCTTTTAAGCACTCGCAGATCTAATTACGCTTTCTTTTGTTTTTTTTAATTAGTTTTATTACATCGTATCGTATACGACAGCCCCCTGTTGGTACCTCCCGCAAGTATTATCAGAACACTTGACGCAGTGAACATGACGCTATAGTACCTACAACATTACCGCAAACTATATCTAATATCTAGTAAATCCTACTACTATTACTACATCGTTACTACTTTGACAGTCACCACATTTGCAATATTATACTACTTACTCGCACGAACCACATATTATATTATAGTGGTTTTCAAAAGTACCTAATCATCTACCCTTAATAACTTTTGACACTTTACTACTCCTACTTTGAAATTTCAAAGGCATGCCCCTCTCTACTTCGTGAAAAGTACGTCATTTTAAATTTAAAGGGATTCTCAGTTGAAATACAATGGTGCTTCATGTTTTGACATCCATTTCTTTAGAAGTTTTTCTTATATCTTCCTTTATCGTTTTTTTATGGGGGGGGGGAGACCTGATGGACATAAATTTAAGTTTTCCATTTAGTAACTCTTCTGTTTAAAACAGTTATAAGTGAAATTCCATGTAAAAATATTAGTTTTTCCTTGCGACCTATACCCAGGGTGTTCCTAAATAGGTACCAGGTGCATACGAAAGGAGGTAATTCTTTGGCTTATTTTATTCATAAAAGTTCATATAAACATAAATCCGCAAACGCTTCCTTACCGATATACAGGGTGTTGAATTTTGGAGATTTTTCTTTTTTTTTTCTTTAGAGCTCCTTCAGGTTAGTCAAACTTTAGTCAAATATTTAGTCGCACAGAGTCATTTTTAACAGTTGCCGACTAAACTGTCAAAATTACTGGAAACGAGAAATTATCGAATAGAATCCAATGCCTGCCTTACCATTAAAACTATAGGAGACCACAAAGTTTCTAAATAAAACAGAAAATTCATATTGTATTTTAGATTCTAGCAGCGGGCGCGTCACAAAAAAGTTCAAAGGAGAGAAACGGGGGTGAAATGGGAGAAATTCAAGGAAAAAATATCTCTATAGATTCTCACAACCATTTTTGTCATGCCTAATGATGTGCGCCCTACCCCTACAGCTTAACCTTTATTCCAAATTGGAGCTAAATATCTCAAAAACTATGGGAGCTATAAAGAATAAACTATTTTTTTTTATTTCAACATCCTGTGAATTGGTAACGAAGCGGACCTATGTTTATATGAACTTTTACGCAAAAATAAGCCAAAAAATTACCTTTTTTCGTATGTAACTCATATTTAGGAACACCCTGTATGATACACTACTTGAATAAATGATAAATCTTATAAAAAAATATATAAAATAAAAATAAAACTTATAGATATAAAAATAAATAAATAATATTATTTTTTTAAAAGTAAAATTTTCAGAGATGCATTTCGATTTCGGCTTCGGTCATCACGGCCACCATGGCCACCATCACCACCATGGAAATCATCACCACCACCATCACGGTTTCGGATGCTCTTGCGCTGACTGCTCCATGGGGATAACAGTACAGTACAATTCTGTTACTCCTGTTCAGACCCCCGTTTACGTGCCACCGCCTCCACCAGTCTATACTCCTCAACAACCGGTCTACCCGCCAGGGACGTACCCATCGACATACCCATCACCTTATCCCACGCAAGGGTACTATCCGCCCCCACAACCTGGATATTACCCGCCGCCGCCTCCTGGATCGGTAGAGTACAGAAGTGTCAGCACAACATGGAATCTAGAGTGTGATAGATATTAATTTTAGCGATTTAACTTTTAGTCCAGTCGGTAAAGTAAAAAATGTCAATAATAATTATTAATGAAGAGGTTATAGAACATAAATCCACAAAAATGAGTTCTGTGGTCTGTGGGTGCAGTGCAGTGCGCCCCCCCCCTCCCCCCCATAAAAACCTGATTGGTGAAAAAAAGTCTTTTTTGCTAATAATTCGTTAACCGTTGGAAATATGAAAAAACTACTTACCTATTAGAAAGAGGAAAGCTTGAGTGATTTCCTAAAAAATGTATCCTGTAATTTTTTCGTGTATCTACCTATGTTATACCTAGTTTTCGAGTTCTTCAATATTATTTTAAGAAATTGCAAATTTTGTATTTCTGATGCGCGCAAATTTTCGTTTATTTTAAATATTTGGCGCGAAGCCTCTCGAAAAAATGAAATTACTCGAAAACCAAACAAATTATGAAGAAAAATCTAAATGGGTTTTGAAGGGGTAATACAACATTTTTTTCGCCATTCTCATTAAATATGAATAATTTTTAGTATAAAAATATTACAATATAGTATAATTATTTTCTGTTGTTTTTGCTATTTTAAGTATTTGCAGGCCTAATAAAAATTATTATTATTATTAATTTTATTATTATTATTTTTTATTATCAAGGCGTTGGTGATTAAGGCGTTTTTGAAGAAAATCAATCAGTGGAGAACGATATGTGTCTAGCTGTTCATTTATTATTGTGTATTGTTGATTATGTAAATGTCTGTGGTTTTCAAGAGATTCAAGAAAATTTTATTCAAAATAATAATCACAATGATGAAGTAATTCAATTTTATGGTTCGCTGTTAAAGTGTGATTGTTTTCTATTAAGTGTTTTGCAAAATTTGATCTTTCTGGATGTTTGAGTTTGTAAGAATTTAGGTGTTCGTTGTATCAAATTTCTAGGTTACACAAGTTTGTCCTATATGTATAAGCTGAATTACAATGAGAACAGTTAATCGATAAATTCCAGGTTTTTGTAATTCTGATAACTTTTCTTTTGCATTCAGCAAACCATTTCTCATAAAAGATTTAAATGAAATATTAAATCCAGTGGCGTTAGAAATTATCCTTGGTATTTGTGTTGAAATGTTTCCCTGAAGTACGTTATAGTGGTGAATATTTTCTGATTTCATTGTTTTATTGAGAATAAATGAGGTTTATGGCTAATTTGTGTTGTTTTTTGTGTAATAATAAGCTGTCTCTGAATGTTTTTCCATAACCATTCCCTATTGCAATTTGTTTTCAGCATATAATTTTCAATGACCAATGTCAGTAAACAACTGTAAATCGAAAACATTAGTAGACAACTTATTACACAAAAAACAACACAAATTAACCATAAACTTCATTTATCCTCAACAAAACAATGAAATCAGAAAATATTCATCACTATAACGTACTTCGGGGAAACATTTCAACACAAATACCGAGGATAATTTCTAGCACCACTGCATTTAATGTTTCATTTAAATCTTTTATGAGCAATGGTTCTATATTGCTGAATGCAAAGGAAAAGTTATCTGAATTACAAAAACCTGGAATTTATCGATCAACTGTTCTCATTGTAATTCCAGTTTATATAGGGCAAACGTGTACAAACCTAGAAATTAGATACAACGAACACCTAAATTCTTATACAGACTCAAACATCCAGAAAGATCAAATTTTGCAAAACACTTAATAGAAAACAATCACACTTTAACAGCGAACCATAAAATTGAATTACTTCATCATTGTGATCATTATTTTGAATAAAATTTTCTTGAATCTCTTGAAAACCACAGACATTTACATAATCAACAATACACAATAATAAATGATCAGCTAGACACATATCGTTCTCCACTGCTTGATTTTCTTCAAAAACGCCTTAATCACCAACGCCTTGATATAAAAGATAATACATCTATAACATTATTGATGAGTCCATAATAAGGACGAAACGGTACCGTCCATGTCTTCAGTCTTCTCCTCGCATGCTGTACGAAAGTTTTTCTAATTTGTTCTGTAAAGAATCTTTAGTGGCAAATTTAAATTAGAACCTAAATCCCAATAAAATTCCTCAAATATATTATATAACATTTTATTTATACATATCAATTATTTTTATTAGACCTGCAAATACTTAAAATAGCAAAAACAACATACAACATTCATTATTATGTTCTATATTTTATTATCTTTATAGGTACTAAAAATTATTCATATTTAATGAGAATAGCGAAAAAAATGTTGTATTTTCCCTTCAAAACCCATTTCGATTTTTCTTCATAGGTTGTTTGGTTTTCGAGTAATTTCATTTTTTCGAGAGGCTGCGCGCCAAAAATTTAAAATAAACGAAAATTCGCGCGCTTCAAAAAAGCAAAATTTGTAATTTCTAAAATATTGGATAACTCTAAAACTATGACATACGAAAAAATTACAAAATACCTTTTTTTGGAAAATTAGCATTTTTTTATATATCCAACGATTAACGAGGTAGCCAAAAATACTTTTTTCACCAAAGGGGGGGTTTCTTTGGGGGGGGGCGGGAGCGCTGCACCCCCAGAACTCATTTTTGTGGATTTTATGTTAAAGAACCTCTTCACTAACAATTATTATTATTATTGAAGGAAAATCTTAGATAAAATTTTTTATGAACTTTTGGTACATTTTTTACTTTACTGACTGGACTATTTAATTAATTTATTTATAATAATTATAATTTTAAACGGAGTTATAACAATTTTTACCCAAAATTGGCTTTATAAAACTGACTGCAACATTTTTAGATTTTTTAAGTACCTACTCATATAAGCTACCTACCTAACAAAAAATGCTTGGAATCTTGTTTTCCACTGCACGCCAGGTGGTGATTTCTTACTTAAGTCATTTAAAAACAACTCAAGTATTATTTATGGAAAAATTAAAAAGAAACTGTTATCTCTAGGCAAAAAATGTAACAACTTATTTAAGTATCTAGTATAACTTTTTATTAACTTAAATATAACGGCCTCTGTTTATTGCTTATTGTTTTTTAAAGCTGGAAATCTGAAATTCCATATTCATGGCGGATATTTTGGGCCCGGAGATGACGAATTTTCACAACGGCAGGATTTGATCCTCGGTCCCGAAAATATTGATGAAACTTAGGAGCCGCGGATGTATTACATACACACCTAAAAAAATAATCCGTGACTATGTTGTGGAGAGAAAAAATGTTGGCTCATGTGGAAGGAAGACTTCAAGATCTCATCTCACCCATGCCACTACGAATAATACCCCAATCGAAAATAGTTATTTACATTACAAGCTACGAAAGTTCACTTTTAGGTGTGAGGTGTATTTGAATACCCGAGGCGAAGCGTAGCGTAGCCGAGGGTATTTAAAACTCCGAGCACCTGAAAGAGCTTTCGTAGCGTGTAATGTATTAAACTTTTCATTCTCCCCTTGCCATATTGAACCACGGATTAAGAAGAAATGAGTAAAATAATACGATTCAGTGATAACAATGGAATTATTATAAGGTGCCATGTTTTTAACATTACCATAGTAACGATAGTTTTAAGTTATTAATTTATGACACTGTCAAGTTTAAAACTCTATACCGCTATAATTTTAGAATCTTTGATCGTAATTTAGTTCAAAATGAATTTCATTCAAGAAGCTGCAAATTCCAGTAAATCTTTCTGGAACATACAATAATAATTATTTGTATGTTCCAGAAAGATTTACTGGAATTTTTATTGTAGTTTTACATTTAATTTTCCATCTAAATAAACGTTAATCAAACTGACATTTCTACTTTTTTGTCCAGGCCACGAAAGTTTTTCATAGCTAGCAACCACCTAGCAACCTATCACCTAGGATGTTTTACTTTCGCTTTCGGTCGTCTTATCAAGACAGAAAGTTACACTTTCGTAAAGGGGAGGAATGAAATATAAATTTAACCAGAACCAGAAGCCAATTTTCATTAGATTCTGTCTGCGGCAGTGCGGGGGCACACAGGCACAGAATAAAAACAATTATATTTTCTGTGGCACGGGGTTCTTTTTAGCACTGCCCGGGTCGAAAAATACACGACGGGGTGTACCGGCACCGGTAATGTGTGATGATGATGTGGGTAGTAGTGTTGGCTAGTGAGTGTATGTTTCGAATCACTGATTCGAATCACCCCGATGTTTCAAATGATTTGCATCCTCAGAGAAGTGAATCGAATCCGAAACCGAAACACTTGGAGTTGGAGATTTGAATTGAGTGGAATTGGAATCTCACTCTCACTCCAATCTCTGTTAGGCTTATTCTTATTATTAGTATTAGGCAGTTGTCGTGAGTCAACGTTTCACGACTCACTCACTCACGTTTCATTTTCTTTCGGACTTTCAGATGTTCCATGTCCATGTTCATTGTTCAATAAATTCACAATTCATTCCATTCAACTCAGCAACTCTCGCATAAAATAGTCACCACTACTACTGGTTTCGCTTAGAGTCCCTGTCTTTTGTCAACCCCCCCCCCCCTCTCTCTCTCTCCAATAGTCCCTTATTAGTTCCTTCTATTTTGCATCACTCTCACTCTCATTAGTCTCATTGTTCTCAATCCCAATCAAGTGCAAACACAAACAACAAAGACCGGAATTCACGAGGGTTGCTATTATTATTTACGACATAGTAAATTTCTTTTTCTTTATTCGAAAAAGTAAATAGATATTTTGTATTGTAAATAGATATTGATTATTATTTGATATTTGTACTAATTAGTTATGATGTTGTTTTGGATGAATTGGATAAAAAAAACTATGAGAATAATTATTATTTTATTGCACAGCACTAACCTTATTATTCGAGATGAAAATGAACAATAACGGAGCGGAAGGGTAATAAATGTCGTATGTATTGAACTCGATAATATACGTAAGGAGTAGGTACCTTCCTTACACTTTAAAGGCGAAAAATGTTTAAAAAATTCCCGCTGAGATTTTTTTAATAATGACGGGTAAAGGGAAATTATAGCATCCTTTATTCGTGGTAAGAATATTTAATTTCTATTGTTAACTATATGATAATGTAAAAACTTGGGTAGTTTACATTATTATACCTACCTATATATTATTATCTGAATTTTTTTTTTAATTTTACTAGATTATTAATTATTGTAATTTTATTTTTCTAAATCAACTTGTTATTTCTCGATACTATAATGATTATACCTCATTTAGGAACTATAATAGCCTAATTTTCACCTACAAGCGTTGTCCTCTTCTAATTACATATTTGCAACTTTAGTTAATTACCTATTAAAGTAGTAGTACACTTACAAGTTAATAGGTATCATAGTATTATCACAGGTATTATAAACAAAATTCTTCTTTTTAAATTCTTTACTCTAAAATTTATTTCACCAATATTATATTTATTATTAAGGTACTAAAGTTTGGTTATCGCATTATCTTATTCGTATAGGTACCACATAGGTATAAAGAATAATAATAATATCTAGCAAGTTAAAAAATGCAAACTGTAAATCGGCTGAAAAAGTTTTTGAGTAAGTAGGTAATTGATAAAAAACTTTTTTTTTTTAATTTTACTCCCTGTATCTAGAAAACGAAAATACGTCCTTAAAATCTTTGCACTCAATTTTGAATCATCCTGTATAGTCTATTATCTTCAATCAACGCTATTATTCTAAGGGTAAAGGTAAAACCTGTGAGAAGAAGAGTGAGACAAGAAAGAAGATATAAATGAAGCCAATATAACCATAAAACTAAAGTGGTTTCAACGTTTTTTATACTTCTTCGAGTCCTCGACCTACAATCTCCCACCCCCTACCCCCTGCAGTCAGTAATGCAATACAGCACGGCCAATACAGTGATAAATAAGCGGAAACGAAACACTAAATAACTCACTTCACTAGTCTTTAGTGAGTAGTAAGTAGTCTCGTCCTCTCGTCTCGGGTTTATTATTGAGTTGAAAGATTCAAAAGAGTTGAATCATTGATTTGAATCCTTTCCTTTTAGTGATTCGAATCCGAAGATTCAAATCACTTAAATGAGTGATTCTGCCCACCACTAGTGGGTAGGGAAAATAAATTAGTAAGAGAAGGGGGGGGGACGAACAATAGTAATTCTTATATTTTATTAATTTCTAATGACACTTTCGTCAGCCGCCGCCAATAGATCGCGAAACTCGTCAAAGCTAAACCACATGCGATGGGCATCTAGACTAGAAAAATTTTAAAATAATCACCATGATTATTTAGCGACCAACCTGGTTTTCTCAAACATCGATCTAATTAGCTAGCTAGCTCAAGTACTTTGTAATACGGGGACTGGCTTCGAGCCAAGTTTGCTACCCGATTACCATGAGGGGGGTCCATTTTTGACGCCGGCTACCTCTTATAGTAGTACTGCGCGCTTATTAATCCGAGGGTCTTTCGGTTAAAGACTCAATTCTCGTGATCGGGAGAGAGAAATACAGCACCGTGTGCTCCAGCCATGGCTTTGTTGCCGCCACTTACTCGTCTAGAGATCTGTCAAATGTGTGCCTGATCGTAGCTTCTTAACCCAAGAGGCGACTTCGACTAAGTGTCAAGAGGATCCGATAACTAACGGACAATGAACGCAAGCAGAGTATAGGTAGTCATCAAAAATAATCGTCGGGAACATAGTGACTATTATTGCATAGGGACATCTAGCGGAGCGGCGCGTAACTGAGAGATAATCGCGGAAAGTTCATAAAGTTTGTTCGATGAATCTTTGCGTGTTCGATAGAGATGGAGATTTTCTTCGTTACTTTTGCATATTCGTTAGTAATCGATACTTTGTGATTTAGTATTCGATACATTATTTTGATTACTTTGATTACTTTAATTATTTGATTACTTTGATTACTTGATTACTTTGATTTTTTTTATAAGTTTACATTAGGTACATTGGGTCAACTTTTGTTTTTCTCATATGGCCGCCGTGCAATCAAAGTAATCAAACTTAACTTACAAATAGTGTTACTATATTATACTCAACTCAAACTAATCTCACTCAAACTAGTCAAAGTAATCAAAAGTAATCAAACCCGGAAAAGTAACGAATACTCACTGAGCTTATTTCGTTAACTTCGAATCTTACTATTATTAACTACACTTCGAATCTCTGCAAGTATCGAATACTTTGTATCGGATAGATACTTTTTTTCCATCACTATCCCTTCTCCCTTATCGTGTTAAGGCGTAGGTACCTATCAGAGACAACATTATATTATCTTTCTCTATGGTAGGTACCTATATACATAAAGTATACAAAACTTAAACGTGTCATCTAAAGCCGCGTACACATCTGAGCAAGCGAACAGAATAATTTGCAAAAAACCTTACTAGAAACGAAATGCAATAACTTTACCTCAATATTTTTTTAATTCCTTAGTGTAATAAAAAAAATATGTGTGTAAAAAATGTAGGTAGGTAATTCCATAACGAAGAGAATTATATGTAATTTTCTCATGTGCGACAAATAGGAGCCAAGATATTCGTGAAAATATGAAAAAAAAGATTTTTGCATAATTTCGTAAAAAAAGTTCGCACGGTGCTGTAACTTCGGATTTAACATCTCTTAATGATTCTCTATCGAATTTCGTATATGTAGTACAAAATTTGGGCATAGTAACACAAACTCAAAATACCATTCTACTGACCTAGAAATGGCTATAGGTAGGTACAATAACATTCTTCTGTCTAAAAAGGATTCTTTTATGAAAGAAAGCGATACTATTTTGCGAACAATTTCAGCAATGGGCACTTAGATAAGTTCATCTGATAGTTAATTACCGACCACGATAAAATTTTAAAAATTCAACTTTCCATGAAAGGGTGTTGAAAAATTTTCTCTTTTAACTTCGCTGCAAGCAGGTCGTGTGTAACTTTTTACGTAAGTGCGAAAAATGTGACTTAACTATTGTTATATAATATACTATTCTTCAACTTACTGATTATGATTACTGATTAACGAAAAACAATTTTAAACAATAATTTTTAAACTGTTTAAAACATCCGCATCATTAGGTATTCCCTGGATGTCATTACTTAGGGAACCTGCATTACCGACACTAACGCTTGCTACGTCAGTGTCGGTAATACAAATTCCCTATCATTACTACTCTGCTTGTGCCATCTAGCCGAAGCATCCAGAAATAAAAATAACATTACATTACAGATAACAGATAACTGACTAAGCTTAACTGTAATTTCTATTACAGAACTCGACTAAGATACTGAATAAAGATAGACACCTACAATATGTTTCACATTTTTCTGTTCGAAGATTTCTGATCGCAAATATAAACAAGAAATTTATAATCAACGCGCGAAAAAATGACGTGTGAGCATTTTGTGGCGAAGAATTTCATAAGGAAACAATCAAAATTATGGGAACGGAAAAAAAATAATGGGAATAAAAAAAAAACATAAACCGCATACCTAGCTGCCGTTTAAAAAAAAGCAATTGACGATCCTTACTCGGCAGTATTTTCTTTGATCCAGAAAATAACATTTGCATCCAGTGCCAATTTGTAGTGTAGCCGGTTTTGAGACAAGGGACAATGAATAAAGGCAAGAGGCAAGGGAAGGCAGAGGCACAGAACAGAATAATGAAATAATTGTTTCATTTATGTGGCAAAGGTTTGGTTTTTAGTACTTTTAGTTACGTGTGTGGTCCCTGTTGCGCAGGTGTTGTCGCCGTAGCAGTGGTCGAAACTTTTAATTTTTGCTGCAGGGCTGCTATACCCTCAATCAATCCTCAATGCTAAAGATAACATAGATAACAACAATAAAACAGGTTTCAAGTTTTGTAAACTGACCGGGATCAGGGAATTCCTGAATTATAAAAAAAAAAAACAATTAATTTTTTTTCTTCTTTAAAAAAAGGTAATTATAAATAAAATAAAAGGTAATTCGGTGAAAAAAAGTTTGTTTTTTTATTTTTGTATTTTTTTTATATTTATTAAAAAGGCACATGTGGGTAATGATTTTACATCCGCGTGTGCATGTCCTACAGTTTCACTACGGCACTTATACCTAATATAGGGGTGGAGGACAATAATACCTATAGTAAACACCAGACTAGGAAAGGTATTCATTTGCTTTGCAAATGAAAGGAAAGGCATTAGTCGGCATAAAACCGCGATTTTGAGAGTGCAATGAAAGTCCGAACCTGGCAGAAGCGCCGATTAAATACCTCGAGTCTCGGATGTAAGCCCTTCGAAGCGTATACAGAACAGACACGTACTCGCATTATATCCGCTTTCTCATTTCTTGACCAAACCACATCAGGGATTGATGTTACGATTTTTGGAATATAAATGCAAAATAAATGCAAAATTCAAAATAATAATCGTGCTACTGGTTATCTCGAAGATATTCCTTGCCCTGAAAGTGAAGAAAAAAATAGGAATGCGACCATAGTGTCAAAGAGGCCTTAGTTGTGACCTTAATATTAGTTTTCAATGGCTGTTTTTAGCTTCTTACCCACCCAGAGCACCCCTATTTCGCTCCTCGGTCCCGAATAAATTGATGGAACTTGGGACACGCGGATGTAAATATGTACCGGCACATGTACTGTAGGGAAATCCCTATGACGCTCTGAGAGTGGTGCATGAGCGATGATATCGATTCATCGATTCGATAAAAAGAAAAATAAAATTTTTGAAATTATTATTATTATTTGTTTTATTGTAATTATTTTTTTATTTTTCACATGACAGCATTAAAAACAATCCCCGCACTTCAACATCCCCAAATTACAGCCCCCACCCTTCAAATTAATAATATGTAAGTAGTACCCTGTATACATTTTCATATTTTCAAAACAAAGTAGGTAATTCTATATTCAGCTGTTTTTTTTTTCTGATTCAAAATTGGTTCAGAAATAACCAAGAAATAAAGGGCCGTATGAACTTTCTCTGAATTACTGTCGTAGCTGTCAAAATGTATCAACACTTTAGTCATAGTTTTAAAGAGGCAGGTGATAGTCGTTATTATAATTTAAAGTCCAAACAATTTGTTAAATAATTCTGATTTATGGGAAAATTTTTCAAAATACAACAAGAGCCAAAGCACTTTATGATGAATGCTAATAATATGACTATCACCTATTAAAACTATGACTAAATTATTGATAAATTTTGACAGCTAAAAAGTCATTCGTTGAAGAAATTTCAGATGAAAAGTCATGACCACCTTTATAACCTTCTTGGTTATTCCTGAACCAATTTTGAATCTGAGAAAACAATTGAATACAGAATCGAATACTTGTTTTGAATATACATATACAGGGTGTCCCAGCTTATTCGAAGCGGTTTCTGTAGGCCAAACGATGGACTTTTTCCAAAAAATTTTTGCAAATTCAAGTACAGGATCACAATGGCCATAATTTAAAATTATTTTGGAGTATACAGAGTGTCCCATATGACAGTGGCATATCAAAGTTATGTTTTTTTAAATGGAATGCTCCTATGTTATTGCATTTTTAGATTGTCTGAGAAGAGAAAATAAGATTGGCTTTTGCAGTTGGTGTTTAAATTCAGAAGTTTTTGAGTTATAAACAAGTGAAAATCGTCATTTTTCAAGTTCAAAGCCCGCCTGTACAACCAAAACGGGTGAAGATAGAGAAAAACGGCTTACATGTCCCTATTTTACTTTTTCATGTACTATCCAATGGTATAGATGAAATGTTTATACAGGGTGATAAAAAATTTGAAAAATTCTGAGATTTCTCTACGCGTCGACAAATAAAAAAATCAAAGAAAGTAAAAATTTTTCTATTCCATAGGATATAGTACATAAAAAGTTAAAATAGGGACATGTAAGCCGTTTTTCTCTATCTTGGACCGTTTTCATTGTACAGGGCCTTGAACTTGAAAAATGACGATTTTCACTTGTTTATAACTCAAAAACTTCTGAATTTAAACACCAACTGTAAAGGCCAATCTTATTTTCTCTTCTCAGACAATCTAAAAATGCAATAACATAGGAGCATTCCATTTAAAAAAACATAACTTTGATATGCCACTGTCATATGGGACACTCTGTATACTCCAAAATAATTTTAAATTATGGCCATTGTGATCCTGTACTTGAATTTGCAAAAATTTTTTGGAAAAAATCAATCGTTTGGCCTACAGAGACCGTTTCGAATAAGCTGGGACACCCTGTATATGAAAATGTTCTTCTTTGTTTTGGGTTTTAGGTTCGATATTAAAATATTATTTTTCAAAAATATTTTTATGAAAATGAAACGTTTCGAGACCGAGTGGTCTCTTGTTCACTCACAAATAATTGTAAAAAATATGTAAAAACTTAAAAATACTTTAAAAAATCATAATTATTATACTAAAATGTCGTAAATGGTGTGTTTTTAAATTTAAATTTTAGAAAAAATATAAGTAAATTAATTTTGATCTTGAATTTGACATTTTATGTGTCTGCTTTTGTTTATTATATTTCATTATTGTGTTTGTTACGTGTATTTTATTGTATGATAATATGA
Organism: Malachius bipustulatus; assembly: GCA_910589415.1. NCBI lineage: Eukaryota > Metazoa > Arthropoda > Insecta > Coleoptera > Melyridae > Malachius > Malachius bipustulatus. The sequence continues at coordinate 10,291,002 of OU342632.1, forward strand.
TTTTAAAAGTATTGTTATTGTAATGGTGGTGAATAATTATTGTGACATAAAAATGTCAAAATCAAGATCAAAATTAATTTACTTATATTTTTTCCAAAATTTAAATTTAAAAACACACCATTTACGACATTTTAGTATAATAATTATGATTTTTTAAAGTATTTTTAAGTTTTTACATATTTTTTACAATTATTTATGAGTGAACAAGAGACCAATCGGTCTCGAAACGTTTCATTTTCATAAAAATATTTTCGAAAAATAATATTTTAATATCGAACCTAAAACCCAAAACAAAGAAGAACATTTAACAACTAATAAGAAGCAAGGTTCAATAAAAATAATCAAATATATATGAAAACATATAAGGGTCCAATAATTTTTTAGGGGTGGGGTCTGTAACTTAGGGTATTATGTTAAAGTGGGGGGTTGTTTTCATGCTGTCATGTTGATTTAAATATAATAATAATACCTATTCCCTTTATTCGGTTCGATTATCTCAACCTGTCTAGAAGATATGATGGTCTTGTCAATTGAGTCGCCTTGGACACATCCTGTATATAAGGTATATGGCATATACAGGGTTTAGAGAATTTAGAATTTTTTGTAGTGTTAAATTGATAGCGGCATCACGACTCATGTAAACATACAAAAAATAATTGAATAATTTTCAACAATAAAAATCATACGGCTAAAATAAGAAAGAGAAAATTTAGCGAGCCATATATAATATTTAGAAGAAGAATTCGCTGGTTCTAGGAAAGACAGCGAGTTTTCATCTCCCTAAAACTTCTTAAAATAAAAAAATCTCGATTTTTCAGATATTTCAGGATATTTCAGCAATTACTAAAATTAGCCCAAGCTTTTTTTTATTCTTATTAAGTTTGAAATTGTGCAACTTATCTATAATTTAACCGATTTCGTATCTCTTACCGTTTCCGCAAGATCCCATATATGTACTGCCATTTAAACTAGACATACTGTATTCTAATGATTAAAAGTGTAGTAAAAATGTAAAACAATTCATACAAGAAAAATAGATCTACAATCTTTTTATTTCAAGATTTTAAGAAAATAATATAATGAAATTATTAGATGTTAAATGGTTCTAAATCTAATAAAATAATTCTTGTGTTTTCATGCACAGTGAGTAGACGTACCCGTTGCCCGCTCCCGCTGTTTTAGCTAAATAGTAGTATTCAATTAGATCCTACAGTATCGGTGGTTGTCGTGATTTTAGTGTTATCATTGTGGTGAATATACTAGATAAGAAATAGCTACGATGCCACTCACAAGAGACCAAAAAATAGAAATTATTTCAATTATTAAAGAAACTATCCGTGAAATCTTCAAGCCAAACAGTGAATTCATTAAATTAGTAGCCGATAACATAGCGGATAAGGCTGTGATTAAAAATATGGCCCATAAAATCAGCGAATTGGAGAAGCAAAACTCTGAATTAAAACAAAAGGTAAATAACAATGCACAATATTTTAGACGTAATAACATTCTTCTGATGGGGATTAGTGAAGACGATAACGAGGATACTCAACAAAGAGTAACACAATTTCTAAATGATAAATTAAAGGTTGATATGAAAAACAATAATTCAATAGAGACATGCTACCGCATTGGAAAATTATTGCAACATAGTAGTAGAATAAGACCGATTTTAATTAAGTTTACAAATTCTGAAATAAAATCGAAAATTATGAAACAAAGGAAATTCCTCAAAGGTACGAAAGTCGGGATATCAGACGACCTAACTGCAGATAATCAAGTTTTGTACAAGAAATGCAAGTTAATATTTGGAATACAAAATGTTTTTCTCAGCAACGGAAAGCTAAAAATTAAATCGAATAATGAAACATTGATCATTAGAGGTCCTGATGATTTAGTTAAATACGAAACAAATAGAGACACTTCGTCAAAAAATCCAACTAGTGAATAGCAGGAGTTCCACTGGTATTGTGGGGTTGTGAGTACGACTGGAGTTTAATGTGTCAATTATGTGGATGGTGGGGGTGGGGATAAGATTTGTGAGTTACTGTGGTTATATTACCTCATATAGGTGTTTATTTGTACTAAGTATAAGACTGTTACCATTGTTTGATTTTGTTACCATAGTTCTTTTTTCTTTTACCAATGTTTATTACTTTTTATTGAAACTTGTGATTACAGTATCACAGTTCTTGTTTTTTTTTTGTGTATACTATATTGTTTATCAAATTTTAGCATAAAAAAATGGATAGTTATATTAGGGATTTTGAGAACAAGGCTTTTCAAACTAGAGTTATTGATAGCATAGAGTCTATTGAGCGATCCAATGGGGGGCATACGGGTCTTACAGTCCTTTCAACAAATATTCGTAGTCTCTCTAAGAACTTTAATGAATTTGCTATTACAATTAAACAATTTAAAAATTTGGAAGTGATGGTTCTGACTGAAACATGGAAAATACATGATCTAAACTTGTATCAAATAGAAAATTTTAATGTTTTATATAATGAAGGCGATCTAAATCAAAATGACGGTGTTGCAATGTATGTAAAAAATGGATTGGGTTATAGTCATAGAGTAGTGAAAATAAATAGTTCGGCTGCCCTCGAGGTTGCTATTACCTCTAACAATAAAGTAAATTTAGTTATAGCAGTTTATAGATCGCCCTCAGCAGATGCTATGGAGTTTATTGTTTCATTACAAAATTATTTGCAGACGCTAAAATATGATGAATTCTGTTCAGTTTCAGTTTAATTTCATAAATTTGTTTGAAAATTTGTAAACATGGCAGCGGTGTGTCTGCTGTTGTGTAGCCTAGCGATGCTGTAGCCTCTTGAGAGGACAGCAGGATGATTGGGAATTTAGTATTAGAGTGTTACCGAGAGACTGGAGAGCAAACAGGTCGTGTTGACCTACGCAGGGTGTTAATTTTTACATTTTGTGTTTAAACAGAAGCATTGTGTCATGAATTGTAAATTCATAAATTTGTGTTTTTTGGTGGATGAAGAATAAAGTTTTTGTTAAACATTAATGTCTGATTCCAATGGTCCTTCGAGAAATTAAATACTTAACAAGCAGCAAACATAACATAATTATTTGGTCCAATCGAGCCGTATTATTGAATTCAGCGAAACAGGGAAACAATTGAACAATCAGCAGTGTCTCTCCAGCTCACGGGTAACAACATCAATTAACAAGAACAAGAACAATAACAATTATCAAGAACAATAATAATTATCATAATCAACAGCAACATTATTATCAAGAACATAAACAAATAAACAGCAGTATCAAGAAGAACATAAACAAATAAACAGCAGTATCAAGAAGAACATAAACAAATAGAGCAGTATCAAGAAGAACATAAACAAATAGAGCAGTATATCAAGAAGAACATAAACAAATAGATCAGAAAACGTCATTGGATCTGGTGAGTCCGTTCCTTTTATTTATCCTTGCTTCATTTAAGTACCTAAACCTTCTTACCTATAACAAATTCAAATTAAGTACTGTGTATTATTATCATTAAGTTAATAAAATCATTCAAATTTAATAACAATCAGGAATCAAGTGTCATTGCAGTCTTGTGTTAGTGATATAATTTATTCAAATAAATAAAAAATCAATCGAGAAACAAAACAAATAAACGGATCTGTCTTGAAAGGTTATTAATTCAATATTAAAATTTAAAAACATGGCAAATGAACAAAAATTAATCGAGTTACATTGTAAGAGAGGTGTAGTTAAAGGTTGTTTAACGAAGTTCGAAACTTATATAAACAATATCATACAGGTGAGTGAACAAAATGTTTTTGAAATCAAGACCCGACTTGCAAAGTTAGATAATCTTTGGAAAGATTTTAATGAAGTTCAGTTATCAATTGAAGTATTAACAGAAAACAGTGTAGTTGAAAACAAAGAAAGAGTGAGTTTTGAAGATAGATATTACGCAATTACTGCACATACAAGTAGATTATTGCATGCTTATGAAGTGAAGGCGGTGAATTTACAGGGAATATCGCAGCAAGCGTCGGGGCCGTCTGGCAACGTAGGTCAGCAGTCGAGTAGCAGCCAGATGCAGGTGTCCTCGTTAAATCAAACGGTTTCACGAGTAGAATTACCTAAATTACGTCTTCCTGAATTTCACGGACAGCTGGAAGAGTGGAATTCTTTTTCAGATACATTCACGAATTTAATTGACAAAAATGAAAGTTTATCAGGTATACAAAAATTTTTCTATCTTCAAGGTTGTCTTAAAAATGAAGCAGCTCAGGCAATTAAATCATTAGAAATTACAGATTCAAATTATGCTATAGCGTGGGATCTTTTGAAAAGTAGATATGATAACAAAAAGTTAACTATCCGAAAGCACATTAAAAATATTGTTGATATCAATCCTATAGCAAAACAGTCATCAATAAATTTAAGAATGTTTCTTGATGCATTTCAAAGAAACTTCAGGGCTTTAAAAAATTTAAAGGAACCTGTAGATCAGTGGAATTCAATTCTACTATTTATTTTAACATCGAAATTAGACTCTGTATCAAACAAAGAATGGGAAACAGAAACAAAAAATTATGAAAACACAACAGTCGACGACTTTATTAAATTCATTACAGAAAAATGTCAAGTACTTGAGATTACAGATAATAAGTCTTCTCAAGCTCCAATAAATGTAAAAAGGGTTCATACAAATTTAACCACAGCTCATGCAACAAATGAAAACAATTATTTTTCCAATACACATCGTTCATCAAACAGTAACAATCATTTTTCTAATACAGCTCATTCATCAAGAGGTATTGGCAACAACTATTTCTCTAACAAACCTGAAAATAGAGCATATCCATTTTATAGATGTTCACATTGTAATGGTGAGCATGGTATTTGGAATTGTGAAAAATTCTTGAAGTTATCAGTTCAAGGTAGAATAAATGTAATCAGGAATAATGGGGCTTGTTTGAACTGCCTAAGGAAGGGTCATTCGGCACAGGAATGCATGGGGAGAATATGTAGAATTTGTAACAAAAGGCACAATACATTGTTGCACTTGTATCAAAATCAATCGGGCTTTCAAGCAACACAGCAAGTAACAAATAATAATGTGCAGACCGCTGAGCAGTCTCACAGCAATTCAGGTTCAAATCAGGATGGCAAACAACTATCAAATAATAATGACAGGTCTTCAATTCAATCAAGTACAGTTGTGGCAAGTTCCTACGAAAATATAGGTCATCAAGTAATTTTAGCAACTGCTATTGTACATATTCAGGATCAAAATGGTAAATTTCATTCTGCCAGAGCATTGCTAGACTCAGGATCACAATCAAATTTCATAACAGAAGATCTGTGCAACAAACTCAATTTGCAAAGGCAAAAGGTCAATATTCCTGTCTCTGGAATAAGCGAAAACATGATCAAGGTCAAGCATTTCACAAAGACAGTGATTCAATCACGAGTTAATTCATTTTCAGCAAATTCGACTTTTTTAGTTTTGCAAAAAATCACAGAAGATTTACCTACTGTTGATTTAGATTTAAAACAAATTAACATACCAGAAAATATTCAGTTAGCAGATGAGGAGTTTCATATATCCAGAAATATAGATTTATTGCTCGGTGCATCTCTATTCTATGAGGTGATAAGCACGGGACAAATCAAGCTCGGTGCTAGTTTACCAATCATTCAGAACACAAAATTTGGTTGGATTCTCACTGGAAACCTACCAGTTTCAATTAAACAAAATAAGTTACTTTGCAATTGGTCCACTCAAAATGTGGACATTGATATCAAAAATCAAATTGAATCATTTTGGCGTTTAGAAGAGGTAATAAACGAAAATCAAAATTTATCAAAGGAGGAAATAGAATGTGAGGAACATTTCAAAAATACAACCAAGCGTGATGAAACAGGGCGGTTTATTGTAAGTCTTCCCAGACGTGATAATTTTTCGCAATTAGGCGAGACATTTGATATTGCGAAGGATAGATTCTATAAATTAGAGCGTAGGCTAAACAACGATTTACAATTAAAGCAACAATATGCAAATTTTATTCAAGAATATGTTGACTTACAGCATGCTACTTCTATTGATTTATCTCAAGACAATGATAATTCAATCAAGTCATACCTTCCTCATCATTGTGTGATAAAAAACGACTCGTTAACATGTAAGCTGCGTGTTGTTTTCGACGCAAGCGCAAAATCTAAAACAGGAGTTTCATTAAACGATGTCCTAAAGGTTGGTCCATCTATACAAGAGGATATATTTTCAATTTTAGCAAGGTTTAGAATGCACAATGTTGTATTCACAAGTGATGTGGCGAAGATGTATAGGCAGGTAGGAGTAAGGGATGAAGATGCAAATTTACAAAGAATCATTTGGAGAGAGAATTCTTCAGAACCTCTATCATTTTTTAAATTAAACACCGTGACATATGGTACGGGTCCAGCAAGTTTTTTAGCATCACGTTGTCTAAAGCAAATTGCAATTGAAAATTCAGACAAATTTCCAGAAACATGTTCCAGTATAAACTCGGATTTTTACATGGACGATTTTATAGCAGGGACATTAGATGTTGCAACTGCTAAAAAACGCATACAAGAAGTTGATAGTCTTTTAAATTCATATGGATTTAAATTACGGCAGTGGTCATCAAACAAACAAGATATTCTATCAGATATTAACAATAAATCTAATGACAGTAATATTCAATTTTTAATCAAAGATAACGAAAGTTGCAAAACTTTAGGTATTTATTGGCAGCCTAAACAAGATATTTTCAAATTTTCAGTACAGAAGTTCTCTATTTTAAAAATAACAAAACGAAACATTCTCTCAATCATATCAAAAATTTATGACATTCTTGGTCTTATTAATCCAGTGATTGTCAAGGCGAAATTAATCATGCAGAAGTTATGGGAATCTCATGTAGATTGGGATGAAGAAGTTACAGATGTAAATTTTTTACGACAATGGGATCAGTTCTTTAGCAATCTTCAAGCATTAAATCATTTGAAAATCCCTCGGCAAGTGACCTTGGAAAATTTCGATGAAATTCAACTCCACTTATTTTCCGATGCGTCTCAACAAGCATACGGGAGTTGCGCTTATTTATTGACAAAAAATAGAGCACTAAACATTACCAATGTATCATTGCTGTGTGCAAAATCACGAGTAGCGCCGCTGAAAACACAATCATTGCCCCGTTTGGAGCTTTGCGCCGCTTTATTGTCAGCACAATTATATCAAAAAATTAATGCTTCGTTGAAATACAATTTCCAAAATATTGTTTTTTGGACAGATTCGACAATAGTGCTATCATGGTTATCAATTCAACCTAATAAATTACAAGTTTTTGTTGGCAATCGCGTATCAAAAATACAAACAATTACTGAAGATCACAAATGGAAGCATGTACCAACAGATAAAAATCCAGCGGATATTTTATCCAGAGGGCTAAATCCTCAAGAAATCAATGATTCAAAATTTTGGTTTCAAGGTCCAGAATTCCTCAAGTTAAGTGAAGATCATTGGCCTATTTTGAGGGAAGAATTAACAACAGATAACATTCAGGAGCTAAAATCGCAAAAAAATTTATCTTGCCATGAGGGCGACGATAATATTTCTAAGGGTACAGTCAGTGCATATGTAGGTGATCATAAGAATTTAATTTTTGATCTTACATCAAAAAATTCAAATTATTCAAGATTAGTGCGAATAATGGCATATATGTTAAGATTCATAAATAATTGCAGATTAAACAACAAAGAGAATAGAAACAAAGGTTTTTTAACTTCATCTGAATTAAACAATAGCAAATTGAACCTATGTAAAATTGTTCAACAGCATTATTTTACGGAGGAACTTAAACAATTAAGTAATAATTCAGGACAAGTTGATAAGCGAAATAAATTATATTTCTTAAATCCATTCAAGGACCCTGAAGGTATTATAAGGGTTGGTGGAAGATTATCTAGATCAAATTTGATGTACAACAATAAATATCCAATCATACTTCCATCTAAGGCTCATTTTTCAGAGCTTGTAATATTACATGAACATTTAAAAAATTTACACGCAGGTCCAACGCTTACTTTATCTTGCGTTCGACAGAATTTTTGGCCTTTGAACGGCATGAGAACAGTAAAAAATATATTACACAGGTGCATTACTTGTTTCAAATCCAAGCCACCTTCTGTAGTACAAAAGATGGCAGATTTACCAGCCGCCAGAGTTATCATACCTCCACGAGCATTTTTTCATTGTGGCTTAGATTATTGCGGTCCATATCAAATCAAAGACAGCAAATTAAGGAATCGCAAGTATATCAAATCATACGTTTGTTTATTTGTCTGTTTAGCTTCTAAAGCAGTGCATGTTGAATTAGTAACAGATCTTACGACAGAAGGATTCTTGAATGCTTTCAAGCGATTCATAGCAAGGAGAGGGTTAGTATCTGAAGTATATTCAGATAATGCAACTAATTTTGTTGCGGCTAATAAACATTTAAGAGAAGTATTTAATTTGACAAATACTTCTGCATATCAAAATTACATTGCTGACAAGGGAATAAAATGGCATTTCATTCCTCCTCGGTCACCGCATTTCGGGGGACTATGGGAAGGTGCTGTAAAATCATTAAAAACTCATTTGGAAAAAATCATGAATAACATTTATTTAACATATGAAGAATTTTACACAGTATTAACACAAATAGAAATCACATTAAATTCCCGTCCTTTATTACCCCTAACGGATGATCCCAACGAATTTGAAGTCATCACTCCAGGGCACTTCCTTATTGGTGGCTCCATGGGATTACTTCCTGAAGTTCCAGTTGATCAACCTGAAAGAACAAAATCATACATATCAAGATACAAGCTACTACAATCACTACATCAAAGGTTTTGGACATCATGGTCCAGAGACTATTTGCAGCTATTACAACGTCGGAACAAGTGGTGCAAGCAGACTCCAAATGTGAAGCTAAACACATTAGTTCTGCTCAGAGAAGATAACTTACCTGCGAGGTGTTGGAAGTTGGGCCGAGTTGTAGATCTGCATCCAGGTCAAGATGGTGTGGTGAGGGTCGTATCAGTGAAAACTCAAGGTGGTGTTTTTAAACGATCAATTGTTAGACTGTCTCCGTTACCAATTGAAGTGTGAACTTTAACATTAACATTATATCAACATAATTTAACAAAAAATATCATATCTTGTATTGTAGTTATTTCGTTTGAAAGTGGCCTTTCAAGGCGGGCGGCTCTGTTCAGTTTCAGTTTAATTTCATAAATTTGTTTGAAAATTTGTAAACATGGCAGCGGTGTGTCTGCTGTTGTGTAGCCTAGCGATGCTGTAGCCTCTTGAGAGGACAGCAGGATGATTGGGAATTTAGTATTAGAGTGTTACCGAGAGACTGGAGAGCAAACAGGTCGTGTTGACCTACGCAGGGTGTTAATTTTTACATTTTGTGTTTAAACAGAAGCATTGTGTCATGAATTGTAAATTCATAAATTTGTGTTTTTTGGTGGATGAAGAATAAAGTTTTTGTTAAACATTAATGTCTGATTCCAATGGTCCTTCGAGAAATTAAATACTTAACAAGCAGCAAACATAACAAATTCCATTCCGTTTGCTTGATCGGTGATATAAATATTAATATCTTGGAGATGGATGGTAATGTTGTACAGGAATACTTAAATACAATGAATGAAGCAGGCTTCGTATCGCTGATAAATAAACCTACAAGACTGAAAGCATGCTTAGACCATATCTTTGTAAAGCTTCGGAACGCAAAGGCAATATCGGAAATAGAGGCGTATGTAATAAAAACTTGTATTACAGACCATGACTTTACTTTGGCAAGATTTTCTGATCCGGGTACAAAAATCCAGAAACCAAGTAAGGATAAAATTGTCTATATGGACAATAAAAAATTACACAACCTGTTTACTAGTGAAAATTGGAAAGGGGTTATCGATGTAAATGATGTGGAAACTGCCGCATCGAATCTCGTAAATGTAATACAGGCATATGTAAGTGCAAGTACTTGTTATAGGTATAAATGTCGGCAATCGGGAAAAAAAGACTGGATTACAAGAGGTTTGATAAACGCGGTTAATACTAAAAATAATCTCTTCAAGAGAACGAAATCCGAACCAGATAATGAGTTGCTTATTGAATCCTATAGAAAGTATAGAAATGTATTGACGTCACTGATTCGCGAAGCAAAAAAATCATACTATGATAAACTTATTAAAAAGTCAGGATCATCTACAAGAGGATTGTGGGAAGCTACAAAGGTAATAAGTGGTCAAAAAAATAGTAAGGGAAAAAACTTTGTCAATAAACTGAAATTGGAAAATGGGGAAGAAATTTCGGGTATTAAAGAGATTGCTAACGAATTCAATTCACACTTCGTCGAAGTAGGTAAAAAACTCGCAGAGACTATAAAAAGAATGCCACATGAATCCGGTGGAGAGAGAATAAAAAACACTATATACTTGTTTCCTACTGAGGACAACGAAGTACTTAAGCAAATAAACAAATTAAAAGATCGTAAGGCCCTTGGCTACGACGGCATTTCAGCGACAGTACTAAAACAGATTAAACATTTTATTTGCACTCCTTTGACGCACGTAATCAACTTGATATTAAAACAGGGTATCTGCCCTTCTGAATTCAAAAAAAACAATTATAACCCCAGTTTTCAAACAGGGTAGCAGACATTCTGCAACAAATTATAGGCCCATATCACTTATTACTAATATTACAAAGATATTCGAAAACATCCTCAAAGATAGGCTGATGGGTTTTATTGAGAAGTACGACATTATCTCGCGCTTTCAGTATGGTTTCCGGGAAGGTAAGTCGACGAACGATGCTATTGAACAGCTGACGGGCGAGATTGGTGGTGCGATGGACGATGGTTATCCGTCGGCCTGTATTTTCGTTGATCTAGCCAAAGCGTTTGACACCGTTAATCATTCCGTATTACTACAGATGCTAGAGAGTGTGGGTATTAGGGGTGTATCACTCAAACTGATTGAAAGTTACCTGAGTAATAGACCACAGTGGGTTAAAATAGAGAAAAATTGCCTGAGTGATGTGAGATATTTACAATGTGGGATTCCCCAAGGTACAATATTGGGCCCTATATTATTCACAGTTTATGTTAACGATTTATTCCATCTTAAAACCAAAGGGAAAATTCTTTCATTCGCAGATGACACCGCGATATTTTACAAGTCAGACTCATGGATAGAACTAAAACGCAAAATGGAAGACGATTTCGGCAAAATCAAAAAACTTTTTCAATCAAAATTATTGACGATAAATTGGAATAAGACTTATTATGTTGCGTTTGCTTCGTATGTTAGTGGCTTACCGGAATTTAACTCTTTAAACGTGAATGTGGATGGTGAGAATTTTGTAATAAAGGCAACGAACAAAATTAAATACTTAGGTATTATAATTGATTCTCACTTGCGTTGGAACCACCATATTAATTATTTGGCAAATAAATTACGAGGCTTGCTATATAGATTCATAGAATGTAAAAAATATTTAGACACCTCGCAGCTGAAGATACTATACCATGCGTTGGTCGAGTCTCACTTGAATTACGGTTTAATTGGTTGGGGTGGGGTAAACAAAAACTATCTGTCCATCATAGAGATAATTCAACATAGATTCCTAAAGATTATTTTAAATAAAGATAGATTATACCCTTCCGTCCAGCTGTACAAAGAACTAGATGTCTTAGATATGAGAGCGTTGTATTTCAAAGCCATTGTACTGCGACAATTATTAGCAAATCGAGATAAAATAGAAAAAATTGAACATACCCACCTTACTCGCTATAATACAATAGAAAAATTGGTAACTCCAAGAGCTTCTAAAACGATTGGAACTAGAAATTATGCATATCTGGCTCCAAGATTGTATAACATAATTCCCCCGGAAATCAGGAGACTAAACAGTGACGGACGAATAAAAAAAAAAGTGAAATCGTGGATAAAAACCCTTAGTAATGAATATATTTCAAAAGTATTGAATTTGGACTAGGTCTGTATGCCGCTCACGGGTTGTTCATGGTGGGCGTTGTTCTCAGAGGAAATAAATTAATTAATAAATAGGAGAAAATAAATAAAAGATAAAGATGAAAATTTTTGTTAAAATGTGGGTAATGTCCAGTGACGGCTCGTGCTTCAAAAAATTGGGTCGGCCAGCCAATGGTGGAAATAAAATGTACGACGTTATATGTGTGGGGGGGGGGGTCCGGGGAAAAGGCCCCCGCGGAAAATGCGATGCAGGCGAATTTTTTTTAAGGTTCAAGGTCACGCGAATTCCCATAAGTTCAAAATTTGGTTAACCTGTTGTTTAGTCTTCCAAAACACCCCTCACATGCCCATTCCACTTTTTCCACTCGCGTCGCTCACAGCATTGCTGCATTAAGTCAGGTCTTTGGTCAGGGTAGGTTTTTTTTTCCTTTAAATGTCCCTAAAATAAAAAAAAAACACCTACCCTGACCAAGGACCTGATTTAATGCAGCAATCTGTGAGCGACGCGAGTGGAAAAAGTGGAATGGGCATGTGAGGGGTGTTTTGGAAGACTAAACAACAGGATTACCCAAAATTTACTTATACAGTGAGACCCATTTGTTCTTGAAACACCCTGTAGAATCTTAATTTATGGTGCGATTTTAAAGAAATTTCTTTTAAATCATAGAGCTTGATAAACTTGATATATTTTGAGAGCAAAAAGCGTCTCATTCCTACAAAATCCAAGGCTTACTAGATCAGTCTTTACTTGTAAAATCTCAAAAATTCATATTAGCGATTTTTTTAGAAAAAAACTGGGCACGCCACTGGATTCACCAGCCCTCAAAACGGTACTGTACTAAATTTTATTGGAAATGTTTTCTAAAAAAATCGCTAATATGAATTTTTGAGATTTTACAAGTAAACACTTATCTAGTAGGCCTTGGATTTTGTAGGAATGAGACGCTTTTTGCTCCCAAAATGTATCAAGTTTATCAAGCTCTATGATTTAAAAGAAATTTCTTTTAAAATCGCACCATAAATTAAGATTCTACAGGGTGTTTCAAGAACAAATGGGTCTCACTGTATGTAAGAATAGGAAAAATCGTCGAATAGAAAAAATAGATGACGAAGAAAGTAATAAAATAAAAATGTGCTTTTGCTTGAATCACTGAATGAATGCAATATTATGCTATGCATGTGCATATGCATTGACACCATATGGATAACACGCGCGGTACGGCTAGCCGACCCTGGCTACTGATGCTGGCTGGTAGGTAGGTATAAGGAAGTACAGGCACAGGCATTGAAGATTTCATTATTATTTTCCGTTCTAGGAATTTATATCTATTGAATCTCTTCCGTAAAACGGTATTTTTGGTTTATTTTTTATTCAAAAAATATTAATGAAAGTGTAGTAATTAGGTGCGCAGTTTACTTGACAATATCGGTAGTTTGCGAATTCTAATACCTAGTTATTTTTTTTTATTTGCATAAAATAGGTAAACAAACTCGCACACTGAGATTAAATAAATTAATTAATAAATTATAATTTCAAATAATTAATTAATAAATAATAAATCTACTAAATTAATTAAATAAATCTCTAAAAAGCAATTTGGCAAACAAGAAACACCTTTTTGGTTTCTGTTGCTACAATAAGTTGCATTTTCATAAAAAAAGATTAATAAAAATGCGTTCGACTCGCATGTTCCATCCGATTGCAGCGAGGATCGCCCAATAAAGAGAAGAGCGCCCGATTGATACACATAGATTGATATACCCAAGTACGGCCAGGAGGCTCTCGGCCGACCCTGTGTGGTATACGCTACGCCGGCCGTGCACTGTAACTCTGCGGTTGGAAGCGACACAGTTTGTGTGCCGTAGGTCTTCGATTAACCAGCATTCTCGCGCCCAGCATCGGCTAGCCGACCCTACAATTTTCAACTTATGGATCACTCAATATTCACTATAGCTCTACACTTTTGCTTTTTGCTTAGATTTTTAGGCAAGAAAAAACATTATAAATGGTATTATTGCAAAGCTCTCAGAAATTAAAATCAAGTTTATTTTATTATTTAAAAAAAAATAATGTTATTTACTGGTGCAGTGGTTTGGGTCGGCCGGGCCGACCTTGCCGTCCCTGACGAGCCGTCACTGGTAATGTCGCCTACATGGTGTTGGGGATAGACTTGCGCATCTAACAAGCCTAGCTTCTGATGCGCAGTTCTGTCTTTTGGCGCAATTCAATTCTTGTAGGTACCTCTGTCTCTTGTTGGTTTTTTGAAATTATGTAGTTTTAAGGTTTAACGCAAGGGTGTTATTGCTTATATTATTTCTGTCAAAATAGCATACTATTCATAGTTTACAGAGTGATGTATTGATTTTTATTGACGTGAAATAAAGTATTATTATTATTATTATTATAATATTTAGCATGACAACAGGGCTGGCGCAATATCGAGGTTTCCATTACAGCGCTACGGTGGAGCGAACTGTAAATTTAAGCACGCTCTCATACTACTACTTATTACAGACGACCATCCAAAAAAATCATCCAGCATTACGTATATTTCGGTGTAGACGGCAACACCGCAGGAATGCAACTAAATAATCGTAGCAACGATGGTTGACGTTAGGCAACCAGAAATATTAGTTACGTGCATTGTGTGTTGTCTAAAGGTAAGTACTTATCATATAATTTTCTTATTTTATTATGTAGGGGTAGAGGACCTTCCTTTCTTCTTTCTTCTTTTCTCAATTCCATTATATTGTTTGTTGTGGGTACCTGTTCCTACAATAACTTATAACTTTTAAGGTTAATACAAGATGCACATTTCTCTATAGTAAAATAACAAATAACCAACCTACAAGATTTATTAAGAGATTAGATAGTAGGCGGAAGCCCATACCTACATAACAGGAAGAACGCAATAATAATACCTACCTAAAATAGTTGAAATTTAAAAAAAAAACTACCTAATGTATAAATTCAAAACTTTTTTTTTATAAAACAGGTTTAGTTATACCTAATGGGTGTAAAAGAAAATTAATACCTCCATACAATGATCTATTAATTATAATTTAATCTTCATTTATATGTTAATAAATTGTAGGAACCGTTACTTCAAGGAACGCAGTAAGCCTATTATTGGAAGTTATAGGCTCCGGCTAGCCGTAAATGTTACAAACAAAACAAGTCCACATCACTATTTTTTAGTGTTTTATTTAGCAATTACGGCTACGTTTTGTCGTTTTATTACAATTGTAATTTAACTAATTGAAACTGCGGCAGAATTTTTAAATCAGTATGAATATTTCCTTATAGAGAAAATTATATTCTCGGACGTTATCTCTCACAGTCCCAGTTCCAGTCGCGAGTAATGCGTGTCAGTGAAAATATTGATTATTGCTCCTAACCTAAAACCTAAAAGACGTGAATCATCAACCCCTATTTATTATTTTATTGTATTGATGGTATCGCCTGTGCTTATGTTTACTTTCTTTTTGAAAGGAGTTTGGATTAGGTGCAACTGTATAAATTTAAACAATTTAGGTTTCATTTTAAATGAAACCCAAACAGTGTGAAATAGTGAAACAAATCTAGTGACTTCGTGATAGTGCCGAGTTGGTCAGATCCAGATCCAGATCATCAGAGCTGGCTGGGGAATTTTTTCACAGATTGGTAAGTACCTAATAAGTAGTAAGTGATAAGAATTAGGAAAACAACGACTCAATTCTTCAACAATTGAATGCTCATAATCATGAGCTAATATTTATGTTCTAGTTCGAAGGTTGTATAGTCGAAAAAATGCAATAAATTTTATGGAATTCATTAGAAGAAAATTTATTCATAGGCAATTAAACGAGTCTTGTTAATTAAGTTCGAACCAGTCTGCAAAGTTAACATCACGGTTATGGTTCTTTTGTTTTTCTCTGCTATATCCATACCTACCTACGTACACACGTGAGAAAAGCAAGAAGCGGTAAGATAACATTTTATAATTATTTGTTTTGATCACGTTTTGATCAATTTCAGTTGTAGAAAACTTGACCCATTTCTCTTTTGCTTTGTATATTATTATTGTACCTACCTACCTATAGCTACTAAAAATTTTCGGTATGAATGAAGGTGTGCCAGTGGGTAGGTAGGTAGAAGAAAATAGAAGCAATATAAGCTCATATTAGGGATAGATATAGATATTGTTATTATTATTTATTTGTTTATGAAATCCCCGAGGAAATCCCACATAATGTCAACGCTTTCTGTTATTTATTATTAGATACCTACCTACGTATGTAATGAAGTGGGGTTCGGATATTTTTGCTGTTCTTTTTTAAAATCCCTGTAACTAATAAAATAGTGATGTAGGTACTTACCTATTTCTATTTCTTAGTTCTATTTTTAATTTAACTTCAGTCAGGTAGTGTGAACTCGAGTGAGAACTTTACTGTAAAAATAGTTTTAACATTATTATTAATATTATACCTACAGGGTGTCCGTTTTTCGAGCTTAAGCATGGGGATCTCGGTTATCTTTAAAACCTACCTACGAAGCAGGGTGGCCAGATTGGGCGATTTATCGCAAATTGGGCTCCTTTTTCCTTTAAATTATAAATTGCGACTAAAAATTTGCAAAAGTCGCAAATAGCAAATTGGGCGATTTTTTATGCCGCGACTTGCGCCAAATTTATTAAAAACCGAAAGTTGTAATTTTGCAAGTGTAATCGGAATCGCTAATTATTGGTTATGTCTTACGTATAAATTTCTTATAAATTTGGTTTCTTCTTCTTTTTCTTTTTGTAATTTTCTTGATGACCTCATAAAATTCAGTACCTACATTCAGTACAAATCAGTAGTTATTCTTCTCTCCCACTATTTCTCAAGTAATTTTTTTTTAATTTTCATTCTTTAACTTACTATCTCTTTTTCTTAACTAATGTGTGGATTTTTTTTATTTTGCGGCGATTGCGCCTTTGGGCGACAAATTACCGTCTATGTGGCGACACGGCTCCGAAATATCTGGCAACCCTGCTACGAAGTCGGTTAAATTGGGGCAAAGTTGCGCATTTTTATGCTTAATAAGAATCTGAAAAAAAATTAGGATATTTTCAGTCCTTGCTGAAATATCCTGAAAATCGAAATTTCTTATTTTTGCCATATCTTTTTTTTATTGAAAATGAATCAATTATTTTTTTGTAGGTATAGGTTAACATCGGGGTTAACATTAAGCCGAGCATTAAGCCGTCAAGAGCTATCTATCTGACATTAAAAAATTTTTCAAAGCCGACTAGTTATTAAATCACCTTTTTGGTTTTAAACCGACATTACAATAATGTTTTTGCAATAATTTTCATTTAATAATTTTATTTTATTTTTGTAATATTTTGTATACTGTGTCTTACGGCAAACTGGTATGATGCCAGTCAGTTGTTTAAAAAAACTTTATACATATGGTTTTTATTTAATATCTCCGAAACCGTTCAAGATAGAAAAGTGAAACTTTGGGAATTTATCAAACTTTTTATGGCCAATAAAATGCAATTGCAACGATTTTAAAATTTCCATTAGGGGGGGTCAGATAGGTGAAGAGTGAGGTTGAAACAAAACCACCCTAACTTTTTTTGTACTTACCTCGTGCCAGGATTTGATATCAGATTATGAAATTTCGAAGTTTTTTACATAATAAAGGTCGTCTTGTTAAGTTGCGATAACATGCACCGTTTTCGCTTAAAATCGATTTGAAAATTACCTTACATGGCATAAGAATTCATAACGAAACACAACTAGAGAAAAAGTTTCAGGTAAGTTTTTTTTTTACTTGAGCAACTGCTTGTTGCAACAAAATGATTTCCATTTTGGTCAACGCATAATCGGGCCCGACGACTCAGAGCTCGATAAGCTCTCAAAATTTGGAATCGGTTTCTTTTAATTACATTGGCAGCTACATTTTTAGATTCCCCTAAAAATAAAAGTCTAGAGGGTTTAAGTTGGAAGATCGGGCTGGCAAACCTACGGACCCGTTACGACCATCGATCGGGAAAGTTGTCATTCAGCAATTGTCTGGCATTTCGCGCATAATGAGCTGGCGCCCCATCATGCTGATACCACATCGTGTTTCTCAAATTCAACGAAACTTCTTCCAATAAAATTCCACCGAGATTGTTTTCGAGAAAGTTCACGTAACCATTCGCATTAAGGCAATTGGGAAGTTTTATTGGACCAATTAGTTGATCTCCTATTATTCCAGCCCATCAATTCACCGAAAATATACGTTGGAAGCTTTTCCGTCATACTAATTGCGGATTTTCGTTGGCCCAAAAATTTTCACCTGAAGGATTCCTATGATGAGGTCTCCCCTGACCGCGAGCACGTCTAAAATTGCCCTTTTCCGTTAAACGTTGATGTATGCGGGTAAACATTTGACGTGTAGGAGCTCTTCGGTTTAGAAATCGTCGTCGGTATTCATGCTCAGCCGTCAGAGAGCGACCATTGCAGAATCCATACACTAAGTGCATGTCAGCCAGCTCTTGGTTAGTAAAATGGTCCATTTTTACAAAACCGTACTAAATAAATTTTCTTTTTCTGCTACTTTTTAGTGTGAAACACAATTTTCAAACAACCTGTCACTCATTACATCCCTTGATCCATGGCCTACGTTGAATATTTTTCTCTAGATGTGCTTCATTATGAATTTTTATGCCATGTAAGGTAATTTTCAAATCGATTTTAAGCGAAAACGGTGCATGCTATCGAAACTCAACAAGACGACCTTGTTTGTGTAAAAAACTTCGAAATTTCATAATCTGATATCAAATCCTGACACGAGGTAAGTACAAAAAAAGTTGAGGTGGTTTTAACCTCACTCTTCACCTATTTGACCCCCCCCCCCCCTAATGGGAATTTTAAAATCGGTGCAATTGCATTTTATTGGCCATAAAAAGTTTGATAAATTCCCAAAGTTTCACTTTTCTATCTTGAACGGTTTCGGTGATATTAAATAAAAACCATCTTCATGGGCTCCCCTTTCGGGGGCTGTAGCCCCCTAAGGAAGCATTTCTCGACCTATTTTTATAGGAACTTTTTTTCATATTTTGGAAAATAGAATCTGCTGTTTCAGTATTGCACGCTAATTACGGGACACCTGTATATATGTTTTCTAATTGAATGTCAATACCTCGGTCAATACATATTGTTACGGGTTTCTCACAATAATAAACCCACCACTTTAAAAGTCTTGCAAATTACTTTATTGACTAATCCAAGTTATAACCTCTAATTCTAATAAACACACACAGCTGACTACTACTTGTACTACATCAACACCAGCTTGTCTATTCTTTATAATTCGCTATACTGTCACTACTGCTTCCTTACTTCACACTTCACTTCACTACTGCTCTGTTCAGCTTTCACTAGTTACTACTGCTCTGTCTTCAGATTCACTCCACGTCCAAACTAAAACTACTCCCACGCAGCCGCGCGGCTGTTCTTATATAGTTCCCCCGACGGGGCAGCGAAACAGTAGGTACCTTCTCGAAGGTTGCACCGGCGCACCGGCCGTCGATTCGTGGATTCTGGAAATGTCAGATTGTTCGGCGAGACCACTTCAGAAATCCATAGAACTAACGTCTGTCTGTCAATGTGTCACATGACATGTGACTGGAATTGTCGCGAACATGTCATTGACTAACTCAGTATAAAAAAAGAATATAAACAAAACAAGCAATTGGTGGACTAGAATGTTAAAGGTTAAAGAAGCAATTACTAGAATTTTTCCAGAGCAGTCTCGTTATAATATGTATAATGAATATGGCGATACATTACAGATTATATTACAGATATTATGAAAAAAATATTTATTTTTAAAAACTTTACCACCCTGTATCTCAAAAGTTAAGACTTTTTAGGACATACCTACGTTCTTATGAAGTTTTCTTGTTAAAATGGACCCAAAAATCACCCCCTTAATTCCCTTAAATATTGACATTCAATTAGAAAACAGCCTGTATAAAAAGTTTTCATAGCCAACTTTTGTTTTTCTTATAATAGTCATAAATATTGTCTTTTTATTTTGTTTGGTATATAAAAACAATTATGGAAAACCAAAAATTAATACCTAAAATTAGAAAAAATGTTTCGAAAATGCTATTCTTTTTTTTTTCGAAAAAAAAAACAAACAATTTTTTTTCACCCAATTACGTCAATATGAAGTCATATTACTTGCCTTATGATTTTTCAATTTTCATATGGTAGGTAGGTACCTATTCGGTATAAAAAATAAGAAATCTCTATTTTCATTTTTTTTCATCCTATGAAAATATCCTATTTTTTTTTTAATTATCGCCATAAAAACTCGCCATAAAAATACGCAACTTTGCCTCAATTTAACCGACTTCGTTTCTCTGAAGATACCCTCTGAGATTCCCATGATTGAACTCGAAAAACGGACACCTGTACACAAGGTGTTTCTTTCTACCTCGCGGTTTCAACTCCGTGAAGTGAGCCGGAAAAACATGAGAAAACCAGATTGCGCATTCGATTGACCATCGTTTGACCACGTTTGACCACCTAATAATTTCGTTTGACCACGTCCAGAAAAAAAGATATACATACTTACTTATGATTTTTTTAAATTTCCGTTCCTGCTAACTTCACAATTCTACAATTCTCTTTGGAAGGTTGGCAATTTTTTGGAAGACGATGTTGTGAAAAAATCGCAGAAAACGAATTCTGATAAGAGTTCTACATAGCACTCGAAGAGTTTTATAAAAAAAATATCTTCCACTTTGCCGAAAACTCCATAGTTCAATTAATTGTTAATTGCGAAAATGAAATTTACAAATAAACTATTGATTTCTCGCTAAAGTGGAAGATATGTTTTCATTAGAACACTTCGGGGGCTACCCAGAACAACTCTAATCAGATTCGGCGATTTAAAAAAAAAATTTACAAATAAAAAAAATGCAGAATTATTCTCGAAAATACATACAGGAACTCTAGAACTGTTTTGTTGTTACTTATCACATCAGAACTAATTTTCTGAGAAAAGCCGGGGCCGCGAGAAATGAGCCCCCAAAATGGATTTTTGCTTTTAAAGGGCATTGTTCGGGGGAACTATTTGAAATTTATGTCCAGAACTCTAGAACTTAGAACTATTCTAGTTCTACTAAGAACTCTCAAAAATCGAGTCAAAAATATAGTGGTTTCATAAAATTATAATAATAATTCGGGGGCCAACTTCACGGGAATGTTTCTTTTTTACCCCCGCAAAAGAACCGTTTAGCTTCCAAAGACAATTATTGTTTCTACAATAATTATTGTGAAGTTGGCCAGATCGGAAATTAAAAAAATTACATCTTTTTTCTGGACGTGGTTGAACGAAATTATTGGATGGTCAAACCTGGTCAAACGATGATCAAACCGCGTGAGCAAGTTTCGACTTCCGAAGTCAAACCATGTAGCTTCCAGAGAGAATTGTGAAGTTAGCCGGATCGGAAATTGAAAAAATTCATATCTTTTTTTCTCGACGTGGCCAAGCGAAATTATTGGATGGTCAAACGTGGTCAAAGATGGTCAAACCGGGTGAGTAAGTTTCGACTCCTGCAAAATAAACCGTTTAGCTTTCAGATAGAATTGTAAAATTATGAAATTGTGAAGTTAGCTGGATCGGAAATTTAAAAAATCATACCTTTTTTACTGGACGTAGTCAAATAAATTATTGGGTGGTCAAATGATGGTGAAACCGGGTGAGCAAGCTACGTCTCCCGCAAACGAACCGCTTAGTTTCCAGAGATAATTGTAAAATTGTCGAGAAAATTGTGAAGTTAGCAGGATTGGAAAGTTTAAAAAATCATATCTTTTTTTCTGGACGTGGTGAAACGAAATTATTGGGTGGTTAAACGATGGTCAAACGATGGTCAAACGAATGAGCATTTATACATTACTATTTACCTACTCAATTTGGAAATTTTGTGAAGTTAGCCGGAAAATTTTCTTTTTTAAATTACACAAAAACAAAAGGTGGTCAAACGAACTTATTGGGTGGTCAAAGGTAGTCAAACGATGGTCAATCGAATGCGCTATATCAATCTGATTTTCCTGAGTTTTTCCGGCTCACTCAAAGGCTTCTACTCAAAGTGGACAATGCGATAGAAGTTGCTGATTTCGGCAAGACACTGCTTTTGTTTAATTTTGTTATTATTATTAACCTCAATAGTAGGACTTACAAGGATCTTAATGGCTTATGCCCGGATTTACAAAAATTAAATAATTTATTTGACGTTTTCACTGCAAAATCTTCAATTGCAGATTCACGTATCACGAAACTTACTCAAAATTTGTTTGGTTTAATTGGTCTGCAAACAAATCCAAAAAAAAGTTGTGGAATTAACATTGAAAATGGTAAATTAACACCTGGAAAAATCTTTATTTCAGATGACAAATTTATTCAGTGTATAAACGAGACTGATCGTATTCGTTATTTAGGTTGTAACTTTAATTCGGAAATAATATTCGACAGGAACATTATTGAACATTTCAATTGCAATCTAGAAAAACTGACTGTATCAGAATTATTGAAACCATATCAAAAATTGAACATCATGAACCAATATATTTTTCCATTATTAACATTCCCTCTTCAAGCAGCTCCTTTATCTAAAATACCAAATCTTATTACCAACAGTTTAGATATCATCATCCGCCGTTCTGTTAAATCTATCATTGGTCTTCCTGCTTCTACTTGTAATAATATGTTATACTCACCAAGGAAATTCAGGGGCTTAGGTCTTGTTTGTATGAAATGGGAAGTACATTTACAGCATTTTTCAATCGCAAAAAAATTACTTTCTTACAATGACGAACTATTTCACCGCGCTTTCAATTGCATTGAAGAAATAGATAACTGTTGTAAAACCCTAGCTACAAACGGTACAACTTCAAGACAAATTCGACAGAATCTTAGGGAAACTGAATTTCAAAAATGGTGTAGCTTATCCTGGCAAGGTATTGGTGTTTGTCATTTTAAAACTTATAAGCCGGTCAACAACTTTGTAAGTAGTCAACATTCGCTTTCTTCCTCTGAATGGACAGCAGCGATTAAACTTAATTGTAATTATGCTAACGTGAATGGAGTCCTTGGAAACAATTGCAGCTCCGACCGTTGCCGTAAATGTGGTAACGAGAAAGAGACACCCGCTCATATTATAGGTAGCTGCAAGAGTAACACACTTCTTATCACCTCAAGACATCATAAAGTGAAACACCATATTTCTCGATTGCTCCAAGAAAAAAATTTCGATTGCTACGAAGAGGTTTTTGCAATAGATGAAGCAGGAAGGAAGCGTTTCAGTGACATAGTTGCATTTGATAAAAAGTCAAATAACGCCTACATAATTGATCCAACTATACGTTTTGAAACTAATAATCCAAATCAAGATTCTGATGTTCAATTGGAGAAACAAAATATTTATGATGGTTGTGTCGAATATTATAAAAAAAAATATTTTGAAAATTTTGGTAATCGAAATTGGCATACTTTAGGTTTGTGGTTTGGGGCTAGAGGATCAATTAGTAATAGTGTTTTAAATTTTTTCGAAAAATTCAATTTAAATAAAGATGATTTAATGATAATTTCGAAAAATATACTAATTGATTCTCTACACATCATTCATCACCATATTTATGGTTGATTTTATAATATTTGTATTTATTAATTTTATTATTATTATCTTCTAATAAGACTGATTTGTATACTGTGTATATAATTGCAACCTACTAAATGTAGACAGTAAATAAATTCTAATTCTAGGGTAAGTCGAGGGGTAAGTACTCGGGTAAGTACTAAGTAGGTATACCTGTACCTGTAATAGAAGCTCGATTAACCGAAGTAATGTGGACCGGATCCATTTTGGATAATTGAAAGTTCAGATAATATGGAGTTTTTTACAAATTATAAGAATAATGTAACAGTCCAATTATTAGAGGAAGGCGACAAAGTTCTTACTGCGCAGAAAGATTTACTAGAAAGAAAGGTTACCGTCTTGCGCATCAATCGCATAAATAGTGTACTCCATAGTGTATTTTTATGCGATCGATTATGAATATTTTCAAAGCTTTTTAAATTTCAATTCAATTCCTTTGCAAATGGGCTATAAAATGTATATAGAAATTTAGCAATTTTGTGTTCTTTCCAATGCTTCACTTCGAGCTTCACTTACTGGCTTACTTTATTTAAAAAATTCACTTTTGTACACTAATTTTAAATTCGAAAAAGTTACAGGGGCATTTTGAAAATCGCAAATTTGAAATTTTAGAGAAATTTATATCTTGTAAAAAAATCCGAATATCTCCGCCTTTTTTACTATTTGCTTCTTGAAATTATAAAGGTTATTATTAGTACAGCTGTCTCGAGAGCTGTCTAGTGTAAAAAATTCAATTCAATTCCTTTAAAAAATGTGCTCATAAATGGTCGAGAAATGGTTATTGAAATTTAGACATTTTAACCCTTTTCTGAGCACTTTTCCTACCCACGCTACTGGCTTCATAATGGAAATAATGGATTTTTTTACACTAACGTCAAGTTCGAAAAATTTCCTTCACCATCTTGCTTATACGGGTGTCAAAAAATTGCCATTTTTCCTAAAATTCAAAAGACCGCCATTTTTAAACGGTTCGGCCGATTTTGCTCAAGTGCAATACCAGACCTATCCCTATGGAGGCTTACTCCCACAAAAATTTCAGTCCCCTTTGTTCAGTGCCGCATGAAGAGGTTTTTTCTAATTTTGAAGTGACACCTATAGAAGTAACGAGAGTTTAGGATTTGTTTAACGAAAATCCAAAGACCTCCAAAAGTTTTACAAGAATGCAAAATTTCGTGCACTAATTTTGAAAGATGGAGCTAAAGTAGCGTTAAAAAAACGATTAAACTGGATTTTGGAGAAATATACATAGGTATACAGGGTTGGAACTGTTTAAGTGTTTAATAGGCCACACAGGGGAATCTTGATACAAGGTACGAGGTCGGTTAAATTGAAGAAATGTTGTACTATTTTGAGATGAGTATTTTGCGATAAGAAAATTTGAAATATCATCAGTATTTCCGGAAATATCCTGAAAACTAAAAAAAAAAACTCGCTCCATGGTACCTTTAAGGTCAATTTATATCTAACGATACCGACACGGGGCGAGTGGTCAATGTGGGCGTGCATTTTTATTAATAAATGGATTTTGGATGACAGCATTTACATTTGACGGTGACGAACCGGTCATATGTTATTATAATTTTGTGTACACCATCATTAATAAATATGGACGGTGAAATTATTATTATTACAAAATCCTGTAAAGCTAATTACGAGAATGAGGTAAAAATCGCTAAATTGGTGTCAGAAATGGGATGTACGTAATCGGTGGGAATAAATTAATTTAATTTGAGAACTGAAAATGACACAGATCACAGATAATAATAATTGACAGTCTTTTATCTGTCTGTTTCTGTCTATATTTCTTTTAATTATTAATCGATTTTATATGTATATCTTTGAAGATAAGCGAGAAAAACGGCTAGCAAATATGATACAAGAGTTCAGTAGATACATACACTGATAATTTTGAAGATAATGGAAAAGATAAATCAAAGAAATAAAAACATACATATGTATAGATTAAATCTAGGATTTAATCTATCCGTTTTCGTGTATTTTCCTTGATAAAATCATAACTTCAGATAAGGCAAGTAGGTATACATTGCTAATCGAAAGCGGTATATTAGAAAATTTTTGAAGTTTTAGGGGATGCCAGAATACGTATAATAAGTAGTGGTTTACTCAATCATGAAAACACTTCAGTTTATAAAACAAAGACACCGGTTGCATTCTTCAGATAAAATTAGGTGAAGGTTTTGAAATAGCGACATGCATGTGCTGTACAAAATTTTGCGCTACTTCTGACCGAGCTTCTGACTGTATAGGACGCCATTTGATTGCAGAAGAAGACATTTTTTGATAAATAGATTTACCTACAGATTAAATTCATGTAAATTCGGTGGTTTCTGAAACCCTCGCTGAAACATATAAGATTCAAATGTGCATGTCTTGTACCTATAGATATTCAGTTTTTATTTATAGTATTTATCAGTATTTATAGTTTACAGTAAATTATTTTACTTTACACTACTAGTCACTTATTATGACCATTAGTTCATCTTTAAGAGAGAGACATTCCTAGTGTACGCAAATGGCGTACACTCTTCGTGTCTTCGTTTCAAGAAAGTTCACCCAAGAAAATATCATGATATAAATAAAATGATATCGTTCGTAATAATAATATATGGTTAAGGGAAAAATATACAGCAGGTAAGGCACTACATTCAAACTACTATTGGAAACTTAGAAGACGCACTTATAGAAGAACCATTGACTTCAAAAATTTTGAAATTTCTCACTTGAAAAATCCAAATCGTTTTAAAGTCGAAACGTTCTAATCTAGATAGATACAACAACCTCCGATAATATTATATACGACCAACAATTAGTATATGCATCACATATAAAATTTCTCGACGTATACTTTGACCACAAACATAAACTTTCAGGGAGAAAACAAAAATAGAAAATCTAAAGTTCTCATGCAAAAAGATTCTAAATCTAATGGAAACCATTACGAACAATGACTAAGGGAGCTGATACAAACAATCTACTTGAAATAGACGTATTGATCAGTGATCACATCCAGAGTAGATTATGGTCAAGTATCATACTCAATTATTGCCAGTAACCCACCTATTAAAAACTGCTGATTCAGTAGAGAGCCAAGTCCAACAGAAAGTTTATACACTGCTTAGTAGATGAATTGCTCTTGTCTCATAGAATGTTTCAACATCCGTTAATATTATGCAACAAAGTTGTCCTTAAATACCCAGAACGCATATATAACAAGAACGCCTTCCGTATCAAATTCAAAAACATATTACCTCAAAAGACCAGAGATCTACCTCTTTACAAACGAATAAGAAAAATAACCACAACCAGTGACCTTAACATCACAATCTGAAAATAACTCGCAAAAAATCACAAAAAAAACTCGGTATAGAAAGAAGCATATCTCCATGGAATTTACCAAAAAATAGAAATAAATGTTCAACTATCCTTATCCTTCTATTTGAAAAAGAACACCCTTCCTAAACTAATCAGGAAAGAACTACACTCTATTCCATTCTTTCATCTTACAATGAAGAGTGAAGACCAAAAATAATGTATACAGATGCTTCCAAAAGTGAAAGTGGTGCTGCAGTAGGTATAACAGCTTGCACAGTCCAATAAAAAAGAAACTGCCAGGTGCAAGGCAGCATTTTCACTGCAGAACTCTTTACAGTACCAGAAGAGAAGGTCTAAAATGTGTTACAAGATACTCAAAAAACAGATAACTAATATGCAAGCTCAATGAGTTCTGTGTTTGCGATTAACTAGTTAGTGAATGAAAAATGAAAAAATTAACAGAATCGCTAATAAATAGGTAACCCAATACCGATCTCCAATTCGTTCATACACCATCCTATTATACCGGTGTAACAAGAAATGAAAGATCAGATCAAGCCGCTAAAAAACCAGGAAAATTACAGAGAACTCAAGATGACATCGAAGACGACATATAAGGCCATAAAGTTTACATAAAGTCATAGTTCAGTCAAAGTAGGATTTAAATGTGCATTTCATGCGGAAAAGAAAATATTTTGTGTGGGTGTTGGGTAGTCCATGGAGAGTCTAAATCCAAAAATGCGACCTCCTACCCCTTGTGAATTAGCCGCCATATTGGTTTTAGGGGTGGATGGAGTTTTTGCACTTTACGACGTTAATTCGCATTTTACCGAAAAAAGTGTCATTACTTACTTTATTCAGAAAAACATTCTCCACAAATTTGCATATGTGACATTTTTTCGTATTTGCAATATTTAATGACCTACAGGTGATTCATTAAGAACAAGGGGGATGAAAAATTGGTATTTTCGGAATAACTCCTTTTTTTCAATCGCAATCCAAAAATTGTTCCCACAAAACTTGTAGCGCTTATAATTACGAACATTCACATAACGATATCTCATTAATCGGACCAATTATTGTTGCGCAGTAGTGCGCCGAAGTCTGCGAACTTAACCTTTCACTCGTCCAATCCAATTGATGTAGTCAAAATATCATGAATCTTAGGTTTTCAATTTGTCAAAACTCAGAAAAATTAATATATCGTTATTATGCGAGATGCATGAAAAGTACTTTGATCCATTTGTAGAATCAATTCTATACTCTCGAAAGTATAATTATGCGACTGTCGTACAAGTTGTGTTAAATTATTCATAATAATAGTATTTTATGTACCAACCACAGGACGAAATTTTCTTTAGACGAATGTGAATTAATATTTCGAGGCGAAGCCGATGAATATTATCGCATTAGAAAAAAATTCAATGGTAAATCGTATTCAAAAAAATGTTTATTTATTTCCTTTGGGTTTCACATATTATAGTCCGGTGTTTATTGGGAAGCTATCGTTCTCATTTTTTCTTTTTTTCCGTGAAGAACCAGGTGAATTGATTCTTATGTCGATGTGATCCAGAGAATGTACTGCGGTTTTTTGCCAAGAATCGGGTTCTTCGTCGTCGTCATCATTTTCAAACTCATCCATCGCTGAGAGTTTTTCTGGTACGTTGTCGCATATTTCCCCGGAACAGTTCTGGCAGATCGCCGTACAGTGAAGACCCGCTTTTCGGCAGCCACAAGCTGCTCCACAATTTTTCGTACATTTGCAGAATATCAACTTCATCAACGATTGTGGTGCAGGATCCCCAGTGGTAGTCAATGGCATCCAACCCCTCGAATCTTTTTTCCATCCCCAGTGCTCAGGATTTTTTTCATTGTTGAGCCATTTTTGTATTTGGTAGTAGGTCCGATGAGTGTGGTATTTTGCTGCTTCGGCAGTTGGTGGTAAAGCTGCTAGGTTGCATTTACTTTTTGCTGATGATTTAGCGAAACGTTTATATCTGCATCCATTCAAACCGTCACTTGTAGCTGTGTCCCCGTATAAAGATATTATAAACTGCTCGCCAGCATTTTCAAGAGTCTTAGAATCAGCATATTCGTCCTTGAATGACGCAATCAAGGATTCAAGGCTGGGATTTTTTTCCAAGGTTGAGATAAATTTAGACTTGCCTATCCCGAAGAATGCAGACGTCGTATCGCAACCACTGAAAGCATGTAAAAACAGGATATTTTCCGAAATCAGTGGATCATGCTTCAAGCTGCGTGGCGAAAATACTTGTTGCCGAGTCCGGCCTTGTTGAGGTTTCCTGAGAAAAACGTTCTTCACATTATCTGGACACAATCCCGTCAGTAAGGCCAAAAGGTCCACATCGGAGCCGATTATGAAAACAGCGTCGTAGAATGAAGCTTCACCCAGAGCTGATTCTACGATGAGCAGATCTGCATCCTCTTCTGCAACGGCTGCGCCGATGGCGGAATTTTTCATACATGTCACGAGGAGATTGATGAACGATTTTTTATTTTTATCGTTCGAAAGAAACTTTTCCTGAGTCATGGACGGGATCGAATTCTCATCAAATATCATGTCAGTTGCTCGTTGTTTCAGAGAACGTCTGAGTCACAACGTTTCCCAACTGATCGAATGACTTTTTTTGGGATGTGTTTCCAGATTTTCACGAACAGGCTAATGTTTTTTTAAAAGTGCATATATTTTCTAGGCTTGTCTAGACACGTTTTTATTGGTTTAACCACATCTCAGACAAATCTTATCTATATACGGCAGCCCTATTTGGAGCGAGTCGGCCTGGGTTATACTTACCTGAGAAACCTAAATGGCCCGATCTCACCTTAATGACTTTGACGCACTACTGCGCAACAATAATTGGTCCGATTAATGAGATATTGCTATGTAAATGTTCGTAATTGTAAGCGCTACAAGTTTTGTGGGAACAATTTTTTGATTGCGATTGAAAAAAAGGAGTTATTCCGAAAATACCAATTTTTCATCCCCCTTGTTCTTAATGAATCACCTGTAGGTCATTAAATATTGCAAATACGAAAAAATGTCACATATGCAAATTTGTGGAGAATGTTTTTCTGAATAAAGTAAGTAATGACACTTTTTTCGGTAAAATACGAATTAACGTCGTAAAATGCAAAAACTCCATTCACCCCTAAAACCAATATGGCGGCTAATTCACAAGGGGTAGGAGGTCGCATTTTTGGATTTAGACTCTCCATGGACTACCCAACCCCCACACAAAATATTTTCTTTTCCGCATGAAATGCATAATTCGATGCCTTTTTCGTCTAATTTGACTGGACTATCAGCAGTAATAAAAATCTGGGACGCATTATTGAACAACATACAAAACTGAAAAAAATAAACACCAGAGTTAAAAACTTCACTTGAACCTCAATGAAAAAAAAGTGAGCGGGCCAACATGGCTTCATACTGAGAGAGGCCTTCGCAAAATGGCGGTCGACAGGATTATTATTACACATCCTTATCTTCAATAAGAACTATGCCATAACAGAGGAGCCCCCGGATAGTTCGTGTTTTGACGCGTTACTGTACACGTATGGGGCTAAGTCTATAGTTCAGGATCAGGCTACGGAATTCATAGGCCCTATACATGAACCTAACGATTCAATTGGGCACACATCCTACTGTTCTTCAAACAGATCTAATAGCGATCACACATGCACTGTGCAATGGAAATCACCCAACGCGGAATCGCAAACAAAAATCTATTGATCCTAACGGACAACAAGGGAGCTCTGGAGATACTCAGGGGCCCAAAGATTTGCTCTTAGTTTGCCCTGGAGGCCCATGTCTATAAAGCTGGAAATCACGATTTTCACTTGTTTATTACTCATGGCCTACTCAATTTAAAATACAACTATAAGCACCATTGCTATCACATTTTCTCAGACAATCTGAAAATGCAATAATATATGGGATGTCCCATTTAAAAAAACAAAGATGGCCATTGCTTTCGCCATTTTTAAATGTGCTGCCATCTTGGTAATATTTCATTTTGACTCGTTATTAGGTATGTTGCCTAAGTTCCAAATTTCAGATTCCTAGATCAACTAGAAATCGAACTTTTTCTAATGTGGCGTTTCAATCAATCACCCTGTAGACAGGCCATTAAACCAGAGGCAGCATGCACTTCAACCAGGGAAATCATGTGAATCGGCCTTATATCAACTGATGAGGTTCGAAAAATCACTGGATAACAAGGAAATTGCTCTTGGGGCGTTTCTTGATATTGAAGTGGCATTATTTGATAATACCTCATTCGAGTGCGTGATCTCGACTGTCAGAAGGCATGGAGCGAACGACACCATTACTAGGTGGCTGAAAGCTATGCTGTTAAAAGCTAAGGAGGTAAATCTACCATATTTCTTCAACGAACAACTGCAGGTGAGCAGCCAGGTCAAGTATCTAAGAATTAACCTTGATACGAAACTGACATGGAACTCACACCTGCAGAAGATCATAGATTAAAGCAAAAGGGCCTTGATGTCATGCAGAAGGTCCTTTGCAAAAACATGCGGCCTGAAACCACGTGTGGTTCACTGGCTATACACAGCCGTGATCAGACCCATAATGACATATATGGATGCCTGATCTGGTGGTCCAAAACCAGCCTGACACAGGCTAATATGAAACTCCAAGGTGTTCAAAGACTGACAGGAGGATGGATGTATTGATGATTGACATGATTGATGGATGATTGACAGGTCTGTGGATAACGGGAGCCATGAACACCACATCAACAGCAGCCTTAGAAGCTATACTAAACCTACCTCCTCTTAATATATATATCAAGAGCGAGGCGAGGATAGGGGCATATAGGCTGGAACAAAATAACAACTGGGATAAACTAGGACCACTAGGTCACTCCAGAATAGCTCATTTCATCAATGATCCATTACTTGTGAGGTACTCTGATGGGATGAGCCCTAAAATCACATTATTTGAGAAAAGCTTCAAAGTCTTAATCGACTGGGAAGAATGGAAACAAATGGAAGAGCTATGTCTGAAAGAGGACTGATCTGGTACACAGACGGTTCCAAAACAGACTTGGGAGCAGGAGCCAGCTTGTATGAATACAGCATGTCTGTATCATTTGGGAAGCACGCCACAATCATGCAAGCTGAAATACATGCAATACAGCAATGTGTCGGAGAATGTATGAGAAGGAGCTATAAGAATAAGGAAATCTTCATACTCTCCGACAGCCACGCCAGCCTGAAAGCTCTTGCATGCTACAAAACCAAATCGAAACTGGTATGGGAATGCATCAACGACCTCAACGATCTGGCTAAACAAAACAAGGTAACACTTTACAAGGTAACAAGGTAATTGTTTGGGTGCCGGGTCACCGAGGAGTAGCTGGTAATGAAACGGCGGATGAACTGGCCAAAGAGGCGGCAGTCGCCTTCACTGGACCAGAACCAATGTTTGGAACTACCAGAAACATGGTACGTGGCGCCATAGCTAGTTGGACAAGTAACCAACCCAAAGCATATTGGAATCACATACCAGACAGCCAGGCAACAAACATAGCAAGTTAATGGTAAAAGAACCATCTCCAAACCTTGCCAATGAACTACTACATTTAAACAGAATGCAAATTAAAACAGTTAAATAAAATAAATATCGTATGGCTGTGGTAAAGCCCAAGTGTCAGAAGTTTTTAAGTAGCCTCAAGGGCCTCTGACGTAACTTAACGAACCGGGACCCCCTTTTTAACGTACCTCCCGGAGCACGATAATTAAAACAGTGGTGGGACTTCTCATAGGACACTGCTACCTGAGACAACACCTGAAGAAGCTGGGTATCTTCAATGGAGTACCAACATTCAGACTATGCAATGAGGAAGACGAAACAGCTTCCCATGTAATTTGATTGCCCAGCACTCAATCGAACCCGACACACAATCATGGGGAACAATACCAAGGACATTACGTCGGGGAAAGCCTTGGCTAGTAAACTTCTGAACCTTGTTGTAAGGGGTACAGAGTTATTTGAATAGCCATTAGCCAAGAACTAATAGCTACGGAAAGATACAATAAGCCTAAATGGCTGCAGCATCAGGGACCTAAAAACCGACTTCCATGTCTAGCAACAAACAACATGTTAAGCTAGACTTTGAGTTGGATTAACGTCCTGACTGTATATCGGTATTATTTTTGGTATTTTCTTTATTGTCTGTAATTTTTGCCTGGCTTTTGTAAAAGGGAGTTTGTATCCTGTGAGGCGTGAGGTAGTGGTTGTAAAAGAAGCAAAAGCACGATGTTTTATATTCCATGCTCCGTTTTGTATAAGAATATGGCTTCCTTAATAAAAAATTCAATTCCTAAAAAGCGTCGCATTTTTATTCTTGATATCCCTTTAACATGTTTGAAATTGGTATCCCACCTCACCCTGTATGTATATTCAAATCGATTTTATTTAATTGCGAGTTACATAAATATGTTGATTGTGCATGGTTCTTACTACCAATAACACTTGACTATATTATTATTATATTATATAATAATTATATTTGCTAAATGTATTGATTAAGGGGAATAGTTGAGTGTTATTTAATTCATCAGTGGTTATTTATTATAATGGTAATTATTATTGTTATATTCTTTCAATATACACGATTTTCAGGAAAAAAAAACGCATTAATTGGTAATTGAAAACTTCGGCTGATTAAGTCATCAAAGAAGTTTGAGAAACAAAGTTGTGCAACTGCACGGTCAGAAGTCATTTTTACAATGATTCTGATAATATTATTTAACGGTTGGATTGACTCATCTCGCCCATAATAAGGTCAAGTACCTATACAAGTTATAGGGCAATTTAGTAATTTTTTTTTCAATGTTTTGGGAAAGTTTGATTTCGTAGTCACCACTGTATTTTTAAGCCTTAATAATTCGGTGAAATCTATTTTGAGGTTATAGGCCCATTAGTTTCCGAGATATGGCCGGTGGCCAGCCTTAAGTAGACACCCTGTATACCTAAGTTAGTGTATGAGTGAGTTGTCCTCCCCATATACCTGTATGAACTACTTTATAATGTTCTTATTGTTTTTGATTAGTTTTGGTTCTGTTTCTGCAACTGTTTTGGAATGGTCTATAACAGTAGTACTAAGTAATATATAGGTGCCAAGCAGACACGATCATGCACCATACCTATTAAAGAATTAAGTCATGTTAAGATTGATTTGAGTAAATAGTCTAGTTTTAGTCCCACTCTGTATAGATGCAATAATAATCGTGACCACACATGCATTCAAAGGGCAAGGTGATACATATTATAATGTAGCAAACTATTTCATACATACACGCTATGAGACAGTAAATATATTTCCTGCTCGTTTAGTGTACATACCATTATACACAATGTAAGTACTTTATTAATGTGAGTCCAAGATTACTTTTGATATCCTCGCCATTTCCCAGGCTCATTGTGAGTTTGAATTTAGCATAAATAGGTTGGGAAATAAATCTGCTTTTTACACAATGTCTTCATTAAGGTTTTTAACATGATGCACATTA
Source organism: Malachius bipustulatus (assembly GCA_910589415.1). Classification (NCBI taxonomy): domain Eukaryota; kingdom Metazoa; phylum Arthropoda; class Insecta; order Coleoptera; family Melyridae; genus Malachius; species Malachius bipustulatus. Next base: position 10,325,642 of record OU342632.1, read on the forward strand.
TAAATTATTTTACAAGCATAAATTTTCAGTCATCAATGATATATCCGCGAGTAAAAGCTATTAGGTATATGTATTATTGAAGCGTGGCAAAATTTAAAAACTATAGGAAGGTACCACCTACATACGATCATAATTATTGTAAATAGTACTTTTCTCAAGTAAAATTTTAAATAGGTTACCTGTGTTTCGTAACAATTGAATCACAAATTTTATTCGTCATATATTTTAGAATTCTAGTCTTATTTTGACGATGAGATAAATTATTGCATATACCTAGCTCGAAACGTGCTCAGTAAAACAATATAAACGATGATTCAGTTATTTCAGCACGTAAGAAGTAAGAAGACTTACTTCAAATTCCTTGTGCCCATTTTCAGTAAGAACGTTGATAATTGTTGTGATGATCAGTGAGTGTTGTGTTGTTCCAGAACAACTATGACGTGAGGAATGGATTTTGATAAGGACCCTTCACTGCAAGACTGGACACGAGAGCAACCCTTGGCGGTGCTCGCTTTGGACAGCGCCGACAGAGCCGTGTTACGTATTGCAGGTTAGTGCCTTCTTCTATTGTCTTCATATTTGCAGGTCAGGTCAGACTACATTCTTGTTCTCACGGTTTATTCGTGTTATAGTTCTGCATTCAAGTTATGTTGGACGAATTATAGGCGATAATTTGCCGAAAATTACCAATAGTTCATACAACACCTGTTGAATATTTAATTTATTTAAATCACGGATTTGTTTTGTCTGTCAATAAATGTATTTCAACATGTTCACTTTCGTTAACTTGTGCCGTGTTGAATTAAAATAATAGATATACACGATTTTATCCAATTAAGTAAGGATAAAGTTAATTAAAAATATTACAATATGGGGACGCAACAAGTATAATATTAGTGTGTATTTCAGGGGAACTTACACCCCATTCGAGGCTTCCGGTCAGCTCCTACAACCCCTATCGTGATGGGATGTGCGTGTTTTAACAAACTGCTAATCAGAATTGATAGAGCATTTGTGAATCTATGTATCTTTCAAATTAAGGCTATTTTTTTTTATCAAAGGGTACTAGGTATAATCTACGCGAATTTCGAACTTCAGGTCGAAAAATTTAATTTCTTGTCCGTTGGCCATTAAAATAATTGTTATTTATACATTTATTTTATTTTAACACATGAAATTGAACAGTAATTATCTCATTGCCAGGGTAACATGACAGCCTGCCGTCATGTTACCTGATCTTAAGGAAAAAATTATGTGTAGGTCTACAATAATAATACCCAGATAGATATTACCACGGAAACATATGAAATGGAAAGTTCAACAATGTTCAAAATAATAATCGTTGCGGGGAAACATATCCGATAATATTATTCAAAATCTATTTTAGTTGCATTGTTGAGCTCGAATTTGAACAACGATGTCACATTGAAAAATTTTGTTGAACTCAGGGAACAGGTAAACTTTGAATGCCTGTAATTCCGTTCCCGATAATAATAAAAATAAAAAGCAAACGCTATCGTAATAGTTATGTCAAATCATGTGCTTTGCCAGTGGAGGTTGTTTAAATTTGACTGCCGTTTTGATTTAAAGTTTAGAAAAAGAACACCCTATATCTCGGTAACGAAGGCGAGGAAACAATTTTTGTTTTAAATTTACAGTCTTTCTGAACATCCTCTACAACACCCTGTATACCGTGTCCGCCATTTCGAGATCACCCTGTATTTAGGACGAATATTATTATTTAAAAAATTTAATCAACAAAATTATTAAGGGTTCTATACAATTATTATTGCACAAAAAATGTTGTGTATACTGCCCGCGTCATTCTTTAAGCCGCTTGCTCGGCCTCGAGGACGTTGAATAATGACACGGCCGCAGTATACACAACATTTTTTGTGCAATAATTGTATTGAACCCTTAATTGTTGATGAAACTTTGAAAATACATTATAATTTTCGTGGTAAATATAATGACGGCCGGCTTTCATGTTACCATGGAAATAAAATAATTATTAATTATTATCCATTCTCATGTGTAAAAAAAAAGAATATAAATAACAATATTAGTTTAATGGCCGTTGCTATGACAACGGTCGCAAAATTGAATTTTGCGGCCTGCTTGGCGACCCAAGCCTGCTTAGCCACGCTTCGGCCAACCACACTCTCGGTCAGGGAGAGGGACTTCGAATGATTTTCAGCTTTTTTTTCATTATTTACAGTTTTTATCAAAAATATTTGATTTGCTATAAAATTATCGTAAACTGAAAAAAAAATCGTCATTGAAACGCCGCAGCCAGCCTCGCTTTCACTTTCGAAAAATCATTTTTGCTCAAATTTTCTTGAAAAAAAAGTTTTGCTTTCCATGTTTCCAATCTCGATTTTTCAATTTTTTCAGGATATTTCAGCAACGACTGAAAATATCCTGATTTTTTTCAGATTATTACTCGAAATAAAAATACGCTACTTTGCCCCAATTTAACCGATCTCGTATCTCTACCGATAAGCGAGATACCCATGTAACCAAAGATAGCCTTGAAAAACGGACACCCTGTAAACTTGAGAAATTGTAAAAAATAATTTTTGCTGAAATTCTGCTCGAAAAAGTCCGAAATTTTATAATAATGCCGGCCACGCTTTCGGTCACGAACTTAACAAACAGAAAAAAATATTTGGCTGTAATTTTCTCAAAAAAAATCATAGTAATTGCCAGCCGTGTTTCTTGGCCACAGACTGAATAAACTGAAAATATCATTTTTGCTGAAATTTTGCTCAAAAAATCCATCATAATGACCCGTCACAGACTTAATAATCTAAAAAAATCATTTAAGCTGAAATTTTGCTCAAAAAAATATGACATTCTACAATAACGGCCAGGCACGATTCCAGCCACGGACTTAAGAATCTGATAAAAATTCTGGCTGAAATCTTGCGGAAAGAAGTCCGAAATTTTAACATATTGGCCCTTCGGCCACGACTTGATAAACTGAAAAATGCAATTTTTGCTGTAATGTTCTCAAAAAAGTCCAAAAATCCATAATATTGGCCAGCCACGCTTTCGGCCACTACTTAATAAACTGAAAACAAAAAAAAAAAAACCTGGCAGAAATCTTGCAGAAAAAGCCCGCAATTTTAAAATAATTGCAAACCTCGCTTTCGGCCACTACTTAATTAACTGAAAAATGTCATTTTTGCTGTAATTTTGCTCAAAAAAAAACTGAAAAACAAAGTTTTTTTTACTGAAAATATGCTGAAAAAGGTTCGAAATGTTATAATAATATTTATTATTATCAACAAAAAAAATATATATTATATATTTTCCATTCAAGCCATCAATAACGAAAAAAATTTTTACTGGACATTAATCGAAGTTTCTCTCCCTGGCCGAAAGCGTGGCTGGCCGAAGTGTGGCTAACTTGACTTGGATTGCTTGGCGTACGCGAAGTTGCTACAACGAAGTTGCACAAAAATAATAACTATTTTTGGAGTAAAAATATCAAATGTGCAGCAGCTATTAGTCTCAGTAATAAACATGAATGTCACTGAACCAACTTTGAGACTTGGGGTGCATTTACATTTGCGAGCCGAGCGAGAGCCCAGTTCGCGAAACTCTCGCGAGCCTCTAGAGCTTCGGACGAACTGCTCGCGAATCTCATGTCGGTTTTTTCTGGCGAATACGAAGGTGTTGCCACTTCAGATTGGGACAGCGTTTTGCGAATTTTTTTTCACTTCTGCTGCTCACGAGCATCTAATCAGTGAGTTCTTTATTCAGGTCAGTGTGCAACCAACATTGTTGGTTCCTCCTTTTTCTTGTATAAAGTAGCCATCGCTAATGAATTAAAAATCATCATTATTATTACCTATATAGTGTAATTCCCTCGGTAATTCCCAAACCGCAAATACTTGATTGCAAGTAAATAATAAAATAATAAAAAATATTGCATAGTTGTCTAATTAAAATTTATATCAATGACTACTACTTGTGGTTCGCGGTGGGTTCGTCCCTTTCCCATGGTTCGCTGGAGGTTCTTTTTATGAAAATAATATGCAACCGCTTGCGAATCTCACGGCTCCCGTTCGGCTTGTATATGTATAGAACATGGACCTTTATATACATATTACATACATTTACGAATATTCAAAAGATGTTCAGCCACATCTTCTAAAGCAAGTGTTTTTCGATACCTACTGGATGGTATCCATTTTCTTTATTCTTTTATTCTTGAATCTAACCGAACCTCCTGTCTTTGATAGTAGTTATTATGTTATGATGATATAACCCCACTCGCGCAGGAATGAAATGAGATTATGCTGCAACTAGCAATTTAAACAATTATTAGAAAGAAAATACATGTGTGCCCCTTTATGAAAAAGGTAAAAGGTCGGATAAAAATACGCTAAATACGACGGTGAATTATTACACGGTGGTCACTTTCAACTGGCTCACAATTGGGATCTCCTAAACCGTATAGAAGATCCAGAGTCGGTAGAAAAAAGCTGCACAATTTTATGCTTTAGACAATAAGAATCTGAAAAAAAGGATAATTTCAGTCGTTGCTGAAATAGCCTGAAAAATTTTATTTTTAAAAGAAATCACAGAATTACGAGTAGGTACCTATGTCAACATGAAGTCACGTTACTCGCCTTATAGTTTTTTAATTATTGTTCTATGATATTCGGTATAAAAAGTTGTATTAAAAAAGAATAATTTTTTTTTTAATGTTAGTAATTTTTGGTTTCCGTGATTTTATATTGAACGACATAAAAACTAATATGGTGGCCATAAGAAAAACAAAAGTTGACTATGAAAACTCTGGAATGAAAACTGAAAAAAAAACCTACTGAAAAAAAAATTAAAACTGAAAAATCTAGTCGGCTTTGAAAACTTTTGTAATATTAAATTCGAACTTTCGATGACTTATGAAAATAATCCACTTTCAATAATAAAAAAGATATGGCAAAAATTAATTTTTCTCGATATCTCCGTTTTTCAGGATATTTCAGCAACGACTGAAGATAACCGAGTGACCATTCTGTAAACAGGGTGTATCATAAATACACGGCAAGCTTTTATGGGTAGCAAAGGGGCGTGAAAACACTGAAAACAAACTTCTTTTTCATAAACAATTGTCCAAAAACGCTTCGTCTTCGAGTTACTAGGTATTAAAGTTTATCAAATATTTAATTTTTTTTAACATCTAAAAAATGTTTCAGCTGATTTAATTGATTTGTGAGAGTTTGTTGCTAACTTTATAAGCCAGCCTTTGATTTCATTACAGTTTCAGAAAGAATTTCATGGTCGTGCTTTCGGTCGTGCTCTTAGGGCAACCCCGAGTTTTTTGCCTTAGAAAATAACACCCAGTATTTCTTTTTTTTAGATCAGTGAACTGAGAACACAATTTCCTTTGTACTCGATGTTTTTGCGTATCTTGCTTCGTTTTAGAGAAAAACAAAAAATAAGAAGTAAGGGAGCAAAACAATTTAAGCGACAAAAAAGCTGTATTATTAGCTCAAATATGGAAAAAATATTAAAATTAAAAAAAGTCAGTGGCGTACATTTTTTTGCAATAATATTGGTGAGGATGAAAAAAAACTTTAACACCCTATATCTCTAAATGAAGTGTTTTTGGACAATGTTTATGGGGGGGGGGGATGTTTGTTTTGACGCCCCCTATACTACTCATAAAAGTTTGCCGCTATAATTATGATTCCCTCTGTACCTATGCAGTACAAAATATTTTAAGCGAGTTATGAGGTGGATATTTAATGTGTTCGCAGAACCAGAACGGAAGCGATCTGGAACGTTCATTGCTCATTTCCCGATCATTTCCTGCTGCCTAATTACACGCTCAGATCACTCCCACCCTTTCCATCCCGCAATGTTCCGCGAACACTTTAATTTCTACAAGAATATTCCAGTTATCAGTTAATTAGTTCTAACCCTGTATAATTTGAATAAAATCGCATGTTTTATAGTAAATCGTACGAGTTACTAGCATTTTGTAAAGCCCCTTTGTTTAACTGGCTCTCTTATTTAAAATTTGGTTGTAAACTTTTTAACTCTTTGTAACTCTTTTAACTACCTACCTATACTTTTTAACCTATTTAACACATTTAACACTCTTTAACGCTCGATTTGGAAGAGTCATTTTTCATTAAACCATTTTCATTTTTTCACCTCAATGAATCTCATCTCAATGAAATCGAACGTGTGGTAATTATAATTTACTACACAATTCAGAATGCAAAGGATAGTGTTGTCCAAATATTGGAAGATAGTGTTTCCCAAATCCTACCCACATCCATCAGTAGTTTTGTCAGTTGCGTTTTTGCATGATTAGAATCTCGATTAAAACGGCAACAAACGTCTCAACGAAAAAACATGTCTGCAAAAAAGTCGCTGCTTTACACCCATGATTCAAAATAGGTACTTTTCTCTGTATCTCGCTTGTGCGCATAGAATTTGCTACATTAGATTCAAAAACTGTGGAATCTGTGTGTTTCACTATAATATGGTTTCGAATTGCTTTAGAGGATAAGGGATAAAGGAAAGGACAAAGGAGGGTACGTGTTCGAAGCAATTTTTGGGAATTCCCATCTGTCAGTCAACAGATTTTTCCGATCAATGCAATAATCTTTATGCCACAATAAAAATTAGTTCCAGATGGAATCTTATTTTATCAGCTGAGAGATATGGTGGTCATGGAACTGTCGATAGAAGGAATCAAGATCGCCCACCAAACGACGGTCTTCAAAGTATGTATGGTAATATCCGGTGGTGATTGGACTAATGGAACGGGACAAAATTGAAATTGATGGTCACTATTTCAGATTCCCACAAAAATTTCAGCGATATAACTGCAGGTCGGATGTAAAAATGCTGAGTAGAGCGATTAAACAAACTGTTTTTTTACTGTTTGTTTAATGCATAGGTACTAACAGGCTTGTCAGCTAAGACAAATTATAAATGTGCTTGTTGCTTGTTGTCACATTAAATAACGACGCAGGAAATTGTTATTCTGAATCATAGTAACACCTATGCGATTCTTCTGATTGCATTTCCCACGTATAAATTCATGCACGCTCGCGTTTTACTGGCGTTGATTTTGAAAAAATATAAGGTAGCACGTTAGGTATACCTGAATCCTATTCCATTTTTTGTGACTGGTTGCAGCGTTTACTTCATCGTATGTTTCAGTAACCCAACCCGCGGAATAGAATTTTAAAGAGTATTAATGTTGAATTAAAATGTTAAGACCGCCATTTTCGATTATTAATTTAAAAAAGGATGTGTTACGATTTTCTATCATATGCTGATGGATGATAAATAAAACTATTACCTACACCTAAATGTTTAAAAAAATTCTACTGTAAAACATTAGTGTTTCATTTATCATCCATCAGTAGGCAGAGATTCTACCGAGGATGCTACAAAGTAAGGGTTGAAAACGTAAATTTTATCATATTTTGCACTTTCCTGCAAAAATTTCCAAGGGTATTATGGTTTTAATAGAGTAACTTTTCTTTTCTCAAAAACACAAGTTATATGTTTAATAAAAAAAATACCAATTTATGATTTTTATGGACAAAATAAACGATTTTTTTTATAAAAGTCATCCTATTATTTTTTTGGTTGTGCTGGCATGTGCCTAGAGAGAATTTTTCTTTATATTTTTCAATTTTTTTCGAAACGCTAGTTGTGTCGTAATGTACCCCAGGTGTCCCAACACTAGTGTCCACCTCCTAAATGGAGCTTAATTTTAAAGATAAAAAATTGAAACTTTGAGGATTTGTGTACTTGATATAGGACCACGGAATGACATAATTAGTTTCATTAAAAAACATTTTTAATGTCTTTTTAATAATCACATTTTTCATGACTCCATACTACGACACTGTCCAGTGCAGGTTCAGTGTGCCGGCTAGCCCAGCAAGAGCCGTCCTTCTATTTATTTGGGCCTTATTCACTTTGGCATAAAACTTTATTGCACCTACCTTTTTCAGATTATATTGATTATACATAAAATATATTGTTCAGATTATATTGTCTACCTGTCTGCTATATAATTATATTTTATTTAATTAAAGCCTTATAATTAGTTTTTTCACATTTCTTTCAAGCGATATTGATTTTATTAATCGATTTCTACGTGTGTATTGAAAAAAAATCGATTTTTTTTTCGACAATTTACCACCATATTACTGTTTTTTTATCGCTGGCGCCCGAACAAAATTTTTTTTTAATGAAACTGATTATGCCATTCCGTGGTCCTGTATCAAGTACACAAATCCTCAAAGTTTCAATTTTTTATCTTTAAAATTAAGCTCTATTTAGGGGGTGGACACTAGTGTTGGGACACCCGGTACACTGGTTTTGCTGCTATGTGCCATAGAGAGAAAAAAAAACAAAAAAGTGGTTTTGATAAAAATGGAAAACGGACAAAAAATATATTTTTTGTAAAAAAAAATTTATATGAAAGTTTTATATGAATCATACAATCATGAATGGATGGTGATTATGGCATAAAAACGTTCCAGATTGATTTTTTGACAAAACCCTGGTTTGAACTTCAGTTGTGATTCAACACTCGCTCTAAGAGCCTCGTAGGTTTAGAATGAAAGGATTTTATAATTCTTGTACCTACTAATTTAATTCCTGCTTTTACACGCTTTATTCGAATAATTTTCTAAAATATTCGCCACGTTTCCTGTAAACTAGAACAGATCTCAAAGTTCTTTCAGGATTCATTACAAGGGTTTGTGCTGTGTAATAAGGGTAAAGACTATTATAGTTGATATTCTCTCTGAATTTTATTGGGTTATTAAATTTCTAATAACCCTCAGAGCTAATTGCATTCATTAATTTAGCGTCTAGACATATCTAAATAGATTTAAGCCCAAACAGGGAGTTTCTTGTGACAAATATTGCTGTTTCAATTGTTTATTATAAGTTGTTTTGATATAAATTACTTGAAATTTTGATGTGCAAGTAGATTAATTAAAATAATATGTAGGAAAGTAATACCGCAAATGATCAATAAATTCAGTAAAGATCAAAGCAAAGTCCCTGCGACGTCGTGGACGTCGGTCTGGCCGTCTTTAATTCTATAATAACTTTGCACAAGTACCACAACGCGTTGGGTGGCGCACCGCCACGTCAAGTGAACTAAAAATATATTGCACACAAATAATCCAAATATGTAATCGAAATTACTTACCATATTTATTTAAAAACGCATAATTTACTTTGAAAAAAGCTAAAAATACTTATCCTCTTCGAAGGATTGCAAAAGAACCCATCCGGATCAAAGGACCAAAATTATTGATATAAATAGAATAAATAATTTTGGGTTGCAGTCAAACAGTTTGAATTACGAATAGGTTGTAAGAGAAAATATTTGATTAATTTACATTCAATAAGAGGTCTAAATAATGAGAGAAAAGTTGCACCTTCCGATCAATTTTACAAGTAGATTACTGGTTCGTTTCTTTGATCAGACATAAAATTAAGGGGGTTGTTGTACTGTTACTATTGGATGGCGTTATGCTGGGTAAAAAGATATGGAGGAAAGGGGTTATAAACCCCAAGCGACTAGACTAAACCTTCAAGGCCCTTTTCGAAAATCACATTGGCCACCATCACCCCAAATTTTTCATAAACACTCGAAATCAAAAGGATCGAACCCACGATCCTGAATGCTGGAATGCCATGTTGTTACGTTTCTTCAGGAGAGATGACCGTATACAAACAGTCAGTAAATCACCCACTTCCGGTTATACCGGCTTTAGGTTATATCAGTTTTATTAGCTTTTTTTATTTCAAATGGGACACCTGTATATTATTACATTTTTAGATTGTCTGAAAAATACCATAAGAATGGTTTTTAGAATGGTTAAATCAGATTTTTCAAAGCCCTACAGTATGAAAATTTGAACTACATGATAGAATGCCATATGAAAAGTTATGTAAATCGTTTTCCGATGTCTTGAGCCATTTCCAAAATATTTGGTTTCCAATGTTGAGCATTGGAGACTCATGAGCGTTGAAAATTGAAATTAACAATTTTCATATTTATTTATAACCCTTAAATTACTCGTTACGAACTTCAACTGAAAAAAACCATGGATTTTCTCATACAATCTGAAAATGTAATAATATATACAGTCCCATTTAAAATAAAAAAAAATGATGGCTACTTCCGATATAACCGGAAGTGGAATGGGGCTGTAAATATTTTAGTTTGATTCCTCGAAATGGAAATGAGATATGTATAAATTTTCAGACTTTTCTGTTAATGAATGAATAAGATACCAAGTTTTCAATGCTGCCGCATAGTGTTCCTAGAGGGACCTAAAAAATATCGGGTGTTCAATAATTAACACGTCCTGAGTTGGCTTTGGAGGTCGAAACGTAGGTATGTCATAACTTGATTTTCTATTAATATGGAATAGTAGACTTATTAGTAGACTAGTCTATTCGATTTTCTTTGATTGTGATCCGCTGTCACAGTTACGTTACTAACTGTAACTGTTATTAGTTTTGAGTTGTTTCACAATAACTATAATTTTACTTCCAGTTGTTAGTCTAGTCTCAAATCATCGGTATTTCATCCGTAACTCTAAATTATTCAGTAGGTATGCGTCAATAAATAGTCGTAAACAGGGTTGCTCGCGATGAGTATCTCAAAGTAACAGGTTATTTTAGATCGTCTCTGCTCCCTAATTCAGTTCTCCATCGCTAGTCCAAGCTCAATGAAATGGATGTAATATGACGTTTCTGACATTTTAGCATTATTAATTTATCGGTTAATAAAGTAAATAATCAAGAAGATTCATTTTCATTTTTTCATCAGACGAAAAAAATAATTACTAAGGTTTGGTTATTCATTTATAATGTTGAAATTAATTAAACGCGCTCAAGTAAAAGAGCGAAAAACTGCTATAGGTAGTTGAAAGTTTTTTCCCAATGGGAGTAAACTTGATGGAAGTGGATGTTGTTCTCTTTAGATCTGTCTGGAATAATTATCATGTGGCGGAACCCAAGAATTACTTCTAGTTCCTCATCAAACTCTGTGCTTGGATGGAATGTTTCTGTAAGAGCCTGTTCACAAACTTCTTAGAAAAGGTGCTCACTTTTGATCTTATCCAGTGATATAGCAGTGAAAGTACACCTACTTCGAGAGATTCCTGGCAGGTCAAATTTTTGTCAATAGTTTCCCCAAAACTTAGTTATCACCAAGACTTTTTTGCAGTTTTATCGTGGCTCAGAATATCGTGTAGGCTAGTTCCCAGAGTTACAGAACAGGGATTTGTTGGTTTGAAAACTTCCGAAGCAACCAATTTAGTGAAAGAGATCTGTGAAGATCGACTTATCTGTCGTAATATGCCGATACCCTAGCCAGCCAGATTCTTCAAGCTTAAATGTGATTTCTTTCTATGCATTTACATTGATGACTCGATATTTTGTGTGAGACTGTTAACGAAGTTAAGTCAAGTAATCGAGAGGAGAAGTTCGTCGAGATAAACGATACGCCTGGGGAACAGTTAGGTACTGAGTGCCTTTAGTGGAGTGAGAAACCGTGTATTAAAATGTGTCCAGGAGAATCCGTAAATGAATTAATTGTTGATTTTGAACAAGTTTGAAAACATTTTTGTATAGACAATGCAGTGAAGAGACCTTTCAAATGATGTATCACATGGCCTATCTTCTCATTTAAAAAAAATCAAGATGGCGGCCGTATCGTAAAATTATTTGGCAAAAATCTTTTTTTGTTGTTAAAAGATGGGCAAAATTGTCAAACTTGATCCCTGAATTTTCTCAGAGCGATATGTTAACCTTTTTGACAACAGAACCTTGGTTCCATCATACTTGACAGTTCCAACTCTGAGTATACCCTCGCACGAGATGCCCTCGCATCTAATTAATAACCATCACCTAAAACTGGGTCAATAAACCAGAACTAACCCCTAATCTAATAGACTATATTAACTTTTGACAGACCTAAAAAGCTTCTGGCCCAGACGAACATGTTAAACGTAGAGTCCCTATATATCGAGGGACTCTAGTTAAACAAATCACATCTCGATATAATTTTTTTATAGTTAATTTTTATCCTTACTTGCCATATTAGAGAGAAGTTGTGAAGTTGTTTGTTGTCTTCCTGGTTTGATTTTCACATGAACTCCTTGTTTTTGGTTATCTGGACATATATCTATCATAAACTTCTTCAAGAAATTAACACACCACCAAGAAATAACCAAAAGTTTTTTTTTTTTTTAGTTTTTGTCAAAACTACTTGTCCGATTTGGGCAAATTTGTTTTTGAATGACATGTTGTAGTGTTTCAGTGTTTTCATATAGTAACCTATTTTTTTCTAAATAAAGGGTCGAGCAATAATAATGTGTTTTTTTCCTAAAATTTCAACTTGAAATTAAAATAATTAAACTCTACCCCTATCTTTTTGTGACATTTTGTTTTTTGATTCACTCTATTATCTTGGTTAACTACTACAAGAGAAACATAATTTTATAACATAAAGAGTTTTCATTAATTTTAATTAGCAATAAAGCACTAAAGTGAGAACAGTCTATTTATCTGATGACAGTAACTGTCATCAGATAAATACAGTGGTCAAAAAGCATTTTATAGAAGTCTCTTTCTATCTCGATTTTCATATTAGTTCTTATGGTATTTTTTTTTTCAAAGTCCTTTATTTTCATTAATATGCAATTATTAAATTTAATCTAGAAAAATCTAGACAGGTGGTACAGTATTAAAAACAAATACGGTCCTGAACGAGGGCTTTAAAATTCTCTGATCCGGCCCATTTTTAATAGGTCGTATATTTCGGGGTGTCTAAGTACGTCCCTGCGAAATTGAATCCTGATCCGTGCAACTTTTGGATATTCAGAATATTTCCTAGGTTTTTCCCGAAGAATCCCGAAATTCCCGAAAAAAATACTCTTCTCGGTAATGGATCCCGCTCATTTTCAATAGTCATGACTTATAGACATTTTTGGGAGGGAAGAGTACGTATTTTCAACCCATCAGGAAAAAGATAGGGCTGGAGTTTGATTTGAATTAAGTTGATATTGTAATTCTTGCAAGAGTGTTTTAAATTTTAGGGAAAAAACACCTTGTCATTGCTACACCCTGTGTTTATAAAAAATATGTTTCCATATGCAAACAATAATCCAATAACTTTCTGAAAGAGAACCTGTCATTATAAAAAAAATGTGGTGCGTTAATTTCTTGGAGAAGTGTATTTTATCACAGTTTGGGTATAGGTATGATTTAATTGCTATAGAACGTGAAATGGAAATTGTATTTTCATCATTAAAAGGACATTTACTCGTTAGTCACGTCATACTTTGCAATAAATAAATGAAAAAAAATGACAAGTGAAAGTGCATTTACCACCAGATTTGCAATGCCGATACGAGATTTAGTTTAGATTTAGTATTTGTCACAGGTTACAGTAATTTCAATTATGTCATCAAAGTCGTCAAGTTTAGTAGTAGGTATGCAGCGTAACGTAAGCAATATAAATATCTTTCTTAATTTTTCCTGTAAATACCATCTCCACCTCTGTCATAATAGGTATAATGTTTTGAATAATTAGTCATATTATTTCATTTCCAATTCCAGACCACTTATGCTTGTCAAGTTGTATAACTAACGGCTGCTAAACAAAAACTAATCAACATACCTACCTAAGTAGAGTTTACATAAAAAATAAATATTAGATTTCCATAATAATTACACCTAAAAGAATTTGAATTTATTTTGCCGCATTATTACAAGTCGTACATGCGTAGCAGCGATCAGGGAAATGTGCTCGGGGCTTCGAAATTGCTCAGTAGTTTAACTGACAGCATCGTTGCCATATTTTTAGAAGTTGAAACGTAAACTTTTATGCCTGTTACATGCGTGAAAATTGTTTTCTTACAGTAAAAGTATATTTATGCAGGTACAGCTGCGTCTTGCATCTGTGTTGACATCTGCAGACTTTGTACAATTGAGACAGAAATAAAGCTCTTTCGTCTATTTTTCATAATTTTTACGACTTCCACAAGGTAAGAGGAGAACGTGATAAAATTTCGAGTAAACGAATGTAAGGAGTCATGACTTCCCGAGGACAAAGACAAGGGGTCTCAACCTTCATATTATTTTTTCTTGAAAGTTGAAATCAAAATTCAAAATATTATTTCGTAGGGTCTTTCATTATCACAGAAAAGTCTTCTAGGTTTCATTTAAAAAATATTTATGTATTATGATATTACATATACAAGGTGATTTAAATTGAGGGAAACGTCTCATTATTTCATATAATTATTATTTCTAAGTATTATTTATAAAGTTTAACAGTGGGTATTATAAATGATCATTAAGCTAACGGGCAGATTTCTCTGCTCGTTTTTTGAAGCTAATATCAACGTCAAATGACTTCTATTAACATTTTTGTAATCCCTTTCATGTCAAGAATAACTAAATTGCAAAATTTTCCACATAGTGGATACCTTCTTCAGAAACGGCCCCTGAAATATGTCCGTTAACTTAATAATGAACATTTATAATACCCACTGTAATTAGTCTAATAGGAAAATTTCGCAGTGCGGTGGTAGGTAATGCAAGAATTGAAGTATGATTTGTGTATGTGCCTATATGAACTTTCTCGTTTCTGTTACTGATTAGAAACATGAACATGAAGATCAACAACAACTACATACTGACTATGGGTTGATTAAATTGTAAAACACTCTGATTGAGATACAGAAATCGTAGATATAGAACAAGTTTAGTATGAGTAAGTAAACTCAAGGAGTCAACATTCTTTTAAGTATGATCTATTTATCTTTTATTTGCATGTAAGACATTCACCCACTCCTCTGCTTTCTTGTCATTAACTGAAACTTTTATTAATTACTTACTTCTTGCTGCTAGATAATATTACTGATGGTTATTCTAAACTATGTACCTACTTACCTATTCGAATAGTAAGTACTTTTGTCAATAAGGGGAAAACCACATTAATATCTGAGTGTTTTTTTTCGGCTTGATTTCAATTTTGAATAGAAAATTTGAGAAACGAAATGAAAACGATCGACAAGCTTTCACCATTCTGTATGTTAGGTATTAACAAGAAATATCGTCAACACCGCAAGAAGATCATTAATCGGTGTTGTGGTCTTGATACTGAGGTAGGCAACGGGCAACATGTTCCCACTTTATACGTGGGCAGGGCAGTGTAAATATGACTCGGCACGGAATGTATTTTGTGTGTTCAAGCATTAATCCATGCATATGGTGATTTCATTGATAGTGTCTTCTTCAACCTGCTAGTGAATGGGTCTTGCCAATGTCCTTACAGTGTTCTAATTCGGAAATATGCCGGTCGGCGGTCGTGAAAGATTGTGCAGTGATATGTTACTCAGTTAGTTACTTAGTCCCCAGTTAAGTAACTCAGGTTCGGTTGACACTCTTATGTCATTTACTCTGGTAATTATTTTGCGAGGATTATAAGACAACAATAATGATGAATTAAATTTTATCAAGGTAACCATGTGTCACAGTGTCCACGATATCTTGTCAAAAATACTAAAGGATTTATCTACAATTCCATACTTATCAGTCTTGAATATAAGAATACAAACAAATTGAAGTACCCAGGTACCTGTTTGTTAGGAGTAGGGTTACCTTTTTTTACCAAACTATCAATGATTAAAATACCCCTACCTACTTAATATAATTTATAATAACGCTTACTTGAACTATGAACGCCAGTCCTAATAATATAACTCTAAATTGTTTTGTTTTGTTTAATTTTACCGCTGGTTTAAAAATAATACACCTGATCTTTTTCCTCTTGACATTCAAATGTTTATATGTACATACATAACATAGTTGACTGATTTGGCCACTCCACTCACCGCTGATGATAAAAGAATTAGGTTACTAGGACCTAAAATACTGTGACCAATCTATTCCTATAGATCTAGATCTAGATCTAGATCTGTTCTGTTCTCTGTATAGGTATATTTTTAGGATCAGGAATTAAAATTTAATAAGTGTGATTAAAAAACTAATCATCTATAATCAATGTTTATAATATTATAATTATGTACTGACTCTCTTAATGGACAGAATATCCATTAATAAGGAGAGACATTAGAATTAACCTAATATCCAAGAATGTGAGATTTCTCGTGAATTATCATTATCAGTCGTGTGTAGTGTGTAAACTTTCACACGTTGTTTGAGTAAACACCTGATAAGGTCAGAATTTTTATATTCTTTAAGTAATTATTAAAAGTTGTCTTAATGCCTATTAGCTCAGTTTAACATATAAATACCTAACGGAATAAGGTAACTCTGACCACCATAGATAGGCAAGTTATTAGGTATTGGAATTTTCGAATGTTGAAAACGTTTCTGAATTATTTTTTTTATTTCACCTCAAGCTACTCGTATATAAGAAACTACGCGGAATGTGTACCAATAATTCAACTGTAGTTTTTTTTATCTTTTATTTTACCAAGTATAACTCGAATAACGTTACAGTTCATCAACATTTATCATGTCAAGATTCAGTTACTATTTCTTGTGCTCCCAAATGATGGTGGTCATTACGAAAGAGAAAAATTAGTGTTACAGACGTTAGGTGAATAAACAGACTGACCAAGCTGTATACTATACCTACATATGTATCTACAATATACATATAAGCACATGAAGTCAACCTTGAGCTAGATGTCAACCAATGCCATGCTGGTTTGTGATAATTCACTTAATACCAGGGTGTGAGTTCTTCTAAGAATGAAATGCTATCTAACAGGTAGTGAGTCAATGTCTCGAAACAATGAGTCAAATTATATTTTAAATTGATGACTTGATTGAGTAGGTACTATAGAAAATTTATCGTAGGAACAAAGTGCAGTTGCTGACCCATGAAATTTGGCCTTAATATCAATTATTATAAACTGGGAGAATAACCTCTATTCTCTTCTCTCTGATCCTATAAGAAGAAAAAACATTGCTTCAAGTCTCTTAATGCGGGAATTAGCTTGTATCAGTAGGATTAGCCGGTTGTTATTATCAGACGTAAGATAGATTGACCTCAACGGAATACTTGGTGAGTAGGTAGGTAACCAAAATTTTGACCAATTTTGGTGATTCAATCAAAAATATTGCACAAGCAAGTAGGAAGAAAGTAGGAGCCTATAATTTTTTGTTGAACACGAAAACACTTTAACAAACATGCGCAAAATATCAGAAATCTACAAATTGCATTAACAGCCTGTACCTGCCACAACTTTTTG
Source organism: Malachius bipustulatus (assembly GCA_910589415.1). NCBI lineage: Eukaryota > Metazoa > Arthropoda > Insecta > Coleoptera > Melyridae > Malachius > Malachius bipustulatus. The sequence goes on from OU342632.1 coordinate 10,342,957, forward strand.
TTGTAATATCCTGAATAACGAGTGTTGAAGTAGTATAAGTAATGGAGTATATAGATATAGTGGAGGAGAGAAAAAGATGCACATTTCAATTACCGTAACCTCTTATGACAATAAATAATAGGTACTGGTGTCATCATCATCATCAATTTGTCACTGAATTATTAATGAAAGACGTATTAGATAAATTTTGCTTGTCAATCAATCTTTTTCACTCCACTTTTCAATATCGTGAAAAAATTAACGGGCTTCTTATACGCTCTAACCTATAGAGCTTTCGAAGGCATATATTTTTCAACAAAAACTTTATTGTCATAAATTAAAAAAATATATATAAAGACATACATTAGATATAGTTAATATGTTACTCGTGATAATGCAGGTAAAAGTTACCGTACTGTAAACGTAAAAGTAATAATTCCGGTAGTGGAGACTGTTATTATCTTTTTCTCCTTCAGTCATCAAAAATTAACTAATAACCAATTATACCAACACTGGTAGTAGGAACGGCCTTCAGACTTTAAACATTTCCTATTAACTCCTTAACAACCACTCAAATCTTCTATAATATCATGTATTCGTTTTTTATGACACTGTGTTTTATTACGATATATATTTTTATATGGAAGCAGGTAGGTATCGTGCACATTATATTTTAGCAAGGTTCCTTTTGCGCTGTTATTACCCCACGTTGGGCACCAATTTATGCTGTCTGGTCGGAATTTTAAGTTAACCAATAATTTATAAATTAATTTTAGAATCAGTAAGCAATTTTATAATCATTAAGTTCACGGCAATATCATAAGGTAGGGAGGTATACAACAATTCGGTACAACTGGGCTCTATTTGCCATAGGCTAAGCATATTAGAATTTTCAGGATAAATTTTTGCTGTAGTTTTGATTTTCTCACCCTCCATTTGCTGGCGAAAATATTTCAGGCCAAACTCATCATTTAACAAATTCACCATTTCAGTGGTGAAAACGGTGAATTTCGCTAGGTACGGGAATATGTTTTTGCGCCCTCTATCGGCGGAACGGTTAGTTTTCCAAAAAAACGTTTTTTGTTAATGAGAAATATAAGAACTTTTGTCTGATTTAATTTTGTATAGTGGAATAAACTTTGAAAAATCGCTTCTTTTCTGAGATTTAGGCGAAAAACCGAAGAAAGTGCAAAAATTTGACAAAAAGTGCAAAAAAACAAAGTTCCCTGCCAAATTTTTGCCAGAAAACTTAAAATTCGTGTTCCCATAAAAAATAGAGGGTGAGAAAATCAAAACAATCGTAAAACTTTCTAAGATCCCAGTCAAGGAGAATATGTTTATTTGACGCGCTCTACCGGTCGAACGGTTAAGTTTTTTAAAAAAACATTCGAAATGTAGGAAATTTGGTCTGCTTTAATTTCGCATAGACTTGCAGAAGAAACGCTGCCTTAAAAACATAGAGGTTGAGAAAATCAAAACTATAGCAAAACTTTCCTTTGAACCCCCGTTTTATTCCTGATATGCCTAGCCTACCATGCCACTTCTTGTTCGTTGTCGGTGAACTGTCCCAAGTCAAATTTTCAACACTATTATATTACACCACCTCTACATAATATGTATAGGTACGGTTTGACTTACTTGCACAAGTATTCGCCAAATACTTACCAAAAAACTCATTTGCCAAATACCACGTAGTAAGTAGCCGGCTTAAGACTAGATGATCAAAATAATTAATGACTTGTCCAGCCAGCCGACAATATAATAGACAAAATAGACATGATAATATAATAGTTTGCAAAGGGGCATCAGGAGGTATGGGAGGGTAAGACGAAGCTAAATGTTCGAAAGGAAACTGGTCTAAGCTTGGAAAATTCATAGAAACATAAAAACTAGACAGGTACCTATTCACTATACTATCACAATGATCACAAGACGTCTTAAAATGACGCATATACCATCATAGTAGCAAAATATTCAGTCGCATGACAATGTTTCTGCTTGGCAAGAAAGGAATTTCAAAGTTTTGTCGAAATGATTTTACATCATGTGGATTGTGGAGTATCAGGGCAATTAATTTCTCTTCTTCACGTGCGGTTGCTCTCCTAGAACATGTTGTTGGCGCCTACAGTATGATTTAAGTGTCTTGTCTGCATGCAGCCTTCTGGAAAAGCTACGTTGTGTTTGGTCCATTTGGTCCATATTTACAAGACATGGCTAATAAAAATATGACGCAATGACGTTATTGGTTTACTCGTCATTACTTTATGACGTGTAGCAAAATAATCCCAACCTACTAATTTCATAGATGTTAAAATTTTAAAAAGGTAGTACATATCTACCTAATTTTTAAAAGTAAAAAAAAAAATTTCACTTGGTTTGTTCGCCTTCACATGAGTTTTAAAACAAGAAAACTCTAGATTCTTTATTAAAGAATACTACTACTCGAGTATAATCTTGAGGAGGAATGCTTGTTCTTAACATAGAGCTTTAAACAAAATTTATACTATATTATTATAAATAATCAACTTTTAAAGCTTATATTCAGCCTCTCGAGTGGTACTTTCTTCAGAATGTCATGAAAGTCTGATGTGCCTTAAAGTCTGTTGGCCATCAAACCAGTTCTGCTCCAGACCCTCTGCAACTGTAGAAGACTTTCATCTTTCTCCATGTCTTCTTAGAACAAGGAAATCTGATCTGTTGCTTGTTAACAATGGATATTCGAAGTCCTTCTAAAACTTCCCACCTGTGTATAACTTTAAATATTTCCTGTATGTCACAATTTTCAGTTAACGAAGTGCATAATGTCGGTCAAGTTGATGTCATTTACAAGAATTTTTCTAGTTCGATCTGAATGAATCTATCATAAAAATCTTATCTTCCTATTTGAGAGGGCGTCAGTATTTTTTTGCTACAAGGGTTAATAGGTATCTTAAATATAACATGAGTAGTTCTGGTGTTCCTCAAGGCTTCATTTTTGGTCCGCTTTTATTCATTCTTTTCGTTAATAATCTTCTCAAGTTGTATAAATGCCAATATCTGCTTAACGGTGATGATTATAATAAGATGTTTGGAATGATAAATTTTTATCTTACACAGAGTGACATTCAAACTCTTCTTGCTTGGCGCAGTAACGGTAAGCTGATATCACTGAACGTAAGAAAAGTGCAATTTGACTCAATAGTCGTCCGGATCCGATTCAGTCAGTATGTTAGATCAAAGCTGGAGCATTGCTCTTTGTAGTCTGTTGGCCACATAATGTACACAAAACTTGGGTAGAAAGAGTCCAGAGGACAATGTTTTAAAGTTTATTTATTTATTTTTTTCTGTCTTGTCTTTGAAAAAGGAGAATGCTTGTTTAATTTTTCTCTTCAAGATTTTAAATGATCATTTTTTAAAAAGGCTGTTCTAAGATTCTGAGCCAGGTAAATTTCCAGGTGCTAGATATTATTAGCAGAGATATGTCTGCTTTCATATGTCCGCTAGCAAATAAGAACCTAATAAAGAAATCTTCTATTTACATAATGTCAGCTTTATTTAACAGAATATCACCAGTCTCATGATATCTCATTTAAGTCAATTAGGGAACTTATCTATGGAACATGTTATTTGCATTTTTAATTTCTTTTCCATTCTTTATATCTACCTATCTAATTTAAAAGAATTGCATTATTACGAGTATATGTTTATTTTGGTTTATTTATTATTGGTATTTTTGTTTACTATGCTTGTGAGTTGTTTGTCCATTTATTAATGATCTTGTTCTGTCGGATAATATAAACTGTTAATATTACGGAGGTTTTCGGTAGTTGATTGTAATCAACTTCATTTCCTTATCTTCAAAATTCAGATTGTCAAGCTCATCTACCTGCATATTAGGTACTTACTACAATTCTCGTCATTAGGAAAGCATCATCTGAAGCATTTTTTTTTCTACTGTGACGATTTATTTTTACCAAAGATCTAGGAAATGTAGCCATCTTTTTCTCTTGAGAAATGATTTTACTGGGTTGTATTTTATCAAAATGTTCATAAACTCCGTAAACTCTCCGGACAATTCAAATTGGACCATCTTTCATCTATCATTAAAGTTACGTATGTTGAAAAATATGGTTTCATTCATTTCCTTAACTTTTTTATGACACCACTAATTTTTTTATGGTTTGTTTATACCTACCAGGACCTTCCAGAAATGAGATATTAATATGACGAATTTGCTATTATTTCTATCAATGCTCTTCATTAAATTAATCAAAAAATTGGTCATCCACATCAAATCTATTTTTTAAACATGTAGACTCGGACCCAAACACCCTTTTGGTTTCTGTTACACGTTGATAAATGTCCACTCTGCAGAGGAAATGGGAAATTTACGTGCTTGTTGTTGCAATAAAGTTCTTCTGTATAAGATGAAACAAGAAACAAATAGGTAAAGGTTTTATAATCGTTCAGACCTCTTTTTTGAATTCTAATAATAATCGCATGTAATTTTTACCAGCCGTTCGTGCATTTTACTCTTGCAATGCTGGTGTTTGCTTTTTTTCCAAAAAGCGTACTGCTTCTTTGTCCATCACTACCATATGTTATCCATCACTGTCAAACATTTCCTCTGATGCTTTGCTAATCCTGGAAAAGATTTGCGACCATAATAGTCTTTTGGTAGTCTCGCGCGAAATTTTTTTGGAATCCAAAAATAAATCGGCACTTCACACTAATGAGAACAGATTTACGCTATTTACTGAGGCACTTCACTATAAATTAATTAACCAAGTCAAAGAAATTACTGAACGATTTCATCCTCGCTACGAAAATCTGCATTCTCTTAAATTCGATATACACAGTTTGTTAATGTTATCCGATTTTAGAGATAAAAACAATGAAATTATATACCGGCATAATCATAGTCCAGTCGGCATAGTAAAAACTATACCTCCAGATCAAAATTGTTGGCAGTAACTGACGTTACTAAAAAAAACCATTTCGGAGAAGCGGCAAGCAGAAACTTTTAGTTGGAAGAAAATTTTCTGCCTGCCCCTTCTCCGAAATGACTTTTTTAGTAAAGTCAGTTACTGCCAACAATTTTGATCTGGAGGTATAGTTTTTACTTTGCCGACTGGACAAAGTATTTTAATCTGGGACTTTACATCAGAAGAAAAATTTTGCTTTTAAGATTTTTGATCGTGAACTATTACTAGAGGTATCATACTTACATCATAAAAATCACAAAAATCACAGTTATGGAGTGGTTGCCGCGTCCCCCCTAAAAACCTCACGTTTGGTTAAAAAAGGTTGTATTTCACGAATAACTCGTTAACTTTTGAAGATATTTAAAAATTGATTACCTATCATAAAAAAATTATTTTCTTACAAATTTCTTAAAAGATCCCTCTTGTATGTACTTTTTTTTGTATTTGCCATAGTTTTAGAGAAGAATACTATTGAAAAAATATAGAAAACTTTTAATACGCGTAAATATTCGTTTATTTTAAATTTTGAGATTATTTCGCGCAGCCTGTCAAAACCAATGCTCGAAAACCAAGCAATTAGGAAGAAAAATCAAAATAGGTTTTCAATTTTGAACTTTACAAACTTTTACCATATGTGGAGAATATCATGTGACCCTTAAAAAGTGTTCTCTGTTAATACGAAGGATGATTTGTGAATTTTGAAAAATATTTATTTGGCTACACGAATCATTAGAATTTTCTAATTTTTTGGTGCAGCTGTACACGGTCATCTAGCCTTTGATCAGCGTTCTCTAATTTTAGAAATTTCAGGACCGGTTTAAGAAAAATTGAATTGGAGAGTTCACCCTGTACTTATGCGATTTAAAAAAATGTAATTATTGATTTTCAAAATTTGAATAGACAATCAAAACTGTGTATCTGAAATTTTTGTCACGCTTTCGTGGCATTTTTTATAAACGATCGAATCTGACCAAAACTGAAAAGCCACCAAGTCTTAGGTACCACATAATGTTATAATTTAAAACAAACGTTGCGAATTGCAGTTATACTAAGTAAACCTAAGTTAACATTGCAACTATAGGTACATCGTTACTGACACTTTGTGTTATATTTCCAGGACCGGGCTAAATTGTTTTTCAATGTTTAATTTTTTAAACAAAAGTTTGCCCTACAAATTCTCACAGAGTGAGTGATAAATCAAACTACTCATTTAAATTAATCAGAAGTTCATAAAAATTTAATAAAAATGTTTTATTACATTAAAATTTGTTATTATGTTTTCATTCTTATGTACCTACTTGATTTTAGTTTATTTTTCTTTATTTCATTTCTTTCTTTCTTTCTTTCATTTCTAATAAATTTTCATGAACTTCTATTTAATTTAATTCAGTGTTTTGATTTTTCATTCATGTAAAGGGCGAACTTTTGTTTAAAATTTTAAAATCGACAAATAATTGAACCTCGCTTTGAAAACAACAGAAAAACGTACCATACAATTAAAGCAATGTTAACTTAGGCTGTACTTATTTCAGTTAAAATATCCGCAGTTCATAATGTTTATTTTAAATTACGTTTAAGTATGTGGTGCAAGTTATAATGCGTTTATAAAAATGCCATGAAACTATGACAAAAATGTCATAATATATCCCATTCCAGACCAGATGTTTTTAAATTGGAGTTGGCTATGGAAAATTTGCATTATGTTGGTACCTTTCGAATGCTGATTTACCTTTGACAAGCAAAATTTTTAAAGGTTGAAGATGTTTCTAATCAAATTTGACTTGGTGTTAAATTAAAATAAATTAAATTAAATTACACCAAATGTCAACATGGTGGTAATTTTGGAAATGTCCACTTTTTGTACATTTTTATTCCCACTTTACATGCGTCAAAGTGCTAGGTTAAACTAAAAGATATAGTGCACTTATTATTAATATGTGTTATTTTTTATGGGCATATCAATATAGAAAATCGCAAAAATCAAATGACAGTTTCATTACTGTTTTTTTTTTTTTTTTGTATCTCGAAAACCTATTCTGGTTTTTCAGCCTAAGCCTGCTTGGTTTTTAATCAATTTCATTTTTTTTTTCGATAATAATAAGCGCAAACATTGCAAATAAATGAAAATTTCGAAAAATTCAGAAGCTATTTTCTGAAAAAATGTGGCGAACCCAAATAATAATACACAAAGTAAAATTTTTAGGAAATTAAAATTATCTATTTTTTATACAAAAAGCACACTTTCGGTACTATCTCCAATAATAATGGTCAATAATGAGATTACTATTAGCTACAAATAAGCTTTTTTCAAGAGGAGGGAGGAGGTTGTGAAGAAAAATTAACATTTAAGTTTTTAGGGTGAAAATTTCTATGCCTGGACTATTTAGGGCATCCCTCATTTTTCAAACTTCAAAATATTTCAATAATTTCAACCGAAATTTCTCAACCCTCGGTTCGATATTACATTTTTCAATAGTATGCCGCTCAAATAATGGCAAAATACCTACACGAAAATTTGCGCTCGATAAAAATATTAATTTTGGAATGTTTTAAATAGCTATTTTCTCGAAAACTGCGGTTCTAAAAAAGTGTATTTTTAGAAAGTCAGTCAATTTTTTTTTATATAATGAGCACTTTTTTGATACCTTTAACGCGGTTAATAATGAGTTGTTAGCTATAAATAAGGCTTTCTTCACCGCGGGGTGGAGTTTTTGAAGCTCAATCTTACCCCAATCTTTGAAATATTTCAGTAATTTCAACTCAGATTTTAATACTAGCTGTTTATACGCCGTAAATGTCGTGAAACTGTTGATTCCGTGCTTGAAGTACTTAAACTTATTTTTTTCTGTGATTAACTTTGAAAACATATTTTATATGATTAGATATGAAGAGAAAGAATACAAAATGTAAATAAGGAGGTACTAAATACAAGGAATCAAGTTATGTAGTTCAGCGCAAACGTTGTTCGCCGTAGGGCGAAGACAATGGAAAATTCATCAGGTTTTAATTTCCTTTAATGAACATAAATAGAAATGCCAGTTTCTGCATAATCGTTGTATCGAGCAAACAATACACTTTATAGAAGAGGAAAACCTTGATATGTTTAATTTCTAAATTGGTGTTATGTTAGGGAGTGCTTTAGAATATTATGCATGCCCGCACGCAAACAAACTAGGTGACGTAGAGAGTTTCGGGAATTGGATATTTCTACAGGATGGTTTTTGTTACTTATATTCCTTTAAACATATTTATTGCTAAATAGCTGCCCACAAGAAGGCACATATATAGACATATAAGAGCATGTTGCCTAATACGATTATTGTACGTAACATGGAATCTGAATAGAGTAGGTGTCACCAGGGAGGGTCAACCGTTGCGTTATTATCCTTAGAGAGTGGGCCTCGTAATATACTTGCAGCACTAATTACCATGTCGAATTAAAAATCGACCAATATTTGCAAAGCAACTAAAACAAAAAAATATATTATTTGTGGCTTTATTTCCTTTATTAGTTTGATATTTTTGGTATGTTATGTTGGATGTTGGTGCCTTTTGTTAATTAATCACAATTTCATAACATCTGTTTTAGAATCTATAGTTTAATGTGTCACAAGTCAGTTTCGATTCCGTATATTACTTCTGGTCTATACTTAAATTTTTCAAAATACAAATTTTGGTTAAACATGCATTGCAGCTCTAAAAGTTTGGAAAGATAATTTTCCTTGTCTTGTTTTAATATTCCTTAAATCAAATAATTCTAGTTTTCTTTTATGATCCATCATCTCATTCCATTATCCTTCCATTGATCTGATGTAATCGATTTCACTAGGTATTTAATCGACCTAAAAATTTTGCCAATTACTAGAATAGTGCAGAAATTTCAATTTTCCTAATGCCTCAAATTGTTAAATCAATATTTGCGTCTATGAAACCCAATCTTTGCCACGATCAGGTTTATCGTGGAAAACTTCGAGCCATGCCAGTGTACACTCTTCTACGTCATTATACTTGCAGATGTATACAAAATAATCTGATTTTATTTATGTGAAAGTTTTCGTTTTTATTTTTTTATAAGTACATACTTATTAATATTAAAATGTTTTCAATTACCGTGCAAAGAAATTTCTGCCGGTGTTCTGATTTCATGAACCGGGCATCAAAAGGCGTAAATTGATCTGAGAATCCAGTGCGAACCATCTATCGGTATGTGCAATGATAATTGCAGGCCAACTACTTACTAGTGACCGATACTAGATCACTAACAAGTCTTGCATTGCATGAATTAATATCGACATGTTATTCATTAATGTTGGTTACGAATGCCGCCCACCATGGACACCTACGGCGATAGGAGACAGCCCACTGTATTACCAGATTGGGTAAAGACACTGACCATCGACTGGCAACTTTACCAGGATCAGATCAGTCGGCTCTTGTTATTGGTCGGTTAAATTGGCAAATTTCTGTAGTGATTATGGCAGTGACTTCGCTTCTAGAGTGATCATCCCTTTGGTGTGCTTATATTCATCATCAGACTTTTTGGTGGTTTTGAATTTGTGTTGTGGTGCTGGCGCTGGTCAGTATTTGATTCAGGTTTGAAGAGGTGTTGAGGTTGAATAAGGTTTTAGGAAAAGTACTTATTTTAGGATTTTTTTTTTGGAATATGAAGTTATTTTTTATTTTATTTTAATTTCAATAATTATTTGAACAATAATTGTTTGGTTTAATAATATTCATGAGTAATTTTAAATTTATTGACCCTTTTAAAAAATTAAATAAAAATAGGGTGCTTGTTATTTCATCCCTATTTTTTTGACATTTAGATGGAACGATTGATTTTGATTTTTGACGCCGATTTGGTATTCAAATTGAGGCCAATCCCATTCATGCACTCAGCCAATATTGCGTGCCTAAAAGCAACTATGTATAATAAAATAGGTAATCCTAAAAACATGGAAAAATAATCAAATGTTATTTATTTCCGTATTCACTATTCATTAATAAATGTCATCCCTGAGAGTAGCGTTAGATGATTAGATCAACCAGGTGTCGAAAATTCAATATTTTAACCCATGCAAGAGATACAGGGTGCACCATGTATCCTTCTCTATATTGCTATCTCCTGAACGCTAAGAGATACAGGGTCGGTTAAATTAGAGAAAAGATGCGCAGTTTTGTGGCCATGTCGAATCCGTCAAGCCATGCAAGATATCTGTGACTGCTCCTGAAATATCCTGAAAAAACTGAAAAATCTAGATTTTCAATTTTTCTCATATCTTTTTTATTATTGGAAATTGATAAATAATTTTTTGTAGGCTTACATAAGCCGTTAAGAGCTATCCATCTGACATTTCAAAAATTTTCAAGGCCTACTAGATCCAAGAGTTTTCACAGTCAACTTTCGTTTTTCTTATGGCCGCCATATTATTTTTTTATGTCGAACGATATGAAAAAAATAATGGAAACCAAAAATTAATAAACTTCAAAAAATTTTTTTTTAAATTTTTATTCTTAATATTTCAAAGAAAAACCTAATAAAAAATCGTCGAAAAACGTCAACATTTGTAAAATACGCCGAAATAGTGCTTGCCTTATGTTTTTTTTAATTTATCTATGAAATTCGGACTAAAAATGTGTCTTTTTTGTAAAGAAAAGAGAAGAATAAAAAAAAATTATTTATTTTTTGAAGTTTAACAATTTTTAGTTTTTATGATTTTTTTTTATATCGAACAACATAAAAAACACTATGGTGGCCATAAGAAAAACGAAAGTTTACTATGAAAATTCTGGGATCTAGTCGGCTTTGAAAATTTTTGAAATGTCAGATGGGTAGCTCTTGCCGACTTATGTGAGCCCACGAAAAATTATTCATTAATCTCCAATAATAAAAAAGATATGGCAAAAATAAGAAATCTCGATTTTTCAGTTTTTTCAGGATATTTCAGGAACGGTCACAGATATCTTGTATGTCTCGACGGAATCGAGATGGCCACAAAATTGCGCTCCTTTGGATTTGTTTAACCGACCCTGTATCTGTTAGCATTAGGAGATAGCAATATAGAGAAGGATACATGGTGCATTCTGTATATTTTGAACTTTGTGAATAATCGGACAATAAAATGGTAGATATATCTATTAAATTCTGAAAATTGACGATAGTTAGCAAGGGGCGGTTGTAAAAGGTTGAATAAGTTATTTTTTATACAAATTGATTCAGTTTCAAGAATAATACAGGGCATTTGTTAACTGGACAGCCAAAATCGAACGCAGTGTATAAAATCGTATTTTAAGCATAAAAGAGAGAAAAACTTTTTTCAAGATAATGTATCAATAAAATATGTTTTATTCAGTAACAGAACAGCAATTTTGGAAATATTTATGCTTAAATTATACGATTTTTATACATGACGTTTTCATTTTGGCACCACCTGTATGTATAATGTTAGCTTGTACCCAACTGTATAATGTATACCCAACATAAAATTTACAATAAATGTTTAATATACCTATATTCAAAGCTTGTTTATTACTGTTATCATAATAATCAGCTTTATTGATATAAATTCATATACATCTATACAGGGCGAACTTTAGCCAAATGGCACATTAGCGAGACAAAAAAAACTACCAACGTACATCATAACGGAAAGGAAATGCCTGTGGAATTTAGAAATACCTATGTAAAAAGATTGATTACATTATAATTAGCATGTCTCACTAAATGAATTGAACGGTCACTGGCTGCTCAGGAAGATTTGCTTAAATTTTATCTTAAAATTGTGAAGAGAGGAGTTTTCTGAAGTGCCTATATGTTTTTCTAATAGAGATTAATAAAAATGAAATATAAACCATTTTGTCAAAAAAATTATACGAAGCGCTTCTTCATAAATATGAACAGAGCTTTTTTAAAATTTTTATATCAACAAAACGAACTTATAAGATATGCGCTTTAATTGTAAAGAATTACGAAGTATATTATACGGTGTACGGTACGGTGTATTATTGAGATGCTAAAAGATAAAATCACACACATTAATGTAATGTGGTTCACTTTTTACTTTTTACTTGTTCAAAAAATGTTTATAGCTTATGCAAAAAATGGAGAGGTCCGCATCAAAATTTTGTCTCGTTGTAAATGAGGATATCTAAAAAATCCGCCCATTTTGGAAATTGTTGCACAGAAGAGTAATTCTTTGACTACAAGACGCCTTCTTAAATTACCCGATTGTTGACCTTAATTATTGTTTATTTTTTTATTATTATTATTTATTTATTAAATTCAGTTTATTATTATTCGACTTATTTTTTATGCAAGATGTCGAGAAGTTGACTGTGTATTAGGTATCTGAAAAAAGTGCTGTAAAGTAGTAAAAGTTAAAAAACCGCTTTTATTAGAATAAACACATCAGTCGTCTATAATTTTATGACAGCAAAACTTTACCAGGCGATCGTTGATCAAAAAAAAGGCTACTATTGTCATACGAAGTATGATCTAATTCGGTTGCTTTTAGAATTTCATGCATCAGCGTGTTTTTGAAAAAAAAAACTGGTGGACTGTCAAACTTCAAGGACTTGAATATTGGCAAGCTCGGCTTTCGACTTCGTCTGACAATAATTTTCTTCGGATGATTAAAACACTCTTTTTTAGCAACTGTATCACAGATAGTTATTTTTGGCACATTTTTTCTGTCTACTCGGTAGCGTGTGCGAAGTAATTCGCGCACTAGAGCTAAAACTATTTCGTGCTGGTAATAGGAATATTATCTTTGTAAAATTTTCTTGAACTATTTTCAGATTGTTTTTAATTAATTTAATAAAGCTGTCTAAAAACTATTGTATGCATCTCTAACGTGAAATTATGGTGCTTTCGAATAATCTTTTGTCTCGGCTGTCACCTCAACAAAAGCTTTCATTCTCAAGCACCAAAGTTCAATTTCGCACACTAGATCAGTACAACATAAATAACTATTTTCATTCTCTAATGTGTATTGCTCGGTGTGTTGTGCCAAATTTTGTCAAAATTATTGTAGCGTGTACAATTTCATAATATTGTTACCTATGCAAAGTAAATTTGCCGTTAATTTTCAAATCGTATTATTTTTTACAATCTTCAAAAAAAAAATTGATATTTTCAGGCAGAAAAGGCTGACTTGTCTTATGATGATTTATTCAAATAATTTATTGAGAAGCGATGTGTTAAGGCCTATTTATATCTATAATTGCTCGGACACGGGGCGGGTGTTCAACGTGAACGTACATTTTTATTAATAAATGGATTTTGAATGGCTACATTTTTTGTTGTCAGTCCGTTCCCGTCAGATGTAAATGCGGTCATTCAAAATCCACGTATCAACAAAAATTCACGTCCACGTTGAATACTCGGCCTGTGTCCGTGTCGTTAGATGTAAATAGACCTCTATGAGGATATAATTAAATTGTTTTCAATTATTGTATTATGGGGTCTATTATAAAATAAGACGCTTATGTTTATAGATTTTTGAAAAAAAAAATTATAAGAATTATAAAAATTTATGAAAAGTTAAGACTTATAAATAATAATAAACTTAAAAACAAGTTTATTGACTTCATCGGGTTTTGGACTCGCTGGCCTCCCGCACAATTACCAGAGTTTTTATCATCAGACTAATCACGCTTAGAAGGTTTATGAGATGAGTACTTTAAATTTTTTGACAAAAGAAAACCGTTATAATATAATAAATAAAAGTCTCTTGGCAAAGAAGACACTCCAAAACAGTCAAATTTAACTAGTTCTTTCTAGCTGCATTCTGACTAATAATAATTATTGTCAACTTTTAATCAAATTAACTTATGTCAAGATATAATTTTTTAACTATTTACCCTGAGCACCCTGGAGATCCTAAACGAAGCCGATTTGGATCATATTTTGTGCATTTTGTGTATTGAACATTTTTCTTATGCATTGAACGTTACAAAAATCCCATAATAATGTCGAATCTAAGGATTTTGAAACTTGAAATGAATATATTTAAATAAATTCAAATTTGAATAAATTTAAACCCGATTTATTAATGAACTTTACTTTCGCAATAGTCGACAAATGATATTGATTTATGATTCCAGTATTCAGTTGATTTCATAATAAATCATGAGTTTTTTTTGCGAATTAATCGTTATTTAGAAAAATCATAACTGTTTATTTGTTTATTTTTTTACAGAATTAAGAAATAATTTTGTGTCACCATAATTATTAAAAATCTTGTTTGTTTCGTATAACTATTTATATTTACTAACAAATGTGTCTGTGGCTGTGTGAGCTCGTTCTCGAAGCGAAATGACTAGAGAGGAGCGATTATATCTTACCTACACCTAAAACCGATTGCTCCCTCTTAAAAAAATTGTTAATAACGTTTTAATGTTCGATGAAAAAATATTAAATATCTATATGCAGGGTGTTAAGAAAATGACGGATAAACTCTTTAGTACATTGTAGGGGACACTCAGTAGAGTACGGGAAAAATAATTAAAAAAATTCTGGTCTTCAATTTGGTGAGATAAAAAATGCCAAAGTTAACATTTTACTATCTTTGTTTTTCGGTATTTGCAAAAACTAGATTATTTTGCATATATAAAAAAGGGTACTTCAATCGTTATCAATTAAAACAATTACTTAAGATGTATTACTGGCTTAGAAAATATTATAAGATTTTTTTTTTCTTTTCTAAGATGCTGAAAAAAGCATTTGGCAACAACGACTTTGATATACCCTAGTTAGGGTATATCATTATCAAGAAAGGTAGTTACCTACATTGTTAGAAATTTGACGAAATTACCAAATACCAGCAGTTATCGTGTTAAACGTTGCCAAATTTATTGTTCAATATTTTGCTTGTATCTTTTTAAATGTAGCTCTGGATTTTTTTAAATTATTTTTCCCGTACTTTACTGAGTGTCCCCTCCAATTACTGAAGAGTTTATCCGTTTATCCGTCATTTTCTTAACACCCTGTATACATATGTAGGTACTTTTCATTGAAAAATTGCTCGTTTGTAGGGTACTTATGGCTTTACAGCATTCGTTAGCTTAATTGGGTGAAAACACAGGCTTGCTTTAGGAAGGCATAGGTAATTGCAATAGTTAGATATTGTTATCAATAATAGTCACGCTAAAGATATTATACCAAAAATCTGAATGATAAACATACACCGTGTTCCAACTAAAAGTGTTACCCCTAACATTTCGCTAATGTATCATAGAAAAAAGTTCTGAAGCTGGTCATTTTCATTTTAACACCTTTTTAAGCGCTGTTGCTATTCAAATCATCAGCAGTGGTGTCAACTCATAAAAATTTTAAATTGAAAAAAGTCTTTGACGTTTCGAAAATTTCTTCTGCTAATGTAAAGCAAGCAGAACGAAAAAAAAACAGAAAAAAAAACATAATCTCTCAACCCATAGCTCTAGAAAGTTTCCTTGCAAGAATTCATGTACCTACATTATTCTCCATCTTCATGCAACACTGCGTAATTACGAGTTCTATGTTGCTTTCAAACAGATCCTGATAAACATTTATTTTACTTTAACATCCACAAATATACGTCCTTTTAATGACAACCTAAGAAAGCTTGTCCTGATGTTGCTTTTTTTGGTGGTTGGTATAATTTTATCTGAACCAATATGAGGGCTGTGCCTAATAATTATTATATTATTTTGAGTCTTATCAATATTTCTTGGGTATTTGTTGGTTTTCATTATTCAAAAAGATTGCCAGACACTTTTAACTGAGACCCCGGTATATTTGACAAGTGTTGCTATATACAACATAATGTTAAGCTAGTGGGCTAGTAATTATTGTTACTACTTATTATTCCTGCAACCTAATTGCTACAATAATCATGATTTTTTACGTTCATAATTTCTAAATGAAGTAAAAGTTACTTAAAAAAACCACCAGAATTCAGTTAACAAGACTCGTTGCGAAAACCTCGCACTTAACTTAAAGTTTTAAAATAAATTTAGATTGGCAAAATGTGCCTTATATGAGGGTTATAAAATTTCTAACGAACGTAATAATTTATTTTAATCAAGCATTGCTTGCCAGTTGAATGATTGCAAAATAATAAGTAAGTAGTAACATAGTATGCAGGTAGTAACGAACTATTATCACGATATGATTAATTTGCAATGAATTTCTATTTTGAGTTTTTGTGCATTTTAATGACTATTTTTTAGAGCGACCTACCAATTTCCTTACATGCGGTGATTTTTTCAAGTCTGATGCCTCTAAAAATAGTCGATCATTTTGATAAAATAATATGTATTTGGTTTACTTTCTCCATATAGCTACTTGAGATTATTAAATTGAGATTCGTTCTGCACGTAAATAGTTTGATTATAGTGCAAATTGTAAATTGTAATACCCTGTTAAAATTTTAAAGAAATAATTAAATCACACGTATATACCTATTATAGTGTGTTAAAAAAATTTATTAAGATACTTTTAACCGTTTTGTTAATTTGTAACATAATTTTTACGTAAACACAGATTTCTAGGTGACTTTTCTTTTGAGCAGTATTATAGTTGGCCATAATTTTTTAAGCATTATTTTTAGTATACTTTACGTGTCATCTTTGCTTACAATATCAGTTTTGTGTACACTGTTCAAAGCGATACTCTGTCATAGTAAACATCATAATTTTGGTTTACTAGAATATGTTTCGCATTTTTTATTAACTTTTACAAACAATTTATGCAATAAAATGAAGAGTGGAAGCAGTCCTACAAAAAAAATTTACAAATAAGTACCTATCCGAATTTGTTGCTATATATGTACAGGGTGATTTATTAGCTCACCATTAAATTAATGGAAAATTAAAGGTGAGTTAGTTTAAAACTGAAAACTTCATTATAATCATATGTCCGATTTTAATTATTTAAGGAGTTATAGGACCTCAAAAGTTTTCGGCATAAAAGAGCCAATTTAGGAATATTTAATTTGCTTTACCTGTTTCTGTGCAGATAAAAAAAATCGCCGCTAGAGGGCGCTTTTTATGTATAAACAGGTGAAACTGAAGTCAAAAAAAATTGGCTCCTTATGCAGAAAACTTTGAGGCCCTGTAACTCCTTATACAGGGTTATGCAAATTTCATGGTGCCAGTATTGGGATATCCTAAACCATAAGAGATACAGGGTTGCTTAAATTAGAGAAAAGTTGCGCTATTTTGTGGCCATCTCGAATCCGTCAAAACATGCAAGATATCTGTGACCGTTCCTGAAATATCCTGAAAAAACTGAAAAATCGAGAAATTTTATTTTTGACATATTTTTCTTGCCATTGGAAATTAATAAATAATTTTTTGTAGCCTTACATAAGCCGTTATGAGCTATTCATCTGACGTTTCAAAAATTTTCAAAGCCGACTAGATCCCAGAGTTTCCATAGTCAACTTTCGTTTTTCTTATGGCCGCCATATTATTTTTTTATGTCGTTCGATAAGAAAAAAATAATGGAAACCAAAAACTAATAAACTTAAAAAAATAAATTTCAAAAATTTTTTTTCTTTTTTTTTCTAAAAAAAGACAACTTTTTAGATTGAATATCATAGAGAAATTAACAAACTATATAAGGCAAGCAGTATGACTTCATATTGACCTATTTCAGTTAGAAACTTTCTGTTTTTCTTTGAAAAAAGAAGAATAAAAATTTTGCAATTTTTTTTCTAAAATTTATTAATTTTTGGTTTACATTATTTTTTTCTTATCGAACGACATAAAAAAATAATATGGCGGCCATAAGAAAAACGAAAGTTGGCTATGAAAACTCTGGGATCTAGTCGGCTTTGAAAATTTTTGAAACGTCAGATGAATAGCTCATAACGGCTTATGTAAGCCTACGAAAAATTATTTATTAATTTCCAATGGCAAGAAAGATATGGCAAAAATAAGATTTCTCGATTTTTCAGTTTTTTTCAGGATATTTCAGGAACGGTCACAGATATCTTGCATGTTTTGATGGATTCGAGATGGCCACAAAATAGCGCAACTTTTCTCTAATTTAAGCAACCCTGTATCTCTTATGGTTTAGGATATCCCAATACTGGCACCATGAAATTTGCATAACCGTGTATAATTAAAATCGGACATATTAATATATGTATGAAGTTTTCTTTCTTAAACTACCTCATCTTTCATTTGTCACAATTTGATGGTGAGCTAATAAATCAGCCTCTATATACATAGGATCTGTTTATGAAACTTCTGTTGTTTATTCTCTGATCAACACTTTATAATTTTTTTAAAAAGATTGATATGTCAACACAAGATACAGTGTGGAACATCCAAATTGAACAAATTCAGTATCTCAGTATATTATTCATATTAAAAGAAAATCCGAGACACATCATGCAAAATTTCATCCCTTATTCAACCCCCTTCGAATGGCAGTTGCAACCTCATAAGTTTTTTAATGGGAAGTAGGGACTTGTGAAAGGTTTTTTATTCTCTATTCAAAAAAAGTTTTAATATTTATTGCAACGTTATCTTGTTTTTAAAAATGCAATTTTTAAACAAAACTGACAATTCCATCTATGATTATTTTTGTGTTTTTATGTTTTTTTTTTATTTGATAACAAAGATACCTGAAATTATTTTTGCTTACATACATGCAAAAGCAAAATGCTCTAGGCTCTTGAGTTTATACGTTTTTCGTTTCTTGTATCGCATTCCCGACTAAGAGCTCGCGACCTTCGTTATTTTATAAAAGCTGAAAGTTTCTGTGTCCATATCCCCAACACAGGTAGGAACAATGCAGCGACTATGAAGTTTGGATCATCGTGACTTTGCAGGTAACAGCTGAAGAAGGTGTATAAAATCGCTCCTCAAAATCTTTGAAGTATAAAGTTTATTTTTTTTAACTTGAAGGATATGTAGGAAATGCAAAAATAGGGGAAAGAATTTCCAGTAATGTCACATTTTCATTAAAGTCAGTGAAATATAAATTATTTCAAAAAAGGTAACGATATACCCAGATCTCCGGCAGTGGATTAAATTTTTTTGGGAGTATCAAATCATGTATGTACTTCAATTTGTACAACAACTGTAAAAAATTTCGATTTATTCTGATCAGCCAGTTTGTAGATATTCAAGGAAAATTAAATTTTTCGAAGAACTTTAACACCCTGGGTCTCGAAAACTAAAGCTCCATGTCCATTTCTGCATATGACTTTAAGTTTAAGAAAAAAATCTTTATACTTCAAATATTTTGAGGAGCGATTTTGAGTCGCTGCATCGTTCCTGCCTACCTGTGTTGGGGACATGCGCACAGAAACTTTCAGCTTTTATAAAACAACGAAGGTCTGGTCTGACAGTCGTGCTCTATCAAGCAAATCGTTAATTTTTGCAAAAAATATTTAAGTCTTTTTTGAATAAAAGAAGAACATATCTTTCAAATACCTCAGATTCACAATGCCCCTGTAGCACAAACTCTTACTTACCATTAAAAAATTTAGGCCACTCAAAGGGGGTTGAATCCAGTGATGAATTAATTTGTATGTTGAAGGATGTATTTTAGAATTCAAATAAGTCGAGGCGTCTCGAGGTTTTTTTTATAAATATTCAGAATAATAATTGAGATAGGTATTGAAGTTATTTCATTTGACTGTTTACACACTGTATAGTAAATTATGAGGATATAATATTACTGATATGATAAGATGAGCTGGGGATTATGGAATTCAAGGTCAGCCAAAGATATAAGATAACCTACTGTCCTACGTTTACAATTATTAATATTATACTAGGTACTTGAAATATTCGCATGTGTGTAAAATAAACAGATAATAATATACAGTGCGTATCAAAATTAAATATTAAATGGTATAGGAGTATAATATACCTATATTAATTTTCTGGCAGTTATTACCTATTCGCTGAAAACTAAAAATTTCAAGCAGACGTCAAATTTTCATTCATCATTTATAACGCCTTGTTTGTTATTTGAAGGGCATATTATGCTTATGACATCACATTTGAAAGATATTTTGATTCTCTATTATTGGAGGAAGTCACATTTTGCCGATAACGAATTTTGCCCAGAAACGGAGAACTTAATTTTGTTAATGTTACCAAATAAACCAATTCTTTTAAATATTAAAAAAAGAAAATACAATCACAAAATCACAAAGAACGGACTGATGGCCGCTCTGTTGTACCACGTCTACCGTTCATCTGTCAGGGAACATAATATATAATATTTTTTAAATAGACCGTAACTTGATTTGCAAAATGCGGTGGAGCTCCATCCTGCTGCAACCAAAAGTGCCGATTGATTTAATGTGGATCAGCAGGTTAATAAATTCCATCAGCAGGTTACAGTCTGGTCAACGTAGGATCTAAAAAAATGATCAAAACATTTAGATATCATTCAGCGTTTAATGAACTCTGCATAAAATAGGGACCCATTATTTTATTTTCAATGATCCTATAAGGCCAAACAATGCATTTCTTTGGATATTGTGTGCGTGCGTACGTGTCTCCACCATCCAGTGAGGTAGTTTTGTCTATTGACGGTGTCATCTACTCATCTAAACAAAATGTTGCTTTGTCAGAGAATAAAATTATCCAAGTAATTTAGGATCTGTTTGATTTAATTATTGTTTCGCAGAAATCAACTATATTGATGATTTTATTCCTGCACTATCACTTTGTAGGGATGTAATTTTTTCCTTAAAAATACTTCTAATATCTGGTTTACGTTATTTTCTCCACCGATTGGTCTGCTCCTTTAGTTACACCTTTTTAATTTTCTATTTGTGTATTACAAGTAGTGATTTCATCACACATTTCCTGGTTTCGGAAATAAATTATTCTATAATGAAACCTTTTAACGGTCTTTGAACTGTTTGTTGATTTACGAAAACTTTTTACATAGGAGCACAAAAGTTAAAATTGGACATGATTTAGTTTGTGATTTTTGAATTAAAAACTTGTAGGTAATTTTTTGATAAAATCCTCTGGATTTAAGCCGCTAGGCTGGTGGGTTGATTGAAAAGTAAAAAATCGAGTGGTTTTTGATTATTTTATTTTATGCGTAGGTGCCTAACCTAACTACAACACTTCGTTACAGTTTATAAATCAATGACATTTAACAAAACTCAAACAACATCAACAACTACGAATGCAGTTTTTCAAATTGACGATGAGTTGGGGTAAATAGAAAAGGGAAATTATTGAAATTATATTATCTCTATACCTATCTATAACGTCCTATAACGTCGAAATTTGTCAACTGATAATAGTTTTTACGGATTTTAAAATGCATACACCGCAAATATGACGAACATATTGACCTTAGAGAAATCACTTTTTCTAAAAGAGAGTAGAATAAAATTAATTTCCGGCAATGTCAGCAATATTTTGATAATACATAACATTTTAAAATCGGAAATTATATGACAGACGAGTTATTAAGTACAATATGTAAAATATACAGTGCATTTCTTTTAAGTGTTGTCATAAGGAATTGCATGTTAACTTACACCCCATGCTATCTTATGTTGTGTGGCAACGGCAACTTAGAAGTCGTTTTTAATTTTCAATAATAAGGACTTCACATCATCTACTTCACAATACAACCTGTCAGAAAAACCGGCCATTCTACAACTTAATTATACAGGGTGTTGACTATTTCGTGGCTCACTATAGGGATATTGGAAAGAGTAAAAGATACAGGGTTGGTTAAATTACAAAAAAAGTGCTCAATTTGATACTCATCTTGAGCTATCTATCTGACGTTTCAAAAGTCTTCAAGGCCGACTAGATTCCAGAGATTTCATAGTAAACTTTTGTTTTCCTTATGGCCGCCATTTTTTTATGTATTCGGTGTCATTTGGTGTAAAAAATCAAGGAAACCATAATCTCTTTTATTTGGAAAATAAAAATAGAAAATTTCGTTCTTTTTCCGCAAAAAACATAGGGTAAGTTATTTTGTTATTTTAAGACAAAATGTTTTTAGGTTTCTTGATCCTTCCAAAACACGATTCTCAACGGTTTGGAACCATAGTAAAATCATCCGGCCGATGTATTTTCATTTTTGATTTGGACAATCGTTAGATAAAAGCCTCATTGACGGGATTGTTTTTAGGATTCTGAACCGTTGAATCGTGAATTGGTAATTCGCACAAATCTATTATTTGTCGTAAATATTATTAATACATAATTTACTTTTTTTATAAATTTTATAATTTTATATAATATAAATATCGATTATTTCTGTTTAGATATATTTTTCCGCTAATATTATGGCATGAAAGATTGAATCCCTATTCCTATTAAAACTTCGGCATCAACCTTATAGTAATGGGAATTTAATTATTACTTTAAAACCCGGAAATGCAAAATCTAATGATTAATTTTGTCCTAAAATAGTCGTGATATGATGTATTAGTAGTATACGTTTTATATGAATGTATTGTATATTACTGCTTATCATAATATTATTTCCGCACATACAATGCAATGTTTACATAATGAAAGAAAGATAATTTTTTATGTTGAATTACATAAGAAAATATTTTATGAAATATAACATACCTAATATGGAAGTCATAAAAATGTTATCTAAAATTTATATTTTATAATGCTAATATTTTAGGTTTGTTCTTTATAGTTTATTACTCACGGATTAGTAATTGAAGAATTTTTAGTCGATTTGCTGTCATATTAATCATTAATCACAAGCCAGAATATTAGTTCAGATTGAGACATTTTTTAAATAATTCTGAATCTAAAGAATATGGTTTGAAAATTTTGTCATTACCATTATTAGTGCTTTAATTTATCCAAAGTAAGTGCTCTTCTGATTAACGTTCCATGCACTTATATAGGGTCAGCAACGATGGAAAATTTAACACGAAGTTGGTAACGTGGTAAATATTATATTTAATAATTATGTCAACCACGTCTCTTCATATTCTGTTGGAATTTATAAAAGTTTATGGTCAACTTTCTTAAATTGCACCCTATGGTGCGAACAGTTAATTAATTGTCATTACATTAATTAAATTACAGTATCATTAATTAGAATAAATAGTGAAGGCAACTCCTATTTTGTTATATCTACCTATAATACTTCGGTTCCAAATCGGAAGAGACCTTCTCAGATTTGAATTAAAATTTCATCTTTATACTGGTGATTCAAACAGTCGTATTCAAATAATGGACTCGAAACTCGCTTTAAATTTGTATAGTTTTATCCGAATCCCCCGGAAAATCCGTCTTCTTATCTGCTTCGCGCTTATCTTTAATCTTTATGATTTTTTGCTCGAAATCGAACCTTTAATAGTTACCTAAAGATGGGCAATACTAAAAATGAGAAATGTGATTACACTGTCAAAGGCGGGGACAGGCTTGTGTCTTTAATAGCTTATTCCGTAAAATATCTAAGTTTTCGGCTTTTTATTACTTTTCATTAAAAGAAATTCTTAGAAAATTCTCGTGCACTAACACTTTGTGTGCTATTTTAACTAATGCTGCTGTTTGTACATACAGTCTTCAGAGTTATCAATAATCCCGGTATTGAGAAACCAAATAAAGCTGTAATTTCTGGTCGGAAGAGAATCATACACGATGATGACGTGAAGTATGGTGTTCGTCGAAAAATTTTTAGGAATGAAATTAAAACTTTAAAAACAATTTCAACACAGCTGCACAACGATGAAAGTCTGCCGAAGATATCTGCTCGTCAAGTACTTTACCGTGCTTTACGCGAAATGAACATCCGCTACCAGAAAAGAACCCGAAAAATCATATTGATCAAAAAATTAAATTGTTTTGTGACGGACAATTTTTTTAATACATTTCGGGAGCATCGACGATCACAAATAAACGTATACTGCGCGTATTCAGATGCATATAAAATATATCACAATCATATTCATAAGAAGAACCTCTTTCAAACTTGCAAGTCGTGCGCCATTGCACATCTCTTTCCCCTTACGTTTATTCTTCGCAGCTCTCTAGCCGGTAAAACTGATAAGGTCTCTTCCGATTCGGAACCGCACTATAATTGTAATAATTATTCTAGGAGGGAAGAAATAAGTACTGTAAATTAACATATTACAAAGAATATTACAAATAATACATATTATTTCACTCTTAGGAGCTTCATATTATATATTGTATAATGCAGTATGCATTTTCAAATACATAGTTAAATATAGTTACAAAGAGTTACAATCATTTGCCCCAAAAAGGACATTTTTTTAACTATGTTTTTGATCAACTAAAAATCCCCTTGATTTTACCCAAATTGTACTAAATATCTTGAAATTTTATATTTGAGTTGCAATCCCCAGGAGTCATAAGGTCATATTATTTTTCCAGCGGTGCCTAAATATGGCAGGTTAGGTCTGTTCGGTTTTGGATTGTTTATAAATCAGCTGTATGGTCAAGCGTCTGCTCATATTAGCCACAACACGTGAATTTGCAGCAAATTTTGTGGGGGACCTATATGTGGGCATTTGTATCATTAAATAGTGTGGATCATTAATTGCGTCCATCACCCCCTCATCTTTTTCTTGTTTCCTTATTTGGAGAGCATACTTTTCAAACTATTATACACCACATAAAATTGAAGAACTATAAAATAAAATATTTTGGACTTCGATATTTCGTTTTCTGCAGTTTTGGCCCATTTTAACTGAGTTTCTTTAAAAAAATTATATTATAACAGAATACTTAGATATTCTTATATTTATATACATAAATTATTTAATATCTCTTCAAATGCAGTTTTGTTTCAATACTAACCAAACTTGAATATTTTTCAGGTTCAGAATTAGATCCACTCAATGGAAATTCTGCTTTCCTATCCTTTCAACTTTTTTTACTAGGCGATCTTGTAATAAATTTGAAATTATAATTATTATTACAATTTAATGCATTAAACATTAATCATTGTTCTAACCAACACTCTTTACAAATCTCATTTTTCTCATCTGATTTGATTGATTGCCTATTGTGTTATTAGAGGTTACATATTTAAATTAGTTAGAAATTCTTCAAAAATGCGATAACCGTTTTATCATATTTTTTCGATTACTTTGATTAATATGACGTTAATAATGTTGACAAAACAATTCTAGCTAATATTCTGTGTTCTCTCTACTACAAAAAAAAAACGCAGTTGTGACAGCCCACTTAGAAGATACCATTTTTTATTTTACATTTGAACCAATTATTTTCTAATAAAAGGCTTAATTATTTACTATCTTTAATGTCCGTATTCATCAATAAATAGAACCGTCGGTTTTATGGTTTTTAATGATATTTTAATGATTTTAATTTTAGAACATGCGATAGGTAAAAATTTCATAGCATTTGTATTTAGAGCATTACACCAACCAACAAAAATTAAAAAATTTAACTCCGGGGCTATATTTTGAACTTTAATGAATATGGTCACAAAAAACTAAATACATATGTACTCTCGGTATGTAGTCTCGAAGTATGTAGGTATCTCCCTTTGTAGGTATCTCGCCCTTGTTTTGATGGTAGAAGAAAATTTGCGAAACTGCATTGAATAAACTTACCCTACAAAAATATGGGTTTATAATGTATAGTCGACCAAGAGATATAACGAAAAAATCTAATTGTTAAACTGTCATATTTTATGACTTCAACAATATGTATTTCAATAATCCAAAAAGTGATAAAATGGCATAAGTCGTTTCGTTATATCTCTGGTCCAACTATACCTCCTAGTCTGTGATCAATAAATTTAATTAAATTGATAAAAAAATTAGTTTTCCTTCAAAAGTTTTATAAATCAGTTGCAACCTAATATTTTTATCCTATTAAATAATAATAAATAATAATATATTATTATATGGGCGATTATGAAGCCATTATTCACGAGATGATGATGATATCAAGTGAATAATGACTATAATCGCGAATGTAATACTATGCTTTTTCTACTCTTTTATATATAAAAAACAAATTTTAATCAAAAAATTTTTTTCTCAATTTATTTTACTGCTTGGAACAACTTAAGTATCGAGTACGGACCACGCACGCGTGGATTCTGAGAAATGTCAGCTATCGTTCCTATTCGCAGCTTTGCTCTGTTTATCAAATTTACATCTTTCGATTGGTCCACGAGCGGGTATTATATGAATAATTACTAATAGCTGTGATTGAATATGAGCCGGGCAGAATGAACTATAATTCAATACCTACGAATAATAGCTTTCGTAATTCATCCAAAAAGCTCTAATAATTGGAATATTATTCAATAAGAGTAGAAAAACCTATTAAGTATGTACCTAAAACAAATATTAATTCATTAGGAATTTACTATGAAAAATAATGTAATCGTATCCCTCTGTTTAAAAAGTATCTACATTATTTAGCTTTGTTTAATTACCTGAAATTTAAGATTACGAGAAGTAGGTATTTCGATATCGAATTAACTTCCCCCATAGAAGAAAAAAATTATAAATAATTTTAAAACATCAATATAATAACGCAATCGAGGTAGGTATGTCTTTTATTAAATCACTTATCAATTTTAATAAAAAAATCTACTAATGCAATAATTTTGATTGATTTTAAATTTTGAAGTTATTTCTTATCAAAAAAATTATTTTAACATTTACCAACTTGTAACACTTCCTTATCCTCCCATGTCTAATTATTATCTGAAACTCTAGGAGTTGAGGTTTATACCACCCGCATACTCTCTTCAGCCCATATAATAAGTTATTTACTACATTCAAAATTCAAAAAATAAACATTCCTTGAATAGAGCGCGTTGTCAGAACTGACTCTCACAAAGCACAAATTATGTACACAAGAACAGAACAGATCTACGTAAAGACAAACTAGAATATAAACTAATTATGCCTATATTGTTACCATATAACGATAGGTAGTATTAAAAATATAACAATAAATATACTTAACGTATAATATAATAAAAAATAATAAATATATAATTGAATGGTGACAAATCTTTTTTTAAATTTAAGATTGTGTAGCACAATTTGTTCTCTAATTGTGTTTTATTTAAAATAAATAATAATATTAATCTTAAAAAAATATAATATGTTGAAATAAAAATTCGTCACAGATTAACTATATGAATTTATTTATAGGTATTTATTAAATGGGTACTAATTAAATATCCTTATAAATATGCAAATTATAAACTAGAAAAATTAATCTTATACACACATCATGTGTTAATGGCTAAATCAGTTGTTTAAATAAGTAAACATGTACAACTGGCCAACTTGTATAGGTATAAAAATAGTACCTCTATAGAAGCTGCAAATTAAATTTTAAATTAAATTTTTGCAGCTTTACTATCCTATGGTCCGTAAATAAGGAAAAGCATAATTTAATAACTAATATTTAATTACTTCTTAAGACAAATTATCAACCTCAATTACCTCTTATTTCCGTATTATTTTAATGAAACGACTTTTTTTTACTTAATTGCAATAAAAATTAAAATAAGTAAAGACAGTGACGGTTCATAGAATATCAGACACTGTGACTGGTTGGAAAGTTATTTTTGATAATTGATTTCTTATTTCTTATTATTAGTGATTCTACATGTGCCAAGTTGTTAATTCCTGATCTGTAAGAACCCTTCCTGTGGTCAGCAACGTAACATTCCGAAAGTAAAGCTCAATCCTGTATAAGTTAAGTTTAATAAGACTTGGAGATCTGGTGCATGCTACCATCATCAGACGATGTCGACACAGGCCTACTATAAAGACCGCCTAGGATTCGACCCCAGGGAAGTGATATTTGATGCCCCTCCAGAGAAATTCCGTAGGACTGATGAGAAACCACACGGGTACGAGGAAAACCTTACGAAGTTCAAAGGTACTATATGGAATCTGTTTATTGAGGCTACTTCAGGTATATGGTACAGGGGTAATCATTTTAGGCATGGTGTTTTGTTTTGGTGTCACTGGATCAATTAATTGCTTAAATAAATCCTAGAGATTGGAGAGTTGGAAATATTCTAATATTTAACCATTTTCAACAACTAACTAGAACCAATAACGTTATTATAGATTTCTGAATATTAATATTGAACTGTGTCATGTTTGTAATTAAATTAACTCACTTACGTGAAAGCTGCTCCTAAATTTCTATATTTATTGTTAAAATTGATGAAAAACACATTTTTATTAATGCGAATATAATCATCATGGCTCCTTTGCTTCGGCCTAATAGCTAATGTAAATTAGCTATTCGTTATGCTATATGGGAAAAAAGAGATTGTAACAAAATGTTTTTACTGTAGTATGTTCATTTAGTTTTTGTATATGTGGGATCGCTTACTGACATAATTTCCCCCTGGTCTTGAATTTTCATTTTCCCGTCACCTACCGCAAGAATTAATGAACGTTCTATATTTTTTTTGCATAAAAAAATTCGTAACTTTTTTAATTTCTCTCTGATTTAAAATTTTACACAAAAATTAATCGAGAGGTTTGCTGATTATTCTTGTGGTTGTCTATTGGTTTTAGATCGTTATAGTTATATTTTCAAGAATAATAATTACGAAACATCAGTGAAAGCCTAGATCGTCTCATGGTCAAATGTGGTGTGTAGGTTTAGTGTTATTACCATATACATATTAAATGTCTTTTATTTAAGCTAAATTGTTTATTTTATGATTTAATCAATGGCAACTGATTTGCATTGTTTATGTGACGTTATCACACTTTATATTGTGATGTTATTTATATATGCAATATGTGATCAGAATTCCTATATCCTTATATGGTGTCCTAAAAGTGAAGACTTTTGACCATTGATCACGTATGTCTCTAATAGTCTATAGCATTCTTCTATATTGACCGTTGATTTTGACTATTTTTTATGATTTATGGAATAAATCACATATCCACTATTGGGACATCTTATATATAAAGGGCCTGGAATAAAAAATTGATTTCTCTTTTTTCTTTATACCTACTTACAAATTATATTTTGCTTCAAGCTTGAATAATTATTATTGAACCTCTAAATTTAAAACTTATAGAGGTTAGGTATACATATTAATAAATAACATTATAATAATTATTATCCTCATCTATGATACCAATGAAATTGGATCACTTTTAATTTTAAAGCAAAATAATTAATAGTTGGGCTTGATCGGGTGTAATTAAAGTAATAATTGGATAAATAGTAATCATACTCAATACTCCGGGAATATCCCCTGCAAGGTTATTTCGCTTTAAAACCAGCATAGCTTCAATTGCAGCTTGATTAGACATTCAAATTGAACCCAGTCGTCTTGGATTAATGGAATTCGTTTTTCTTTCAGATGAAAGGGATGCCGTCCAAAAGAAAACCTTCACAAAATGGGTCAACAAACACTTGAAAAAGGTAACTGCCTGAAACTATCCAATTTAATTTTGCATAGTGATTTTCTCCCATTGTTGTTGCTGTTAAAGTTCTTATGCCTGCTTTAAAATTGTAATTGTTACTTGCTATTTGTTAGGTATAGGTAGTGTTTTGTAATCATTGCTTGATGATTTATGTCAACTTTTATAATGTATGTATATTATTATGTTTGCTATTTATAACCCAGATTTTTATCTAAATGTCTACTTTTACTTTCATGCAGCACTGGAAATATATGAAGGTAGGAAAAAAAATCAGGTTGTATATTGCCGACTTCACACAAAGACGAATGATAGTCCTTCTTGTGTCATTGGTGGTTTAATTTATGCGGTATAATTTTGCGATGATTTACGTTGAGAAGCAGTGAGAAGAAGAGATTTTTATCAAGACATAATTTGAGGTCGCGTTTTCTCATTATTATTTCTATTCGAAAATCAAAATTTTTCAAGTTGTTGATTTCTGTTGTAATTTTTTTTTCGAAAGTCTGATTCCTAGAGTAATTAAGCGTAAATGAAGGGAACAGAAAAACAGAAAAAACAGAACGCTTTTTGCGTCCTTCGAATGTATTTTATTAAGGTTAACTAAAACCAAAATGCAATGTCTTGACGGGCGTTATATGCATTTATGAGAAAGCTGAATATTAATAGGCCGTCGACTTTTTCTACAGAAAAAATTATTTTATCTAGAAAGTTCGATTGTATACACACTAATAGCTGTAAAATTAATGGCCCCAATAAACTGGACAGCTTGCTGGAGCAGTTAATTTTATGCCCTGTGAATGTGTTTTAGTAGGGAGATCATGCGCGATTTATGAGCTGCACCAAAGTAATATTTAAAATTTCTTGACAGGTGTTGAATTAATTACATTCCCTAAAATTAAAGCTGGTATTTATAGAGGTGTTTTATACTTTCCTAGCATATGATTTAGTAAGCCAATGGATGAGGACCTTGGTTCTGTATAAACTTCCGAAGCAAGGTGCCTTTTAATCGCCATAAATGACATTGTGATTTGTTGGAAGTGGTTGAAATTAATATAATTGCTCGGTTAGAATAGGTTTGCATTAATTAATCACTAAAATTCAGTTCAATTAAAATTCGATCACATTTTAATCGATGAATGATCAATAATTGACTTCTGCACTCATATAGCGTCATTTGCTCTATTCCTCTCACTATTTCGTGACGTAAACGTTCGCAAAATGCAACCGGTATCCGGTAGAGAAATCGTTTATAATGATTAAACATCAGAAATTCCAGATTCTGTAAAATACAATGTACCTATTATAAAATTCTCTGAATTTGACTCACAAATAAATGCCTGATATTTCCAATTAAACCGATTAAAACAGATATTAAAGCCACGTACCAAAAAAAGAATTTATAGACCCAATAAAATAAATTCTATGGTTACAGAATTAAAGTCAATTTTATTCCTAATAAAATTATAATGAGTAATTAATGCTTAAATACATTTATTACAGCTTTTATCAAGGTGATTCAGGGCTTGTTCAGGGAAGAAACCTTGTATTGGTTTCAGATCTAATAAAAAAGTAATAAAATAAAAATTTCACACTTCCTTCTTATGAATATAAGATCAAAAGGTATATGTAAAAATAGTTTCAATTTAACATTAGGTATACTTGGAAGATTTTATACATGTATTTTTTATAATTTACAAAAGTCTCAGGCAGGTCTCAGGTTACTTATCGATGTACAGTTGACTCAGCAGAAAGTTTCCCATTAATAATTATTGCAGCAAATTCTTTACTTATGACAAAAAATGAGAAGTGTCTTACTAGGCATTGTAGGTATAAATATTTGTTCTTCATATTTCACTTTTCTTATTTGTTATAATTTTGCGAAATCTAGTTCGTAAAATACAATTGGTTATTCGTTTATTTTGATCTTTCCATTGCCTAAAAAAATATACATAAAAAGCTAATTTAGGTAAGGTACCTATCAAAAAAAAAATTGAATCCAGGCGTGGAGGTACATGCTTTTGATCACAAGAATATTTTTGCCAAGAGTTTATGCCACCCCCTCAGAGTACTCCTGTTTCCCGAACTTCATTCTTATCCGTAAATTGGCCAGCCTAAGAAGAAATGCCTAAAACATCGATGTCTAATAAATTGATCCTATATGTCTATAAATGAAACAAAAGGGATAATTATTGTTTTTGTGGCGGCTGATTCGTTTTGCTAGAGTTCGTCAATGGTATCGATGGCCCAACTGTAATTTGAAAAAGTTTATTTTACAGGGGAGATAATTTTTTTTTTCAAAAGTCCAACATGTCAAAATAAAAGTTTTTTCATTTTTTTATGGGTATCTCGTAAAGGCTAAGAGATACAGGGTTGGTTAAATTAGAGAAAAGATGCATTATTTTGTGGCCATCTCGAATCCGTCAAGAAATACAAGATATCTGTGACCGTTCATGAAATATCCCGAAATAACTGAAAAATCGAGAATTCTCATTTTTTCTGTATCTTTCTTTTTATTGGAATTATTAAAAAAAAATTGTGGGCTTACATAAATCGTCAAGAGGTATCCATCTGACATTTCAAAAATTTTCAAAGCCGCCTAAATCCTAGAGTTTTTGTGGACAACTTTTATTTTTCTATAGCCGGCATATTATTTTATTTATATGTCGTTCGGTATATTAAAGATTATGGAAACCAAATATTCAGGAATACATTCAGATAACAGTAACACACAATCAAAGTGGTGTCTCATGCGTCTAGTGACGCATGAGTTGAGCGAAGATGATTTTGATCATCGGTTCCAATTTTCCGAGTATTTTAGCGACCAATTCCTTCTAAACTCAAATCTCTAAAGCACTTTTTTTGAACGAATGCACATTAATGGTGAATGGCAACTGTTTGTTATTCATACACATACAATGGTCATACACAAGACTCCTCCCAAAAATTTGATGTTTGGGCCAGAATTTTTGACAACTAACTTGTTGGGCCACTTTTTATTGAAGACAATCTTGCTGAGAAAATTTATTTAGAGTTTTATGAAACAGGCTTTGAACTTTTTCCTGTGGGGTCATTTGAACTCGCGAGTCTACGCTGTATACCAATCAATAACACCTGAAGTCTTCAGTAGTTAGTGCCAGAAGATAATTTCAAGATTGGCTTTTTTGCAAGTTAATTAATTTTTTAATAGGGAATTTTTTGAGCAATTTATTAAATAAAATTGTTTTCATCTTTGGCTTTTGACTCAGGCGCAATAGAAAGTAGTTATACAAAGGATAAAAATACCTTCTATACCACCTAAAAAAAAGTGTAATAAAGTAATAATGAGGGTTGCGGTGATGCGCATAAAAGTGAAGTTGGGAAGTGTATTTTGTATGACATTTCTTCCCTCGAGATGAAGAGGAGGGAGGTCCAGTTTTGGTTGGATGACCCTGTACAATCATATCCTGGTGACAGATGAGAAGAATATCTTTGACTCAAACTTTGAAGACTGGAATTGTACTATATTGTTAGACTGTTAGTTAATTAAGACTTTCCTCGTATTTTTTTAGTAAGTTTCAGTATCTACCATTTTTTTATGATCAATTCCTTATTATTGATTAAGATTAATCCGTGTAAAGTGGATTAAACTCTACACCAGTAGTAGGACATATAAAAAATATATTAAAATTTAATTGGCCATATTTTCTCGTTTATTTACACTCTTGCATGTGTACTCTCGCCATAAAACAACTAAAGACTGTATGTAAACAAGCCATTATGATGACTTAAATGATGGCGATAATTTCCCAAGAAACAATAATGATAGTAATTGACCCCAGTTAGTTTCAAGTGGACAAGACGTTAAAGCGGGTATTCTTATTGACTTTTGTAACGGATACCTCAGAGTCGGTAATTGGAACGATGTTATCGCTATTTAAACAATTGAACGATTAATGATTATGTCATTAATTAGATCAGTAATAGTTGTAAGATCTAATGATAGGTGAAACTTAATACCTCCCCTACATGTGGTTTCGAAATTAAATATTGTGTGATTAAAAGCATGTTGTAAAATTTTTCTTCACATGAAGTAATTTGCAAAACGACCACAAAGTAAGGTCGGATCTGTTTTACAAATCCATGAGTGGAAGTCTGTTTCTGCTAGTTCAACTGTACATCGTCACTTGTTTTCAAGTGCCTCCACACTCTTGTGTTGTGATAACGTTGGTTTTTCAATATTCATCCATTTGCGAATTGTATTTTAATTAAATGTCATGTGGGGAAATTTAAATTCAATCATATCTTAATTATATGCACTCTTGAATTAATCCTTAAGGAATGTTCCATTAACCACTAAAGTAGTTATGTATGGCTCTTGCTCTTCAAATTCATACTTTATTCATCTTAATTATTGCTTGTAATTTACTTTTATGAAAGTCGGCAAATTAATGGAATCAAAGCGAATCTTACTCGATTTGCCGCTGCTTTTTTGATTACCTGGATTGAAGGAAACATATTGTAATAAATTAAATTTGATATTTTATCTTGAACCTTCTTAATTGTTGAATTTTTGTCTTTTAATTTATTGGGATTTTCGTTCTTTGACGAAAGTATTTTTTTCTAAAGATTTTTATAAAAAATGAAACGTTTCGGAGCCGATCGGTCCCTTGTTCACTCGTAAAATGTAAAAACATGTAAAAAAATTAGAAATACTCTAAAAATACAAAAAACCTAAATCCCAATAAATTAAAAGACAAAAATTCAGTAATAAATTTTTAATGTCTAATTTTTCAAAAAGCCCAAATTAAAATGGTAATATAACAAAATAAAAAGTGTTATTTCTACTCTCAGCAATATGCTGCTTATGTAGCATATAAATAGGTTGGTGGAATATTCTATTTTATAACTGTAATAACGACATACGGATGACATTCCTCCATATAATGCATTAATTAACATTATATTGATAACTGTTATGGCACTTACGAATATGAATGTTTTCTTCTGGATGATGATATTATGATGTTCTTGGTTGCAGACGTACACATGTCTTCATGTGTGTGTCCTGGTGAATAACACACCATGCTGCCCTCCTTCAGTAAGTTGAAAGTGTGCTGCATCACGATTCACAGAAAATGTGTGTATGCATGAGTGTGTAATTTTAACTAGCACTTTATTTAGCAAACTTGGTCACAATAGACACGTTCCTTGTTTCTTTTGTATTTAGCTAAAATCTCACCCAAATAATGTTATGGTGTTCTATCGGTGTTTGAAATTGGAGCAATTTGTAGCCTGTGGTTAAGTCGTGGATCTGACACAACGTAATGTGTTATTACCTACCCAGGACCGTTCTTTTGGAGTTATTTAAAATTGTTTAAGTGAAGCTATTTTTTCAATTATAGCTTTGTTAATGGTTCACTAATTATATAACAACATACTTTTGAAATATAATGCAATTGCTAATTTGATTAGATTCTTTTGTATGATTTTGTAAGTCAAATGAAACCATGTTTGTCGTTAACTGATTTTATCGAGATGCTGAGGTGCTATTGAAAAATGGCACAATAAGATCCAATTTGAATTACATTTTATGGGCATGACTATGCTCCATGACTCAAATAATTCTATTGCATCATGTAATATCTTCAGGAAACTGTAATTGAGAATTAAGAATTTAGTCACATCCTTATATTGTTATATCTTATATAATTGATAATAGTTATCTTGTATATGTTATTAATAATAGCAATTTACAAAAAATCTAATACCTATACCTAGATTGCAATATATGTGAATTGAAAGAATAAAAACAGACCACTAACCAACATTCTATGACAGTGGAGTTGTTGCAGCGAATTAAGCATCGATAGCTTTTTATGTCATAGAAAATATTACAAAAATAAAAAGGAGGCAAACCAAGCATGGCTGAAGGGAACAATGATGAGGAGGTCTAGATTTTACAAAGGAATAAAATAAATATTACAAATTAAAAAAATACCTTGACATGATTATTGTCACGATAATTATTGTCATATGATTATATTAAACCAAAACAATTTTTGGAGATTAACCGCTGATGTAAAATAAGTCTACCAAACAAATCCTAAATTTATTGGACTTGACTGTGCCTGTGAATGACCATAAAGTGGTTAAAAATCGGTGGATCAGATGAAATCCGCAGCAAAATCGAAACTTGAGAAAGCAACCAAATAAGAACGCTAACTACTCTGTTTAATCTGATCTAACAGTAATAAGGGAGAAGGATGCGTTTTTGGTTTGACTTCCTACTTTTGACTCTAAGTTTGTAGAGATTGAAACAAATTTAGAGAGAAGTCCTTCTAGTCAGGGAAACAGACCTATTTTTAGTACCCAGATCGAGTTATGAGTACTGTCCTTAATCTATCGCATTAATACTCTTTTGATTTTCCAAACATAGAAAATTCGCATGTAAATATGGACTTCCCTAATTATTGTTTTCATTACTGTGGCGACTTTAACAATTAAAATGCCTTAAGCAGCTTTTCAATCTTTACAAAAATCAATTTGCGCCATTTCTCTCTAAAACAATCAGGAGTGCCAATCGATATTTTGGTGATATGTTCGGAAAATCAAAAAACATATTCGTGCAATTACGAAACAACAACCCTGTCTGAGCAATCATAGCAGAAGTTCCAATGAACAGATTTAAAAATTAAGGACAGTATTTTCACCTCCACGGTGTTTTACATGTGCGTATAGAAAGCTGTGCGCAGGAGGTCAAAATATGCAACCATGTCTCATCCACAACTCTGGAGTTTTCCCTTAAAGGTAATTGCAGGGCAGGTAATTGGGGCACGCGCTCGCGATTTCATCTTTTAGGGTGTAGATGCCACACCTCACCTGTGTATGAAGTTTGCGTTAAATGAATCAATCACTTACGTCCACCCCCGAAATAGAGGTTAATTTTAAAGATAAAAAACTTTGCGGTTCGTGTACCTAATTAATACAGGACCAAACAATGGCATAATCAGTTTAATTAATTGATTTTTCGTTTCGACTTTATTTTGGTCACTTTATCACCGAATTGCAGTTTATATTTCGTTAGTGGTCGAACGAAAAATAGTTATTTATGTATCAAGGGAGTTATGAGGATGTTAATTACAGAGGGCAACATATTGCAATCCCGAGGGACGTTAGTCCCGAGGGATT
Organism: Malachius bipustulatus; assembly: GCA_910589415.1. Taxonomy (NCBI): domain Eukaryota; kingdom Metazoa; phylum Arthropoda; class Insecta; order Coleoptera; family Melyridae; genus Malachius; species Malachius bipustulatus. The sequence continues at coordinate 10,379,456 of OU342632.1, forward strand.
GTTAAGTTGCCCGAGGTTATTAACATCTAATAACTCCCGTGATACATAATCTATTTTATTTTATACTAAATGAAATATAAAAACGAAATCTGTTGGTTTTTAAAATTAAACGAATGTTTTTAATAATTGAGTAACCATGATTATTGATTACCATGGATATGTCAGCTGGAAAGTTTGTAGAAAATGACATATGAAATCCAAATATTCAACCAACAATCCAATAACAAAAGTAACAAAACCAACATCCAATGGTTACCAGAATTAAACAAATAGTAATATTAGAGGGAGTTATGGATTCATAACAGTCCCAAGGGAGTTATGAGTATGTTTATAGTTACGGTAACCAAGCGTTTATCTAGTTATAATGTATTAGTATGAAATAAAAAAATTAACTGATTATGACTTCTATGGTTCTTAATTAATTACTACAGGAATCTTCAAAGTTTTAATTTTTTATCCTTAAAATTAATCTCAATTTCGGGGGTGGACTTAAGGGATGGACCATGCACCCTGTCTGTACTTTTTATTACAAAAAATACTGTCATACTAATTTTTAAGTTTGTTAATAATTTGTTAAAACTCACTTCTGGCAGGATTTGCTGCCGTTCATGGTTGTATGCAATAATGCGATAAGTTAACGATATTTCATAGACCTAACTCGATCGAGGAATTTCAATACCAACAAAATTTTGCTGACAGAATGATACAAGAGAGATTTTGGAATACTCGGATGGCAAATTAGATGACTTAGATGTCCGAATTCGCGTCGATACTATATTTTCCATAACCGGAAGAGTAAGTCCAAGGAAGTCCAACGACAATTTTAAAATGATGCACAATTGTGAGTAAAATGAAAAGTTGTTGTGATGAATAATAATTCGAAACTTAATTATTTATTTATTGTATTCACTTTGGGCAGCGCTGAAGAACTCCAGAAATTATCACAGCCCATACTTCGTGGGTAAAGACCAAGACCTCGATTTATCTAACATTAACTTTGAGAAAAACTCACCATTGAATATAATTGCAACCGCATTTGCAAAGTCAGAAACACTTGATAGACACTTGATGATCTTTGACTTGATTGCCTATTTCATGCAGAAAATTGCAAACTGTAAGTACTTATTAAAAGTTTGTTATCAGCGCCCTCTGAAAGATCCTGGGAATATCAAGGTGAGCAATGAATAAATCTTGGAACGAGTCCCAAAACGTCTGGAAGTAATGAACATTATCAAGAAAAGGAAAACAAAACAACCATTTCTGACCATATTCGTATGAGTCGTATACATAATGTGAAACTATAAATATGTATCACATCAACCGTACTTCCTGGTCGATGCAAAATATCAAATCGTCCAAGATGGTCACCAACATCATTCATGGAGTATTTGTTGGCGATAGTTCTTCTAGGCGAAGACGAAGATTGTGAAGAAAAGGATTAGAACTGTGCATTATTTCTCGTATATTTTACAGTTTCATTTGAACAGGTATCCCATTGCAGACTCAACCGACGACCCGACTATGCTAATAATGATACTGCATAATGAAGTACTTAACCAGTTTTCACACTTTTGGTTGCCTCATTCGGCATTTCTGACGGCGAACATTTGGTATGGATTTCATTGCAGAGTTAACATAATAAAAGTGATCAAAATTGATGATTAGAAAGATCCTCGATTTTTACGAATTCAATCTGACCATCTTCTACTCGTATAACCAGAAAATAAGATACCTAAAGACCTAAACAATATATTTAATTTTTAGTGATAAAACCAGATTATTGCAAACAGTTTTATTCGAAGCCTTCTGTGATTTTTTTTACCAGAGATGTCATTGATTTTCTTGTCATTCTTGTGATTATGAAATTGTCTCCTTATTTCTTAAGAAAATCATGTTTTCCAACCTGTGTGTTATCTGTGTAAAGGTGCTTCCTCACTGATGCGCTGCGCCGCGCCTGATCGCACATTGAATTTTTGTTGGTGTGGACAGGAATTTGCGCACGAAATCTGCACTCACCTGACGGATCATGTTTGTTCATGCGCGTTCCTACGTGTTTGCGCACTCTTGCCTGTCCCACAACAAAAATTCAACGTTCGGTCAGGCGCGCCGCGGCGCACCGCATCAATGAGGACGCACCTTAAGAATAATACTTATAGAGCGTTGCAAAAATATTAACAGTGCTTTTTTATAATTAGGTTTAGGAGCTTCTGTGGTGTGTCATTTGCCAGTAATTTTGATTTAGTCACAATTTTTAACACACTTCTATCTGTATGAAAACAATAACTATATTAGCGCTCATTAAAAAAGAAATCATAACGATATTACTCGCATACTTTTTGCTTGAAGGTAATCAGTCATAGATCGAAAAAACACCCTTTAAACGTTTCTAGAGATCAGATCGATGATGATGATATGCAGAAATTAATTACACATGTATTATGACGATTTCTCTGTTAATGTCGCTAATTATCTTTTAGATTATATCTAAAGAACTTGAGGCGTGTTGTGATTTATCTTTTTAGTTGTGCAATTAGAAAACAATCATAATTCATAATACCAACCAGAAAGGATTATAATTATTATTTACTTTTTTTCAGGCGAACAGACAAATCAGAGATCTCTTCATAGACCTGCGAGATGGACACAACCTGATTTCACTGCTAGAGGTTTTGACAGGAGAAGAATTGGTAAGTGTTCATCAAAATATTCTGCATTCTCCCTAAATATCGTTTACTAAATCTGTGAAATGTTTTTTACAGCCACGAGAAAGAGGTCAGATGCGTTTTCATATGCTTCACAACATCGATACCGTGCTGCATTTTTTACACTGCAAGAAGATCAAGCTGGTTAACATTCGATCAGAAGATATTGTTGATGGAAATCCCAAACTTACTCTGGGCCTCATCTGGACCATAATCTTACATTTCCAGGTTAGTGAAATATCAGAGTTATCGGTAATTTTTAAAACTAGCATCATAGACCAGATTCGGGACAATATTATTACCCTTGAGGTTGTCATGAAACTCATAAAATTTATTTTGCGCAACAGTCTAACAATTATTATTATTCCCTTCATTGCCGCAGCCTCTCAAATTCCGTTTCCCTTGGGAATTTCAGGATTTGAAGGAAATCGAGGCTGGTTAGAGCTCCGCAGTTCCTCAATAGGTGACGAGGTGTCTCGTTTTCTTCCCTGCAGAATCTGCAAACGCCATCTTTTTTATGCCAAGTATCCTCAGGTGCTCATTGAGCTTGCAATTACCTGTTAGGAATCCCGTTTTCGTTCTGAGACTTCCTTTGTTGAGGGTCAAGAGTTTTCTTGACCTTTCTCGATTGAAATACAGTCATTTCCATTAGATATTAAAAATAAATTTACCTTTGTATGTACAGGGCCGGATTATCCATAAAACAATAATAGGCAGTTGCCTAGGGGCGCCGACGACTTTTAGGGCACGGGGGCACCATCACCAGGAAAACATTATTTAACAAATTCTTCTACTGGTAGAAAAATAAGTTTTAATAATAATTGTTTTTAATAGAAACAAAATTCTAGAGAAAGCTTCTAATGTGCAATAAATCACAATGCCTGAGAGATGACACTCGCCCGATAAACGATGTCCCTCCCCTCGAGGCAAAAAAAAACAGTTCCGCCACGGCCTGATTTATTGTTTTATTCAATTACCATTTACGATTAGCGATCAATTTTTTGACAGAAATGTATAGTTTGAAATACGTTTTTATCTTTTAGACATTTTGCACCCTTTGTGTCAATTTAGTTTTAAAGTTTTTTTCCAATCTTGCATATACTCGCACAATTTTTTGTTAAAAACAACCTTTTTTCGAAAATTAGCAAAAAAAAAAAATGGCGTGCCCGGATAGTTTTCAACTCTTGCGTGATCTTCAACATTGAAAATAGTTCCGTCTGTGGCGCATAAGCCCCCCATGCCCCCTTTCGGGTCTTTTAATTTATTTGTGCAGAACCTAATGTTCAAAACATTACAAGCCACCGAGTGAGACGGGGACGCTATGATATAGGGCGAAGAAAGTCATAATCCCCGCCTTTGTAGCTGAGGTGAAAATTATATTTAAGAGAAAATGACAGTAACAATCAGTGTTTGTTTTTATTTGATAATGTGAGTATATTTATTTTATTCAAGTACTGAGAATTGCGTGACCTTTTTTTCCCTTCGAGGGTCGTCTGATACAAAATCTCCGGAAGCACCTCAGCCTCATGGGCTTATTGTGCTAAACCCCCTTTGCTTCATGCCACCCATTCTGTCAGTCTGATCCCCTGAACTAGTTTGTAACTGGATGAGTGTTTTTTTCTTCCGGACTTATTCTTGACTGTCCGATATTTCCTGTCTTCTGCGGTCCAGAGCTTCGCATTCGCACAGGACATGTTTAGATATCTCTTGGGCCTTGCTGCATTCTCGGCAGCTTTGGATCTCATTGAACAGACCTATTTTAGTTAAGTCTTCTTTAAGGCAAATATGTCCCGTCAGTAATTTCACTGTGATACGTAACTGATTCCTACTAAGTGATATAAGCTCTTCAGTTATCTTCTTTATGGGCCCCTTGATGAAGGTTTTCCCATGTTGATGTTTGGTCCTTTTATCTCAATTTTTCTTAACCCATGTATTAACTTGGCCTCTTGCTTTACTCTTTGGTACTCCCAGGGCCGGTTCTGGGCCAAAATATTTAACCGAGGATTCATTTCTTGCCAGCTCGTCGGCTTTTTCATTGCCTATGATTCAGCCGTGTCCTGAAACCCACATCAAGGTTACTTTGTTGCGTTCTGCCAGGCTTTCGGGGTTTTCACGGTATTCCCACAGTCTGGACGTTATCTTGGAGCCTTCTATAATAGCCCTCAGAACCGCGTGACCTTGAATAAAAAAAATATATCGTCTGCGGCGGCGCAATTTTGGGGGACACCCCTTTCGCTTTTTACATTCATCTTCTTAAGATCCACTGGTCCTTATTCTTTAATGTCACGAACTACCACTGACCCCCCGCCCCCTTGAATAAAATCCTTGCTACGCCCTTGATAACAGAGACTACCAAAAGCTTGTTTACAGGCCCTTAAAAGCTTAGATAGTGAAAATTAATTCGAAAGGTTTTGCTTAAGTTTTTTTTTCTGTCAAACACTCCACAAACATTAAGCAAAAAATGTGACACATAGCACTGTCCCTGACGCTGTCGCTGATTTAAACAATCTACCAAAACATCTAGATCTAGTCCAGTCAAAGTAGGATTTGAATGTGCATTTCATGCGGAAAAGAAAATATTTTGTGTGGGGGTTGGGTAGTCCATGGAGAGTCTAAATCCAAAAATGCGACCTCCTACCCCTTGTGAATTAGCCGCCATATTGGTTTTAGGGGTGGATGGAGTTTTTGCACTTTACGACGTTAATTCGCATTTTACCGAAAAAAGTGTCATTACTTACTTTATTCAAAAAAACATTCTCCACAAATTTGCATATGTGACATTTTTTCGTATTTGCAATATTTAATGACCTACAGGTGATTCATTAAGAACAAGGGGGATGAAAAATTGGTATTTTCGGAATAACTCCTTTTTTTCAATCGCAATTCAAAAATTGTTCCCACAAAACTTGTAGCGCTTACAATTACGAACATTTACATGACGATATCTCATTAATCGGATCAATTATTGTTGCGCAGTAGTGCGCCGAAGTATGCGAACTTAACCTTTCACTCGTCCAATCCAATTGATGTAGTCAAAATATCATGAATCTTAGGTTTTGAATTTGTCAAAATTCAGAAAAATTAATATATCGTTATTATTCGAGATGCATGAAAAGTACTTTGATCCATTTGTAGAATCAATTCTAGACTCTCGAAAGTATAAGCGACTGTCGTAGAAGTTGTGTTAAATTATTCATAATAATAGTATTTTATGTACCTACCACAGGACGAAATTTTCTTTAGACAAATGTGAATTAATATTTCGAGGCGAAGCCGAGGAATATTATCGCATTAGAAAAAAATTCAATGGTAAATCGTATTCAAAAAAATATTTATTTCCTTTGGGTTTCACATATATAGTCCGGTGTTTATTGGGAAGCTATCGTTCTCATTTTTTCTTTTTTTCCGTGAAGAACCAGGTGAAATGATTCTTATGTCGATGTGATCCAGAGAATGTACTGCGGTTTTTTGCCAAGAATCGGGTTCTTCGTCGTCATCATTTTCAAACTCATTCATCCCTGAGAGTTTTTCTGGTACGTTGTCGCATATTTCCCCGGAACAGTTCTGGCAGATCGCCGTACAGTGCAGACCCGCTTTTCGGCAGCCACAAGCTGCTCCACAATTTTTCGTACATTTGCAGGATATCAACTTCATCAACGATTGTGGTGCAGGATCCCCAGTGGTAGTCAATGGCATCCAACCCCTCGAATCTTTTTTCCATCCCCAGTGCTCAGGATTTTTTTCATTGTTGAGCCATTTTTGTATTTGGTAGTAGGTCCGATGAGTGTGGTATTTTGCTGCTTCGGCAGTTGGTGGTAAAGCTGCTAGGTTGCATTTACTTTTTGCTGATGATTTAGCGAAACGTTTATATCTGCATCCATTCAAACCGTCACTTGTAGCTGTGGCCCCGTATAAAGATATTATAAACTGCTTGCCAGCATTTTCAAGAGTCTTAGAATCAGCATATTCGTCCTTGAATGACGCAATCAAGGATTCAAGGCTGGGATTTTTTTCCAAGGTTGAGATAAATTTAGACTTTCCTATCTCGAAGAAGCAGACGTCGTATCGCAACCACTGAAAGCATGTAAAAACAGGATATTTTCCTAAATCAGTGGACCATGCTTCAAGCTGCTTGGCGAAAATACTTGTTGCCGAGTCCGGCCTTGTTGAGGTTTCCTGAGAAAAACGTTCTTCACATTATCTGGACACAATCCCGTCAGTAAGGCCAAAAGGTCCACATCGGAGCCGATTATGAAAACAGCGTCGTAGAATGGAGCTTCACCAAGAGCTGATTCTACGATGAGCAGATCTGCATCCTCTTCTGCAACGGCTGCGCCGATGGCGGAATTTTTCATACGTGTCACGAGGAGATTGATGAACGATTTTTTATTTTTATCGTTCGAAAGAAACTTTTCCTGAGTCATGGACGGGATCGAATTCTCATCAAATATAATGTCAGTTGCTCGTTGTTTCAGAGAACGTCTGAGTCACTCATTTTGGAACACTGGTCGTTTCCCAACTGATCGAATGGCTTTTTTTGGGATGTGTTTCCAGATTTTCACGAACAGGCTAATGTTTTTTTAAAAGTGCATATATTTTCTAGGCTTGTCTAGACACGTTTTTATTGGTTTTACCACATCACAGACAAATCTTATCTATATACGGCAGCCCTATTTGGAGCGAGTCGGCCTGGGTTATCGCTTACCTGAGAAACCTAATTGGGAGGATTTCTCCTTAATGACTTTGACACACTACTGCGCAACAATAATTGGTCCGATTAATGAGATATTGCTATGTAAATGTTCGTAATTGTAAGCGCTACAAGTTTTGTGGGAAAAATTTTTGGATTGCGATTGAAAAAAAGGAGTTATTCCGAAAATACCAATTTTTCATCCCCCTTGTTCTTAATGAATCACCTGTAGGTCATTAAATATTGCAAATACGAAAAAAGTCACATATGCAAATTTGTGGAGAATGTTTTTCTGAATAAAGTAAGTAATGACACTTTTTTCGGTAATATGCGAATTAACGTCGTAAAGTGCAAAAACTCCATCCACCCCTAAAACCAATATGGCGGCTAATTCACAAGGGGTAGGAGGTCGCATTTTTGGATTTAGACTCTCCATGGACTACCCAACCCCCACACAAAATATTTTCTTTTCCGCATGAAATGCATAATTCGATGCCTTTTTCGTCTAATTTGACTGGACTAATCTGGTCGATGTCCCCTAACTGGCAAATAGTTTTATTCGTTTCTTCATGCATCAGGAACCAAAGCAACTGTACCAACTGTCACTGGTCAATTAACTCCAGATGTCAAGTCGCAGCTTATGTAAGTACCTACAGGAGCCAGATGACAAGATTTGAACTCGAGCAGTCTCCCTTGCCATTTCATGAACCCATTCATTCATTCATAAAGGTGCAATATTATCGTTTCCTATAAATTAAATTATCTCGTTTGGATGGACGGAGCCACATCAGTCTGATATGTTCACAAATGAGATATTCAGTGTGTTATCTCCAAACATTTCATTTGGCGAATGAAAATACATACATATATTATTTGGCTCGTATGAATTATTGATAAATCTTTATTTTTTAGGTCCAAAATTGCGTCCTAACAGAACTCCAAAAGTCTTTTATATTTCACCTTCTTAAGGTCTTCATGCCAACTCATAGTAAGGCGAAAGTATTTCTTCCTTCACTAACTTTTTTGAGTAAGACCCGCATTTCGCGAATTTTTAACCCAAACAAGAGTTAAGGAACTTATATTTTTTTCCTTTCCTCATTTCACAACACAGTCCACATGTCTTTTCTTTGGTAGTGCTAGTATGAGTTTTGTCTTGTGACATCTACTTGCACTTAATACCAGCATAGTTGCCAGCCGTTATTATAACATGCCACAACTATGTATAATAATGCAGCCTTGGGTCTTCATTTTAGCTATTCCTCTCCTTTCCTATGTTTTCTTTATCGACCACGTTCTGCTGCCAAAATGTCAATGCGATCCTCATCATCGGTTCGGTTTAAATACCTTTCTACAATCCTTTGATCACATACTACTCTGATTTTCATCCAGTTTACCCAGTTCGCAGAATCCTGTAGTTTACTTTTCTGTGAAGCATTTAAGCATTTTATTTTCGACGATTTAACAATATGATCCCAGATTTGAGGTACTTGTAAGCTTATGTGTTTTTTTTCATATTGATTGAATACCATACATTTGGTTGTTTTTTTTTTCGAAAGGGAGATGAATTATAATGCCTTTTTTCGCTTATCTCGGTCAGGTTTATATAATCTTGTTGTCAACAAAGGGGTTTAGAAAGTCGCTGGTAATTAATTTATTTTACATGCTTGCAAATTGAGCTGCAAACAGTAAATAGTATTATTTACCTTCTAGCAATTGAGGTGAAGTATTTATCCAATGTTGCGTAGAAGATCTTTTTCTGTTCGTGTCATCCAGGTTGATTGATATTCCTATCATGAGTTTACTTAATTTTAGTGACATTTAGGTAGACCTTCTTTTAATGGATCACATTTTCGTGTGTGGTATTAAAACACAAGTACTTGTATTCATTTTGTAATTACCGGCAAAGGTTAATCGCTAGAAACAATTATTAGAGTTGACCTTATGTGCGGCAAATAGATAGCGATTATATAATTCACATATCTCACCGGAAGCGGCACCGTCAGGTAAGGTTATGCTGTTGTGCACACAAGATACGACCGCCGCAACTCTTCCTATGCTAAACGTGGTCATAGTCTTCTTTATTTTAACAGGGACGGGGTTGGGAATGAATTAATACACATTTGAAGTGCATATCTTGCTTGAGAACTTTTTTCTATCATAATAGTTTTTTTTTTTTAATTGGCTGTTTGAAGTTAGATTAGGATTATACAGGATATAATAATTGGTTAACGAGGGTAATTTGAAAATTCGTTAAAAATTTTGGATGGAGAATTTTTATCCTTTTTATAGTAGATGCTTTACGATAACTTTGGAAGGGGCTGAGAAACAAATAATAAGACCAATTAACTAAAAGTAAATGAAACGTTGCAAGAATAAACTATTACAGCCTATAGCGTATTCTGAAACATGGCCAAAGTTAAACATCCGAAATTGTCAGATCTTGCAATTGAACTGCTACAATTGTCAGGAGGCTTATGTGAGACCAGTCGTTCAACAATGGAAAACTTCAACCGAAGCAGATTCTTCACCAACAGAACTGCAAACATTTACAAAACAGTGGGACGAACCCGTTGTGAGCAAATTAGTGAGCAAACTTTGGTTGACTCGGAGCAGTCAGTATTGCCCAAAGCACGTCTATTATTGGCAACATTAGTTAGGGAATCTGGCGCTTGGCTTTACGCATTGCCTCTGTTCTGCACGAGGTATGATGTTGATCGACCAACAACTTCGCAGATCAGTATCCTTACGTTTAGGTGCTGACGGGTGTAAAGGCCACATTTTTGTTGATGTGGTGAGAAAGTGGACGTCAAGGCTATCATGATTTAGATTTCAAAAGAAGGAATGAAATGATCGAAACACACGACGAGATGAAGGAGATTATACACCGAGGTTTTGGCTCGCGAATAGAGACCAGGGGACTGTCAAGAGATGATGAGCGTCGACCAAATGGCACCACCGTTAATCAAATTACGCACAGAAGCCCCTGGGCCTGGGATATGACTGTAGCAGACACTCTAGCAAAGAGCTACATTGCGTCGACCGTGACAACAGTAGGTGGAGCAGCTCTCAAAGGCAGAACAAAGAAAATACACCGCGTATCGAGATGTTTTTCAGGATCATTACTTTTCTCCATTAGCATTTGAAACTTTTGGTCCGTGGGGTCCCGAAGCCGTTCGCATGTTGAATTTCATTGGTAAGCGAATAACTGAGAAATATGGAGACGGAAGATCAATGGAAGTTTCCCTAAAAATTGAATATTCCCTGTAAATATTCCCCAAAAATAAGTTCCGGGAATTTACCCATCGCTATTTGGGACAGAGAAGATCCTCATGTATATTCTTCAAAAACCAATCCATCCCCGAAGAGTGTCTATTTGGTGTGGTTGATCACAAGGAGTGATTGATCTACTTTTTTGACTTTATTGACAACAATGGTGATTTGTGAATTTGGCGTCATGATGGTGAATACTGAACTTGACAAACAATCAGCGAAAAACTCGCAGTTTTGGTGACTGGTTTTTCCTGAAAGCATTATCTCTGCCAGAGAAGGCTCTCTTAACCTTTTTTCTTTTCGGCTGCGTGAAGGAACAACTATATATGAATAATCCACAGACCGAATTATGCGAAAACTCTTGTAAAATTCTATCAGAAGAATAGCTATCAGAGAAATCGCGGCTGCCATTTGATGGAAAAATCGTAGAAGAACTTTTTTAACGATGCCGGAAGAAAAAGTTTTTATTGAATTTCGCAACAATACTGGATCCTGGTCGAACCAGAACCTGTGCCTACCCATTTCCGCCCGCTGTCGAATTTTTAAAACATAGCAAAAATATTTGGGTTATTCCATTAAACGATACGGTGACGCAAAATTACTCTAAAATCCAAAACAGTATTGGTGCAGATGTTTATTCACTTGCACCTGAAATGACTCCTAGGAAGACATACAAACCTTTTCCAAACGGAATTGAAACCGCACAGCACCTCCATTGATTGTCCAGCGCTTCGTCAATATCGGCAATCCATATTGGGAGAAGTCTGTCCTGATATAACCAGAATTCGGGGGACTCCATTCAGTAAATTCGAGCAGTTGGGTGGTTGGGGATGTGTAGGGGATGGCGGTTTGTCCACTCAAGAGTAGGTACAGAGGACCCAACACATGTATTAGGCGCCAGTGAGAAATCACCCTGTCTGTCATAATCCAGATTCATATTTACGGCGCCGCAATCGAAACAAATACATTAAACGAGTAACAAAAATGCTGGATCAACTTCCTCTTACCGGCAACAGGTCAAGAACAAGAAAAACCTTCAAGACTACCTAACGACATGGGATTAAATGTCGCTTTTACCTGGTACAGATAGAGAAAGGTGCTTTAGGTATATGAATAAGTGCTTTATTATAAATATACGTAAGCAAAATGGTATTCACTATACAGAGTGCTCCGAAAAAGTCAATAAACTGCTTGCGCAGATCGGTTAATATTCATTGTCAGGATCGGCGAGCTCAACAAAAAAATGAAAAAAAAAATGCAGATAATAAGAAGTCAACCTCTGCTTTCTGCGGTGCCGAAAATGAATGTTTGTTAATTTATATTTTATTGATTTTCTATCCATTTCCTCCTATTCAGTTTAAATCTTTGAAAAGAAAAGTTGGATTTTCATTCATCATACCACCGTACGACCATACCACCATTGATCATCATTTATTTTCTTATGAAATAGATTGTAGGATTTGACTCAATGTTGAATAGTAAAAGTTCCTCTCTAGAATTGAATGAAATTGGGTATGAATTAAAATAGATTTCAAATAAGGAAATGCCGCGTTTATGAATGAAGAGAATCTTCTAAAAAAATAGTGAAAGAAAAATATGTTAAGGTCAAGCTTTTGCTCTCCAGTCCTATGGAATTCGGCTGATTTCATCACCTGAAATGTGGTCAAGGTTGAGCAATATACATGGAACAGAGGTCAAGTGTAAATAGAATATATTATTGAAGTAATAATTTATCGATTGCAAGTGGCACATGGTACCAAAGTTTGGAATTACTCCATGGGAGTAAGGAATGCATTCCTGGACGCTAGCTGATCAGCAAGAGCAAGTGTTGAATATTCTTGCGGTAGGCGTTGGGAGGAAATAAAGATATCCAAATATAAACAGGTCTAGTTTCGAGAGTAAGCAAAGAGGTGTTTGATCAAAGATCTCCAAATAAAGCTGACACGTTTTTTATCGGAACAACATTAATAAACAATGACAAATTCGTAAATAACATTGAGGCTACACCTACATGGGCCATATTAATTGACTACGGCTCTGTTGTGGACATAATAGTGTTTCCACAGCACGAACAAGGTTATGAATACGTTCTGCTGGTGACTCTGCGAAGCCAACCAACAGTTGGATCTCCAGCTCCAGCAGTACTTACCTGGCAGTCACCTGACCCGCCTTGGGTGTGGAAAACAATAACCGATCTACGTGCTGGTGTGTGATAAGTTGAAAATTATTATATTGTGTTGACTTCTCGATTCAGGCATTTGAAAAGTATCTGCTACTGTTCTGTCCACTTGAACGTTATTACCTAATTAGTGTGGTTGTGTCATGAGAATCAATAAGTTTCTATTAGCGGTCGAAACGATGTTGCTTTTATGAATGTGACATGAACAAACCGTAAAATCGCTTTGTACTTAGGTGCTAAGAAATCTCTTAAAAATAATTTATTGTTCTTATGATATGAAGTATCCTGCTCTCTTTTTTACTAATCTTCTAACATCGTGTTTGAAATAATTATTGACTATTAACTTCTTAAAGTAATTGCCTGTTAATGGTCATTTTTCAAATCAACAAACTAAAATTAGATGTGATCACGTTTATAACACCTGAGGTTTTATTATTTTCATTTTTTATTTTCTTTATTATGTAGAGTAGGTGGTCTAGTTGTTATTTGATTATTTTGATTAATCCTGGTGGGTTTTATTTATTGTTTAAAAATGTTCTAATTAGAATTGCAAACGTTGAAAAATAATAACACAAAAATAGCAATGATTGACAAATTTTTACATAACTAATAAACAATATTTATATTTTTAGGCATGTGCCTACCTAATAATTAATCATTATTCATTTTTATTATGTAATACATATATTTATTTTCAGATTTTAAATTAGCCGCATTAAATCATCTTCTTTTTTAACAAAGATGGGTACTTCATTAAAACCGAACTAAAAATTTATAAATTGTCGACTACAATAAATTAAACCATATAGGTACTAACCTAACACCTGACTAAAAAAATCCACCACATAATAATATGTTCTTAGTAGAGTTCAATATTTGATTCCCTACTACTATTTTACCAAGTATACAGTATTAATGTCTTAAAAGAAGACATTAAATAATTATAATTATAGACATCCTATTAAATATGGCAACATAGGTCAAGCTAATTTAATTACAGGGATGAAGAATGTGAACATTTTCCGCATCCCTTGCTAATTAAGAAGATAATAATAATTTTAGTCACTAAATCATTTAATTTTTTCTATTCTTATTCATTGAGTAATAAAAAAAAACATATTTGAATAAGTTTTGAATTTTATTATCTAAGTGGCCGAAACACCAAAGGTATGAAATGAACCCTTAATTTAATTCAGTTTTAAATTAATTAGCTATTAGTATGCAAGCACTAATCAAACATTTCGTACTTCACTACTTCACAGCACTCGCGGCAGCATCCCATTTATAAAAATTTTAGAGAGACTGCATTATTTCATGGTTTAAACTCTTCAAAGAACTTCTAGTAGGCAGGGTGTGGTTAAAAGGTCCCTTTTGCCTTTTTTTTTGTCAAAAATACTGTAGGTTTTTTCAATTGATCTGAAAATAAATTTATTTAGGGAATTTTACTATGCCCTTTAATATTATTAAATTGTGAATATGATACTGTAAAATCTTTCCTATTTTTATTATCGCAAAAGTTATTTTCCAAACGTTGCAGCGATGAACACAATTCTTGTTTATTTACTGGGTACATGCAGGGTCCTGAAATTTCTTCCCCACCTGATAACAATGCATTCTGGGTAATTTAAATCGTCTATTATAGATATTAATAATTCATTATTAATAATGACTTGAAATTTTTTTCACTTCTTAAAATTTATTTTACTCCAAATTTTACCTCTTTGTCTATTAATGAACCGATAAATTAGCTATAATATACCTATGTACAATGTTTGGAACACCTGTTTAGCTTTATCATGAAATCTACTTTTTTTAAAAGCCGAAGAGTATTTCATTCATTAATAGTGTTAATTATTTTTTAAATAATTATATCATTAGTTCATAATTAAGTACAAAAAGTTCCCACCCTATTTGTGACCTATTTCGATATTGCTTCCTGTAATATTACTGACCTAGTTTTATTTACAGTGAAGATGGATTAATAAACAGTACCATTGAGTGAACGATTGTCATCCTAAGCCCTAATTTAAAAAAGAAAAAAAAAACTAGATCACTTTCGTAATAATTATTATTCCTATTTGTCCCATTCAATTATAAAGGTTCCCCACACGAAATTAGATTTAAATCGTAAATTATTTTAGGAAAATTATTCAGGACACTATTTCCTTACGTGAAGTCTGCAGATTTCTCTTTTATTTTGATGTTAATTATCATTACATCATATGTGTGTTGTCTAATTTATTTTGCTAAATAAACAAAGACCTCTCTAACGTCGACGTGAAATCAAGCAAATATCCACTTTACGTTGCATGCATGCATGCAAAGGAATTGAAATAGGTATATTATACATACACGGCTTCGAAAAAATAAAAAGTGAACAATCAATAATAAATGTAGGTCTTTTTCTTTGCGGACTAATTGATGCAGCTCAGAAGATTTCATATAAGATCGTTCGGCTCTGTAATTGTAACGGGGAACGGGAATGAAAAAGCTGCTAGTCACCTAAAATAATGTAATTTTCTACGTTCTTTGCCATGGACTAAGGAACATCCAGTATAATTTTAACGCCTTCTAACAACAATTAATTTATAGTCGATTTAATGCAAAAAATGCGGACTGCGTTTCCGTTTATATTAATCTAGTTCAGTGTTATAAAAATAACAAATTAATTTGTTTTTTTATCCTTCACAATCGCCGCAAAAAAACTTACTACCAGTACTAGTTAGTAAGCCCCGCGGGGATCATTATAGATGCTGGATGTACTTATAAGGAAGTGAAGATACTTGCGTAATCTTTACATTATTGTTCACGCAAGGTGATAGGTATTTTAAGCCGGTCTTTTTATGGAACACTTTTTTTTAATTAGCATTTGTTCTCTTCGGCCATTACAGAAAACTTCTGTACAACATTATGTGATTAATAGTTCATATACCTGCATTAGGTACTCATTCGTAAGCCGCTTCAGTTTTTATTATTTTTATTTTTGTACCCTAAAACGAAATCGTCTTACCTTTATAAAAAATTATTATACCTAGGTAGAAACTTTAACATAAAAAATTAGACAAATTATTGTAATTCTCACGACACAAGCGATATTATGACAGAATTCCTGAATCGAAAGTAACGCTATTATTTCATCATCTTATTAGCAAGTACTAAATTCATCTAAATTTATTATACCTCACAGTGCTAAAATTCTGAATGAAATCTGCAATTCCAAGTGAACCGACTTCTTAATATCGTGCATAATGTCGATGTACCGTTTTGTGAAAGACAGTTCCACGCCCGGTGCCAAAAGGCTTTTCGTGCAAGGCACCACGGGAAGAAATGAACACACCGAAGAAACCTCAGTCGTTCAGCCTCTCGTTACCCGTTTGCCTACGGCGGATAACTTGCAAGCCGTGTTCACCAAAAAACGACTCTCCACAGAAGTGCTCGGAAGTTCCATCGAGTCGTGTAAAACCAGCAGAAGAAACGACGACGGCACGAGACGTATCACCACTAGGATTGTCAGAAAAGTTACCACCTTAACTCGTGGAGAGGAACAAAATCGAGTTGAAAATCTCACAAAAAGAGCTAATGAATTTAAGTGTATTGAAAGAGGCGAAATTGTGACAGATCTAGAACCTAAGAAAGTGAGAGTAAGTGTTATTTGCATTGAATTATTTGAGATCAATTTTAGACCGCCAGAACTCTGCATACAAACAAGAAATTAATTAACACAAACTTTTTGTTAGGATGTTAATTTATTTCTATTATTAAACCCAAACTTTATCACCCGTTTGTTTCAAATCCCCCTGTTTTTTTTTTTGTAAATTTTGATGAACTGTATCTTTGGAGCAAAAAACGCCTCAAGGCCTATAGATTATTTGAGAAAATCTGGGCATCTTGGCACGCCACTGCATTAGTCACTAATATGTATTCTTGAGTGAGATGCTTCAAAAATACTGTTCATCAAATTTATCATTTGAAAAAAATTCGGTTAAAGTAGCCCAATAAAAAAAAAACTGTGGCTCAAGAAGGTGTGATCCATTGGTCACAGCTTAGATATCTACCTAATAAGAGTATTTTTACACAGAAAAAAAAGAAGGCGCCAGGGCCTGTCTGGCGCCCTCGGGAAAGTCACTCTTATTATCCCCCTTATCCCCCTCCCCCGAGTGTTTGTTATATGCACATATGGCAAAAATTCTTCTATAGGAGTTGTTCCCTGGAATATTCTAGGAATGTTTTGTTCTTTAATTATTTTTGAAAACCCGCTTTATTTTGTAGATACAGCTGATCAAGTATTTTATGATAGAGATTCCACGCGCTAGTCTTTAGTCACATTCGCTTCCCTACGCGATTTTCTACAAATTATATTATTCTTTATGTGTAGATCTCGGATCGACTCTTTTGATGTTTTCTAAATGGAAAAGTCAAAATTACAGAGAAAAAGTCGGAGAGATGGCCTTTTTTTATAGAATATTGCTTAAAGTACCTATTAATGAATTCAGTAAATCATTTTGAAAATCAAGAGGGTTCTATTTTGATAGTTTGTTAAAGAATCTATAAACATAAAAGTCGTCAAAATTAGTTGAGAATTTCGACTGATAGAGTATAAATTCCAAGCCAAAACAGACGGTTTGAAAAATTTTGATTTTTTATTTCCTCAATTTTTTGACATTTCTTAATTCTTAGTACCTACCCCTTAAAAGAACCTTTCTGGTAAATTTTGAGATTTTGTTTATTGCCTGCTTGTTTAAAAATATCAAATTTTCAAAAAATCCCATAACTTTATACATCATGGTCAAAATTAAATCTTTTTTATTTTTAAATTGTTGTTTTCAGATAGCCTTTACAGAAAAAAATACAAAAAAATTTAAAGTGCTTTTGATCAAGGTTTGAGGTTTGAAAATTTTTTAAACAATCTAAAATCATTGTAACGATTTTTGTCAATGTATATTGTTTTTTTTTACTTATTTTAAATTGATTTTAATGCTTATTAATTTTTAATAAGTGATTAAAATAAATAAGAACGTTTGTTATAATTATTGTTTACTATAAATATACTTAACGTTTACCTATTTATTTTAATATTTAAAATAATTAATAATTAATTCGGTACCTTACTTATATTGATTTATAGAGATTTTTTTCAAATTTTCAAAAATCGAAAAAAAATTGTTATTATGGGAGGGCCCACGATCTTAAAGTCCGACCTTGAAAGTTGTTTAAAGAATAGTAGGTAGGTACCTCTACATGGTTTGAAATATAAAAAAAAAATTTGCAACTTTCACTTTCAAAAACACGATTTAAAATTTCAAACTCAAAAATGTTAATCAAAAACACACTACCAATATTCTTTTGTATTTTTTCAATTTTATAAAGGCCATCCAAAAACAAAAATTTTAAACCAAAGAAAATATAATTTGAACCATTCTTGAGAAAGTTGTGGGATTTTTTAATTTTTATTTTATTTTTTGAACAGGTATTTAAAAAAATCTTCAAATTTACCAGAAAAATTCTTTGTAGGGGTACCAAGAAATTTAAAAAAATTGAGGAAAAAAATTTCAAACCATCAAATTTGGCGTGGAATGCCCCATACGCACACGATAGAGTTCTACATTATACGATAGTTTATATGGACACGAAATACACACACCATTAGACAGAGATGCATATTTTTCCTCTTTCTTAAAAGCTACATTTTTACAGAATTACCCAAGGTACGATTATTTTTATGATGGAAATTCGAGAAACTCTTTACCCGATAATAAAGCCAACATCCATGGTTGCAAAATTGCCCCAAATCATGTTTTATAATAATAAATATATAGATTTTTTATCTGCTCAAGTTTAAGTAACTTTATGAGTATTGTTTTCTGTAATTTTAGCGACCTCGTATCTAATATAATAGCTTAAGATATCCATCAAATGTTGCGTTAAATAATTCGAAACATGTCATTTTTTAATTTTTCAACCAAAAATAATCATGTTTAAAGTTTAAAGTACAAATCGACAGTAAGGCCCCAACTAAAAGCATTTTTTGATTCCAGATATCTGATATAGTCGTGGGCCAAGAACCAAATGTCTCTGCTAGGGATTACCTACTCCGATGGGCTAGGAGAACTACCCACAAATACCCGGGTGTTGATATACACGACTTTACGAAATCCTGGCGCGATGGACTTGCATTCAGCGCCATCATCAATCGAAACAGACCCGACCTGTTGGACTATAGCCATGCTCGTACTCTGATAGCCCGAGAGCGTATCGAGAGAGCATTTTATGTTGTTGAGAGAGAATATGGAGTCACTCGGTTGTTGGATCCCGAAGGTAAGACCACTGATATCTAGTTCATTCATAATATGAATTGATTGTTTATTGAATGTTTCTATTGATTGGTTTAATTAAATTATTATTATTATGGACACATCATAAATTTTGCATTATCATTCAGAATAATGAATTTATATGATGAATGTAGTAATACTAACATTTTTGCTAGGATTTCAAAATAAAGAAAATTTTTTGAGACGCCAATGAATAATTTCTCATAAAACTAAATTTGTGGTCACAGTCACAAGTGAGAGGATGACCCATTTGTGTCTCAACAAGGAAATTTTAATTTTGAAATCTTGTAGAAATGTTTGTTTTTAATCGCAAAAAAGGTGCCTAGTGGGGAATGTATAATTCCAATAAAAACAAGAATAATTCTTTACTACCCAGAATAGGCGATAAAAAAGAATGGCCAGATCTGTTTGCTGCTGACCGTCAAAGCCACTCCTTCATGATGCCATCATTTGGCGTCATAATGCTATCTTGCTTGTTATTTGTAGTTCTGAATTTTATTATTGCTAGAAACGTGTGGACTCGCGGCTATGTTAAAGAAATAGCAAGCAGTTGACAGTTTTTCACAATTTAACCATTCTTTCTTATTTACTATTCTCGATTTACTACCACATACTCTGAAGAGTCTAAGGAATGGGGGAGAGTATGGAATGACCTGTTGTTCGTCCTCTGAAAGGTCTAAAATGACCATACTAGACTATTTTTCACAAAGCTATATAGCATGAAGTTGCACTTTTTATCCCAATCCTACAATAATTTGGCTTTAAATCTCTTATGATTGCACGTGTTTTTGGCAGCATTTCAGAAGATGTCATAAAAACTGAAGAAATAGTGGAATATTTTTAATTGAGATAACCTAGTTTTATACTATCTTGCTTCCTGAAAAATAGTATACCTATACTACAGATGTCCCATTTTAAATTACCCACCTGAATACCCCTTCTCGTCAAGGGTAAAAAAAACCAGGCAAAAGTTGTGGGGTTTGGAGGGGGATATCAAATGGTCACCTTGAATTTGACTTTGAACTTAACCTTCAAGGTTATTTTAATGTAATTTTTTAATATGAACCCCTATATTTGATCCCGGATTCGATAAGAGCGCCAAATTCTAGGTTCAGATTGGTACTTGAAGGAATTATTTTCCGTTCAGATTGGTACTTGGAGGAATTATTTTCAATCCCCTTCGGAGGTTATTTCAAGGACAAAACACTTCATAATGCATCAAATTACTGAATATTATCAAGTGCTTTGTTCTTGAAATAACCTGTGAAGGTGTTTGAAAATAATTCCTTCAAATACCTACCTGAACGGGTCTCTTCCAATCGGGGATCAAAAATGGTGGTTCTTAAATTGACATTTGAATAACCTTGAAAGCCACGGTCAAGGTCAAGTTCAAGGTGACCATTCGATGTCCCCCTCCAAACCCTACAACTTTTGCCTATGTTATTTTTTGATTAGTGGCTCCCTGGACGAGACATTCAGGTTAGTAATTTAAAATGGGGCATCCTGTATTATGCATTTTGTAATAATTATCAAATCAGATTAACATTCTATTAATGTATATATCAAACTTTTGCCTATTGGAAGAAAGCATTCGTAAGTCTTCTTTGCTAGTCAGCTTTTTACTAAAATATGATTTTTATGTGTTTTTAAATAATAAATATCAAGCTGCTCTGCAGTAATTTATAATGTTCTAAATTCTTGTTCTGCAGATGTGGACACCCACGAACCTGATGAGAAATCTCTCATTACTTACATCTCTTCTCTCCATGAAGTTTTCCCCGAACCTCCCAAGATACATCCCTTGTACGATACAGTCTCCCAACAGAAGGTCCAGGAGTACCGTGAGCTGGCCTCATCTCTCCATTCATGGATCAGGGAGAAGTACATTCTCTTCCAAGATCGCCATTTTCCGTCCACCCTTATTGAAATGAAGAAACTCGCCACTGAATCCGGCAGGTTTATTTCCGATGAATTACCTCCCAGGCAAAAGGATAAACACTACTTGCATCAAATATACAGCTCTCTAGAAAAGTATATAAGATCTGTCGGGGATGTTGATATTGAACCCGAGTTACATTACGATAATATCGATAGAAACTGGCAAAAATTGATTAATGTGCATCAAGACAGGGAAAGGAGAATCATGGAAGAGATCAAGAAGTTGGAGAAATTGCAACGATTGGCTGAGAAAGTACACAGGTATGTGTTATTATTAAGATATAAATTTATATTTTTGTTATTTTTTTTATTTTATTTAGGGAAATCAAACAACAAGATGCTTCTCTTGATACAGTCGAAAGAACGATCGAAAACGAATCTCGAAGAATCGAAAGAATGCATCCGTTGGATGCAAAAAAAGTGGCAGATCAAATAGATCATGATCTCGCGGTTATTGAACAGAACATTCAATCTCTCAAATCAGACGTAAATGTTTTGATGAACGCCCATTATCCTCATGCAAATGATTTGGATAGAAAACTGAATAAGTTACATGAAAGATGGGTTAGTCTGCGACATCTTCTGCACATTCGAATCATCGAACCATTGGCCAATTTGAGTTTTCCGGTTGAAGAAAGAACTGTCACCAAACACATACGCACGGTTCAAGAAACTAGAAGCGTCGATACCAATCCTCATTTCAAAGCATTACAAGAATACATCGAATGGTGCAAACATAAAATGGTAAGCTTTATCAATGTAACCTTTAGATTAACATTAAATTGAAAATATCTTTCAGAGTCAATTGAAGAAAGCTGAATATGGCACTGATTTGGGCTCTGTGCAAACGGAACGTAACATTCACCAGCGTGAACACAAACAAATCGATCAGTATTACAACAAGATAGAAGGTGCTGTTAAAGCACGACAGTATTTCAGTGGCGAAGAACTTGCTCTTTATAACCAGCAATTAGGTCAACTACAGAAAATCTATACAGAGTTGGTTACTCTTTCCACTAATAGAATGAACGAACTGGACACATTGCTCGATTTTATTCAGTCTGCATCCAAGGAACTTGAATGGCTGAATAACAAAGAAGAAGTTGAAATTACCAGAGATTGGAGTGACACACAAATCAATGTCAACGCTGTTGAAAAATACTTTGAACATCTCATGAGTGAGTTGGAGAAGCGCGAACTCCAGTTCGGTTCAGTGCAAGAACGAGGTGAATCTCTTGTTTTGCAAGGCCACCCGGCCACAAAAGCCATAGAAGCCCACATGGCAGCAATGCAAGCACAGTGGGCTTGGTTATTGCAGTTGACACGTTGTCTAGAACAACATCTTCACAACTCTCGTGTTTATCAACAGTTTTTCAGTGACATACAAGAAGCGCAAGAGTGGCTCAATCAAAAAGATGATGTCATGAATAATGAATACAGTCGTGGTGATTTCACCATTGATGTTGGTGAAAACCTTCTCCAAGGAATGCAAGCTCTTAGGGACGAATTAAATACCTTTGGTGATCAGATACAGGAACTGACAGCTCGTGCTCAGGATGTTTTTCCTCTGAAGCAGAGGCGACAACCTGTTACCAGGCCGATAAATATCATCGCCATTTGTAATTACAAACAGAACAGCTTTGTAATTGAACAAAACAAGCAGTGCACTCTGACCGATACATCTGGTCATTTGAAATGGGTGGTACACAACAGTAAGGGTGTTGAAGCACAAGTTCCAAGTGTGTGTTTTGTGATTCCTCCACCTGATAAGGAAGCAGTAGACGCAGCCGATGGCCTGAGACGTCAGTACGATCGCTCAATAGCACTCTGGCAGAAAAAACAACTGCGCATGAGACAAAACATGATTTTTGCTACTATCAAGGTTGTTAAAGGTTGGGATTTGCCGCAGTTTATTGCTATTGGAGCTGAACAGAGGAATGCCATCAGAAGAGCGCTCAATGAAGATGCTGATAAGCTGATGGCTGAAGGTGACCCCTTAGATCCCCAACTGAGAAGGTTGAGACGTGAAATGGATGAAGTAAACAGGCTGTTTGATGAGTTTGAGAAACGAGCCAATGCTGAGGAGGAGAGCAAAAACCAGAGTCGTATTTTTGCTAATTTAATTGCAACTCTTCAAATTGACTTGGATCGATTTGAGAAAGTTATTAATCAGCGTATAGCATCGCCTCTTGCCAGGGACATCGACACCCTACAACATCAAGTTATTGAACACAAGGAATTCGATTCACAACTTCAACGATTCGAGCCTGAGATCGATAATGTTAAAGACACGTTCCGTTCGATCGCCCTTAAAACACCTCAACAGAAGAAAGACCTGGAAAGACTTCTTGATCAGTGGAAGTACATCTGGAATAGCAGCAAGTTGTATATTGAGCGTCTCAAATGCCTTGAAATTGTGCTTAACGGTGTAGAAGATACATCTCAAGTGATAAGTGAATTTGAAACCAAACTAGCCATCTTTAAAGAGCTGCCGAACTCTGAAACTGAACTTGAAGCCATTCATGATGATTTGATGAAAATTCAGTCTGCTGTTGGACAACAACAAATAGTAATGGATCAACTGAATGATGATTTCGATAACACCAGGCAGGTAACCGAGAAGTCAAGATCTAACCAACGTGGTCCCCATGCTGATGTTGATAAATTAGAAAAGGAAGTGCAGAAGTTGAATACCAGATGGAGCAATGTGTGCGCACAGTTAGCCGATCGGCTTAGACAATGTAACCTTGCTTATGATATGTTGAGGAACTATAAAACAGCAAAGGAGAGAGAAGATGATTGGCTTGATGAGCAGTATGGTAAACTTGAAGGTCTACAACCGTTGAAAGATAGAGCAAAGGAACATTTAGAGGCTACAAAGGTATTTGAATTATTTAACCATTTAAAAAAAATTAATTTGTCGGTTTTCAGAATCTCCTTAATAGCGTCTGTGAAAGAGCGCCCTTAATAGAACAAGTGAATCAGAACGGCGGCAGATTCATTAGAGAAGGAAAGGTGAGTTGATGAGTAGAGTATTGAGAAAAGGTATTCAGATATAATAAGAAAATTATATTGAGGTATATGTTAAAGAGATGATGTATGGAGATGTATGAATGATATCCATGTAATAACTCAGTATCAAATAGAAATAACAAGTAGTGTTGATTATAACAGTAACTGTTATAAATAATTTATGTTAATTAATAACAAAATTGGTCATCCACTTAGGTGAAGGATTAGACAAAATTTGTTATTGTAATAAATGGAACTCATGTTATTACATCGATCTAGAGCAAGAGCCCTCAACTGCCAGACATTTGTTATTTCATAAAAGCTGAAATTTTCTGCCTGCATGTCCCCAACACAAGTAGGAACAATGCAGCGACTATGACGTTTAGAGCATAGTGGCTTTGGCAGGTAACAGCTGAAGAAGTTATATAAAATCTCGAAAGTATAAAGGTAATTTTTTAGAAAAGATACTTCACAATGTATGAAACCGTACAAGTTAAAATATAATAAAAATCAATGTTAGTAGGTACTACCAGAAATAATAATTAAACAGTGTGTCATACGGCAAAAAATTAAGGTGACTTTTCTCCTCTAAACAACACGAGGTATCTATCAAAAATGTCACATTTCCATTAAAGTCGCCATTTTAAAAATGGTAACGACATACCCAGATCTCTGCCAATGGATTAAATTTTTTTGTGGGGAGTTTCAAATTATGTACTTCAATTAGTAGTAGGTACATACTGTAAAAAATTTTGAGTTATTCTGATCAGGCAGTTTGTAGATATTCAAAAAAATATTAAAGTTTTCGAAGAACTTCAACACCCTTGTATGCGGAAACTAAAGCTCCAACGACTCATGTCTACGGGATATTTTTTGCCTTATTTTTCCATTTCCTACTACATGCCCTTAAAGCTTTAAAAATATTAAACTTTATACTTTTAAGGTTTTGAGGAGTGATTTAATACACCTTCTTCCGCTGTTATAGTTGGACCAGATATATAACGAAACGATTTCTGTCATTTTATCAATTTTTGGATTATTGGAATATTGTTGAAGTCATAAAATATGACAGTTTAACAATTAGATCATTTCGTTATATCTCTTGGTCGACTATACCTGCCAAAGCCTTGATGATCCAAACTTCATAGTCACTGCATTGTTCCTACCTGTGTTGGGAACATGCACACAGAAGCTTTCAGCTTTTATAAAATAAAGAAGATCGCAGTCATGGGCTCTTAGTCTAATCAGTTAGTTGTCACTTTGAATGATCAAGTGCTGATTTCAAAACCAATTTATACAATTCTTTAAAAACAATTACGGGTATTAAAACTTGATTACTTATTTAGTTTTATTATTTTGAAAATATGTATTACTAAAAAATTCAAATTCCTCAAAATTTTCAAGAAATATTAAATTATACCCAACATTAATAATAATAATTATTGACCTATTATAATCTCAATAATTAAAAACATGAATTGATCGCTATTTTTTCTAAAGATAATATAAATAGGAATGAGTATCTTCCTATCACTAAAGAAATAATAAAAAAAAACTTTTTTATAAAAGAATCTATTTGAGGTTTGTACTACTAGAGTAGGTCACCTAAGCAGCCAAAAATAATAATAACAAAAGACTAGAACATACTAAAGGCACCCAGCCGTACTAATGGTACAATAGTACCGCAATGTAGTATTACCATAGAATACTACCCGTAATAACCACTACTTATACTACTAATACTAACCCTAACAACTCTAACCCTGGCCGGGCAGATATGGGGCAAAGGCCAGCAGAGGTTCAGAGAGGCGGTGCTCGAGGCGCAGCCATCGATGGACACCAACATTGCCTTCAGGAGTCCTGTCGCCGGTTCCAGCGGTGCAGATAAGGTCGCCAGAGAACTCGACGAGCTCAACGCACGGTATCAGCATCTCATTGACACCCTCTACGGAAGGTTGCAGGAGATCGCTAGAAGATGTCCGGGAGACATCGTGACTCTGGTAAGTGCACGATTGTTTCCTATAATATTTTGATTTAATTTAAATGCAGGCCAGAGTTATATTGATTGTTGTCAGGTTATACATTGACGTGTTTGTTGATATAAGCAGAAGATGTAGAGGGAATGCTAGGCTAGAGTCTAGAGTGCTAACAAAAAAGTTTTATCAGAGATAATTAAATAATAGATGATCCTACAGAACTACAATGCTGCAAATAACATCGTTTGGTTCATTAGACTTCTCTCGCTCGATTAAATTTTTTGGCAGATTATTGTAGAAATATTACTTGTTGAGAGCCATGTAAAAAATTTAAATGTGATTTCCCTGTCTCCAAGACATATTCACACTGTGTAGTAGGAGTAAATTAAGCAGTGACATTCGAGTCCGACAGTGGTTGAGACTGTTGGGAGGGAAAGCTGCTACGGAGATTCCCCCTGTTGATCCCATATTTTCAGAAAAAAATTCAATGTGGAATTTTAAATACATATTACTGATCATATATTAATTTTCCTACAGCAAAGTCAAATTTTCCTACTGCATATTTTGTATTCAACTGCACCTTAAAAGATTTTTAAATCAATTTTTGTCACATTGTTGGCCCTGTTACTTTTTATTGACA
This sequence comes from Malachius bipustulatus, assembly GCA_910589415.1. Taxonomy (NCBI): domain Eukaryota; kingdom Metazoa; phylum Arthropoda; class Insecta; order Coleoptera; family Melyridae; genus Malachius; species Malachius bipustulatus. The sequence goes on from OU342632.1 coordinate 10,406,195, forward strand.
GAGGCTGCTTTGTTGGGCCCTAGCGCTGCTCCTGGTAAGGTTTGTTCTTAGTATAATTGTACAATTGTACAAATATGTAACAGTTGATTATTTACATTATTCTCCTGAATTTTTAATATTTCGATTAAAAATTTTAAATACAGTAATATTTCCAACAGAATTGAAGGAAGACTTAAAACTGTTACAGAATATTAGAATGTAAAACGAGGTTCTGAAATAATGAAAAGTGGCAGGTGAAGTGAAGGTGTGCCAAAGGTAGGAGCGGCAGGTAGCTATTCCAGGAGCATGCCTTTCCTTCTGAAATAGTATTCACAACTATTAGGGACAAAAATAAAATCCATTACTAAATTATTTTAATTTAGTTTGAGCTAAAAAAAATACAAATTTCAGTAGCTATGTTTACATAATTTCCTCTCCTGATAATATTTCAAATCATAACTTGTTGCAGGAAACGAGCAGGTTTTCTGTTTAAGTTTAAGCTCTTTAGCATCGACTCCATGTTGAAAGACAGTGGTCACAAAAACAAAGAATACAAAAGCCTTTCAAAGCTATCAACTAGTACATGCTTCCTGCAATTTTACACTTACAAGTTAACTTGTCTTCCAAACTGAGCTAAATATCTCAGAAGCTATGGGAGATAGCTATAAAGAAAAAACATTTTTTATTATAATTTCAACACCCTGTTAGATCGGTAACGAAACGGTTGCTGACCTATGTCTATATGAACTTTTAGGCATAAAATAAGCCAAATAATGACCTCCTTTCGTATGTATCTGGTATTTAGGAACAGGTGTCTAAGATTTGTGCAATTAATAATAAAATGTACTGAAATATAATATATTGCTTTTTTTGACAAATAAGGAGCCCCCTCCTAACAAAAAATCTCTCAATTCATCTGTGGGACGCTTGGAAAAATTTTGGTACAGATGCTAAGTATCCTAGCTACGACTCTGCTCGTGAGTCTGGTCAACAAGGCTGATAAAAGCCTTTTTTTTTTAAATAATGTTAAAAAATCAGCTGTTTTTCTTTCAATTAAATTATAAATTAAATGAAATAAAATTAAATTCAGAATTATAAGATGGGGAGAGCTTAATAAGTTAAATAAATGAGGAATCTTCGTGTACCTGATGATCATCAAACTTGGTGCAGCTCAGCATCATGAGCTGATACTTATCTTAATCTGTTGGTGTTTTGTATGATGAAAGTTGAAATGAATTTGTTTGAACTTCTGGTCTATGTTTTCCAGCTTTTTAGGATAGTCCCGTATATTTTTTCTCGTGTGTATTTCTTCTACTGCTTCTTTTTTCTTCTTTTTCTTTTTCTTCTCTATGGTCGGACACATTTGTGCAAGCAGCCTCGAATTTTTCAATGATTTATCCAGAACTGCGATAAATCGATAATTGACACCTCTGACATTTTACAGTCTGAAATGTTTTCTCCATATAACTTATCAATTTTCTTTTACATATTTGTTTTACTGGTACAGTATTGAAAGTTTTATAAGATCGGGTAAACTTTCATTGTTTTCCAAATAAAAATTCCCAAATTCAATTTGCCTAAGAAGCTCTTCTTGATATTATTTCCAGAACTTTGTACCAGGTCACGCTTCTAGAGCATCACTGAAATACAATGCACAGAAACTGGAACATAATATTATTATCTAATGGACTCAAGGACGTTTTTTGTGAATTAATTTTATTTTTTAATTAGGTCATTAATAAATAATAATTATTATAAAATGGCTCCAAATAGAAATAGTATGACATAATTGCAAATTAAAATTCCATATATTAGTACCTATACCTGCCTGTACAACAAAGATATATTTTTAGCATATTATTATTATGTGCTTATGTGTAAGTACCTACTGAATAATTACACCTGCTATAGTTAGGTATGTACAGTTAGGAAAATGAATTCCTATCAACAAATTGAGCTAGCTTCTGAAATGTTAATTATTCCAATTCTTGTGCTAATAATAACTGCTGGAAAAAGAAATGATCTAAAGTTCTTACTGAGAATAAACAATGCTGCCGCACAATTTTTTATAGCTCAAGTTTGTACCTACTTAACAACCACAAACATATTTGCATTCATAGTAAGTATGTAGGCGGGTGCCTACTGTAATCTTGACTGAATAAATCAAGTCAAAAAAAACCTTGTTGGGAACCTTCGTAGCTTCTACTATAAGTATGTGTAATTAACTTGCATTGGGTCAGATTTATGTAAATAAAATAATCGAATAGTTTAATAATAGTCATGAATTAAGTATTGGTGTATTTTATACAAGATGATCACACACATGTCACTGGTGTACAATGTCATTTGGTTGTTTAAAGAGTTTATTTATAGAAATGATCGGAGAGCTAGGGAGGAAACAAAACCGCATTCTTAATACCTTATCTTTCCAAGTATAAAGCTGATATCATTTTTAATGACACCTGCTATATTGCAAGGACGATATAATTTAAATTATTATTTTTTCAAATGGTAGGTATCCACTTTATGTCTAGAGGTGGTAAAATTATCTCAATCTATTCAGTGACGATCACGATATTCAATAATAGGAACAGTTTGAATGTCGTTATTTGCCTGTTATTTTGTTATAAAGATCAATTTGATATTTTTTTTTTTTGTTAAAGCAATTCTCAAAGAAGCAAATGTAATTTTTCTTAATGCTGTTAAATTTATATATATTTTTTTAATTAATAAGAAGGTGATCCAGACTATGAAAATGATTTATAAGATCTGGTATGCTAGGTGATGTCTAGTCTAGTATGTAAATGTGTATTTAATTCCAAGGCTCAAGAATGAGGATTAGGTAAATTTTTTATTTTGCGATGTTCTAAATAGCTGTTTATTTATACAGGATGTTATCATCTATACCTATTATAATGCCTAGATAATGGTGTACAGTTGCGTTCAAATAAAACTGGTATAGTTAATTTTATAGTTTAAATGTGGCTTTTAAATGGAACAATGTTTCCATACCCAAGTAGCAAAATAAGTTCCATAAAGTCTGCATAAACTGCTATACAATAAACCTTATAGGAGTCAAAAATTGTTCCAAACTCCTATAAAGTGCTTATATAATATTTATAGTACCAAAAAGGGCCCACATTTTTTGATACTATAACGCCTCTATAAGGGGTATACAAATTTTATAAAACTATTTTATGCAGCGACTATAAAACCGTTTTTTACGTGTATTTGCTGGTATAGTTATACAGCAATTACATCAACACTTTAAAAGTCTTATGAAAATATTCTATACTGATGATGTATTACATTATAAAACTATAGTTAGAGAACCAAAATAAACACTAACAAAATAGAGTTGTATAATAATACTATACTGTTATTTAAAAAATGTTTCATACTTTTAGTGCGGAATATTGGAATAAAAGAGTTTTATTACTTGTCAATATTAAACTGAATAGGTATGGCGATGATGATCGCTTATAAACAGTTAGGTATAGGCTACTACCCTCTCATAATATACTTTTGCACAATTTCTCGATTGTGGCGTTAGGTATAGAACAAATTTCATTGCGCCGCAAATTTTATCGATAAATTAGGTATATTTATGAGGTAAAAAACAAATGCGCCCAAGTTTTGACCACATTTGTTTAAAAATTAATAAAATATATAAATTTATATTTTTATTCAATTTTGATATATTTTCTTTTAACTGTCAATTTACAGTTTTTTATTGGATTAAATAATGTTTATTAGATAAAATAATATCTAGAAACTTGAGAAAATCAAGATAAAAGTTAAATTGTGCTCATTTTCACAAAATGGCGACAGTCCCGGATTCAACAAGCTGTGAAATAAAAATGGCGCATTATAATACAATCGTTTTATCCCGCACACAATCCTTACACAATATTTTAGTGCAACTTGTGGCTGTATAGAACACAATACTTTTATAGCGCTACATAAGTCGACATTTTAAATTTCTTTTCACCTGAAAACAAAATTTAGTTGATACAAAGATTTCCAAGAATTACCGGTTTTTTTCAATTTTTTCCACGGAGAAATAATTTTTTGAATTAACTAGTTTGTAAAGTTGAAAAAATGAGGTTAACAACGTTTGGGCTTTTGTAATGCCGAATATAGAACAATTTTGTTGCGGTAAACTATAATTTCATCCTCTAACATGTTTTTAGAGGACGGAAGTATTTTTCTGCATTGAACACACTTATAAGACCATTTATACATACGCGTATACCAACGCTATAAAATAGTTCTCTAATTCGCATTATATATTCTTAATAGAAAACGTTTGTAAAAATATTTTATAAGGGTGATATTATAAACTGTTATACAACTCTTTTAAAACTTGATTATAACACCCAAAAACATACTTTTTTAAAGGTTTTGTAACGTTTTATAGGGTTTTTATAAAATTCTTAAAAACACAAGAATAATTCGTTGTATAAGAAAGGTTTTATAAGCGATTATAAATGGACTACACAAAAGAAATTTTATTTTTGAACTGAATTATCTCAAATGTATGCACTAAAAGACAAAATTGTCTCTATGACAACACTTCACGATAATTATAAAACATTCGCTTCTTTTCACGTTCTATTTTGCTACTTGGAATATCTACCAGCAGGCCCAAACGTCGAGTGAAGGTTCTTTTGCTTTTGTAACGCCGAATATAGAACAATTTTGTTGCGGTAAATTATAATTTTATCCTCTAACATGTTTTTAGAGGACGGAAGTATTTTTCTGCATTGAACACACTTATAAGACCATTTTATAACTACGCGTATACCAACGCTATAAAATAGTTCTGTAATTCGCATTATATATTATTCTTAATAGAAAACGTTTGTAAAAATATTTTATAAGGGTGATATTATAAACTGTTATACAACTCTTTTACAACTTGATTATAACACCTAAAAACATAATTTTTTAAAGGTTTTGTAACGTTTTATAGGGTTTTTATAAAATTCTTAAAAACACAAGAATAATTCGTTGTATAAGAAAGGTTTTATAAGCGATTATAAATGGACTACACAAAAGAAATTTTATTTTTCTTCAAACGTCAGTAAATCAGACATTACTCGACTCAGTAGCCGGTCTCAAAGTTTCACTTTTCCTCCGCCGGAGCTAAAGTGTTGCCAAGCAACACTTTACCTCCGCCGGAGCTAAAGTGGTGCCATAGCAACATCTCAACATACAAACACATACCTGTATTAAGAATCAACTATTGAAATTTTATTAATGTAGGCCCGTATATTCATCAATAAAATTCAACCTAAGATATGAAAACTCTCTAGTTTATTATTATCTAATAAGGTTAAAAGGAATTTGGTATTAATCAAACATAATCTTTGGAAAATCTACACCGAAACGAAGTAATTCTGTGAAACGTCATAATTATACCCGAAGCCGGACGGTCGACAGTCGGCTTCAGTCGAGTCGAGCTCGTGCTCGGCTCAGTCGGTTCAAACGTCAGAAAAAAGTTGGGTTATTGCGAGGTAAACAAAAATAATTATTATTCCGTATTGAAGTTTGAATATTGAACACAAGGATAATAATTATAACCATTATACCTAGGTACATAAAGGAATCCAACATCTTATATTTTTATTATTAGGTAGGTATTAGTGTACAGTTATTGGTACCTACCTACAATGACCTACATATTTAACATTCAACTTCTGACTGACTGGCATCATCATTAACAGAAAATGAAAAAATTGACCAAGCAGGGTCTAGCAAGAGGTAGGTAGATGTTATCATTAATTTTATAACTTACTTACAAACTTTTATAACGTTTTTAATTTTGATTTTGCGATGATTAGTAGTTTAGTTACATAATTATTATTTTATTATTTTTCTTTAATAATTTCAATAATAATTTCTCGATGTTCACTGACGTTGATGACAGTGTCAATTTGACAGCGCCGCGTTTCTATAGAAGCAGCCCATACTCCATATTCACCTACTTATACCAGTCCAAACCTTTTGGAAATTCGCTTTCCTTCAATTAAAAATGATGTTCTTGCTTAAATTTGCCCACGTTTGAAGAAAAAATAGTATATTTTATTTGGAGGAAAAGTGACTTTTCATGGCTTGCTCTCTATTATCAGCCTCACTTCGTTCGGCTGATAAACACGAGCGCGCCATGAAAAGTGTCACTTTCCCTCCGTATAAAATAATATACTATTTTGAACTGAATTATCTCAAATGTATGCACTAAAAGACAAAATTGTCTCTATGACAACACTTCACGATAATTATAAAACATTCGCTTCTTTTCACGTTCTATTTTGCTACTTGGAATATCTACCAGCAGGCCCAAACGTCGAGTGAAGGTTCTTTTGCTTTTGTAACGCCGAATATAGAACAATTTTGTTGCGGTAAATTATAATTTTATCCTCTAACATGTTTTTAGAGGACGGAAGTATTTTTCTGCATTGAACACACTTATAAGACCATTTTATAACTACGCGTATACCAACGCTATAAAATAGTTCTGTAATTCGCATTATATATTATTCTTAATAGAAAACGTTTGTAAAAATATTTTATAAGGGTGATATTATAAACTGTTATACAACTCTTTTACAACTTGATTATAACACCTAAAAACATAATTTTTTAAAGGTTGTGTAACGTTTTATAGGGTTTTTATAAAATTCTTAAAAGTACAAGAATAATTCGTTGTATAAGAAAGGTTTTATAAGCGATTATAAATGGACTACACAACAAAAATTTTATTTTTGAACTAAATTATCTCAAATGTATGCACTAAAAGACAAAACTGTCTCTATGACAACACTTCACGATAATTATAAAACAATTCGCTTCTTTTCACGTTCTATTTTGCTACTTGGGTAGTTTCCATCTGGTGCCCATGCTGTCAGCAAAGATGACAGTTTTTTATTTGTCCGAAAAAATGAAAATTACATTTCTCATTTTTAAGTTGATTCTTTATTAATTCTTTATTAATTACTCCTCTTGTTATGTCAAAACAACTTACCTAAAACTTATTTATACACCGTTCACTTATTATAAAAGAATTGGGTTATGGTGTAGGGTGATAGAAATCACTGGGTATAACCGCTGTCAATCATTGGCTGGAGTTTGGTTATGTCTCTTTTTTATGAGGTTGAAGTTTTATGGCAAGGAACAGGACATAGTTGCCAGATGGATTTTTGATATTTTTGGTATTCTTATTATATTTATATTTGCATCTTTGGGGGCTTTTTATTTTGAATCATTTAGTCAAATATTGCAATCTTTAACTAGAACGCAATGTCGCTGGATCTAAGATCTTAAAATCTTAAGCTTTTCATAAGAGTTTGAGAAAAAGGTTATCATGTAATTTTGCCAAGTTAGGAAAATACACAAATGTACTTTTTGAATATAAAATAAAAAACTTGAATCAATTATATTAATTTACTTTTAATAAATACATAGCAGGTAATTAAAATATATCGGTACGTTTATTAAAATATAGGTACGTAAATGAAAAATATTTTTCCTCAATTCGTCGGTTATTCGGTATCGTAGTAGTGTGTCGGAAACCAGCCAAAGATTCTGGACTTCTGGCTTCTGGCCCAAAATTATCCCCCATTATCAATAACCGCTACTGCATCCTGCTTAGAATCAGAATCATCTTCAGCGCTCTGATTTTAATAAGATTTTCACCATGTCCATTTGTTTCGTCCAGTCCTCCGAAATAAGTTTTTCACAATGATTATATTAATTTTGTCACATGTCAGGTGTACTTACATTTTGAAAGCTCTTCAAGACATACATTCTTTACTTTATCCTTAGAGGGAAGCTGCTAATTTACGTGCTTGTATAGTGAAGTTTACAATACCCCCATGTCATTTCGATTGGGTTGTATTGGAAATAGATTATTGCAAATCTTCCGGAAACACAAAAATTTCATAATCAGTGCCTGTTTTATGTGGGCTGCCCAAGGGTGTAATATCAAATTTGTCTTGTCTAATAATACTTGCTAATGCCACGGTCTGACTACTATAAGAGACAGTAATTACCAGCAATTTAGCAGATACAGATACACATACTCAATACTTACATTCCAAATATATTTCACCTTCTGAATGACTTAAATGTTTGCTCAAGTTTGGACTTTCTGGATCTTAATCATTGAAATGCTTTCTTAATGCGGATTTATTCATCTTAGAGATATTATTTTCGTCATTTTGCTCTTTTGAAATTTAAAATGTCAAAAATTTAATAATTTTATTTGTCAGTTTGAAAAAAATTGATCAGAGTAAAAAATTACCTAGCCTAGATACCCCTTCTTCTAAAACTTCAATTAGACAACAAGGCTGTTAATCAGCTGAGACAATTTGAGTGATTTGACAAATGTCAGTGTTTACTTAACCTTTAATATCTCGATCAGCTGATATTGTCAATCGAGATCTAGGGAGTTTTCATTTTTGCAAACTTAAAAACAAAAGTTCATGGCCACCTAGTTCTTTTTTAATATGTGAACGGTGTATATGTTACACTATCAGGATGTTTCGTGTAAAATATTTTTGTATGAGAAATTTTACACAACCTGGCAACTTTGCAGTTCAGCGCACATTTTACTTTAGGACGCATTCAGTGTTTTATTTCACTAACTCATTATACAGGGTGATTCATTAAAAACGGGAAATCTTTAACTGGCGATAATAATTGAGCCCAACATACCACTTTTTTATGCCAGTGTCGCTGATTTAAGATTTTCATGATGTTCCATGTTCCAAGTTGGAATTTAATTTTTTTGTGAATAGTTTTTTTTAATTTTAATAACATCAATTTGAAAGGATCCCTCAGAATCCTTATGGGAATTGGTTCCCGATTAAATTTGATGTTACTTTAGGGATCGCTAGTATTCGATGAATAGATCAGAAGTCTCCATTCAAAGTCTCTAAAGCCCCCCCCCCCCCCCCAAAAAAAAAACTCATATTCTCGAGATATTCACCTCTGAGGATTTTTTCTGTCATGACAGTCACGCATATATCTTGTCCTACTTGTTTTAGAGAGAAATGTAGAGAGATAATTTGTTAAGATTAAAAAGCTGCTTCTGTTGCTGTAGTTACATTTTAAGCGTATTCAGCCTTTTTTCAGAAAATTGGGAAAACGTTTTGAATTTGTGGTTTCATTTTTTGTACCTAATATCCTTGGTAGTGACTTGAAAATTGGATATTTTTTAATTTTTTACGTTTTTGTTTGTTGTAATTTTTATTGTTACAGTCAATGAAATTACTAATAATGCAAACATAAAATGAAAATCTTCCTGTTTTTTTCGAAAATTGCTCAACAGACCTAAAATGTAACTGTAACTGCTGCAACAGAAGCAGCTTTTCAATCACAACAAATTATTCCTTTACCGTTTCTCTCTAGAATAAATGGGGGGACCATATTTAAAAATATATGCTTGGCTGTCATGGTAGAAAAAATCCATTTTCAGAGGTGAATATCTCGAGAACAGTAGTTTTTAGAGGCTATGGAGACTTCTGATATGCTCTAGTTAGGAATAATCTTAAAATAAAAATTTTTGAACAGTTATTTCAATTTATAAAGTGAAAATGTTGATTAAAAAAACACCGTTCTGTAAGGGTTCTTGGAGGGCTTCGGCCTCCTATTTATTATAGTAGGGAGAAGAATAAAATTACACCGGCTCCGAGAGATTATGATTTCATGTAGTTCTGCAAATTTTGAATAAAATCTACCCTCGTTTAGGTTCTAGGTCAGTTCACAGACGCACGACTAGGGCCCCTCAAAGAATAGTATTATACTAGGGCCCCTCAAAGAATAGTATTATATCCGCTGAGAACTAAAAATTCGAATTTTCGTCAGTACATCATGCAGTCCTAGTTGCCCAATGACCAACGTTGACTTTACAGGTTGAACGTAATATGTTTACCTAATAGTCAATAAAAATTTAATTGCCCATTTCACACGAGCCTCTTATTAAATACGTTAAATAACTAAATTATGAAGAATTTTGTGCCTGTTACTTCACACCACACTGTAAAATATTATATTATTGTTATTATTGTAACGTACACGTCATAAGCACTGTCACTGTATTATAATAATTATTTGGAGTTATCATTATTATCTAAATTATTATTGCTATATTGATCGACATAATATTGATAAAAATACAGAAAATGAATTAATCACCGGAAGAAATTAAATAATGCTTAAATAATCATAAAAAAAATGAAATTCAAGTTCAACAAAATTATGCGGGAATTGTTCATGACATCAGCGCTGTTTGTGTCTTTTCTTTTTTCTTTTATTATTTAACGTCGGTCTGTTTCTGTGAATGACCAAGCATAAAAAGTAGTAATTTAACCTGATAAAATCGCGATTTATCAATCCGAACAGGTTCATCTGATAGAGGAGGATCAATTTCCTTTTATATGTCTTCGTCAGTTTTGAACTGGGCTCAAGGAATGTGGTCTCCCAGTCAATTCAGCAGCCCTGGTATTCCCATTGCCTTGTCAGTTTCTCTGCGCTTTCTTTGCCCTTTGCTTATATGTGTGTCCTCATACCCAGATGAGAGTGCATCTTGGTTCTTGCCCAGTACATTACCTACGTTTTTTCCGGCATTTTTTAATTCCTGTTTCTGATTTTGTTATTTTTCATTTACAAGCTTTATTTCTTGTCCTTTAAAATTATAGATATAGATTCAACGCAATTCGAAGTTTCACTCAAAGGTTGTTTATCTGGGCCATGCGAAACAAACCTAATATTGGTTAACCTAGAGTCGTAGTGTTCCCTTGCCCATGCCCTCCCAAACCATTTTGTGACTCTCACCTTTTTAAGCTCAAGTCTGTGCTTAAAAATGTTGGTTTCTGGATATTATCATTGGTATTCCTGTTCCTATTGAATAGATACATTCCTTTGCATCTTTACAAGCCCTTCATTGTGATGTATAACTTTATTTTTCGTCGCCACTTCGTGTTCCTAACGATTGGTCTCATCGTCGCGGTCATTTAGCGTAAATTATTTGTGCCATCCCAGGTTTAACATTAAAACACCAAAGTAGTGATATCTATGCATTGGCATTGAAGTATACCTCTACAAAGTTCAACCAGTCGCTATCGCCAGTAATCTTAAGTCCACTTCAGAAGGTTAGACAAGAGTAAAATAGCCTTGATGGCGTGCAGAAGGCCTTATGCTAAAATCAATGTACAGGACTCCGCAATGCAGAAAACGAGACAGATTTTCATGTAACTTTTGAGTGCCCGGTACTCACACGAATTCGTCTTGCGGTCCTGGGAAACTCGGATCTAGAGATCTGGCCTACAGGAAAATCCTTGGCTATACCGACATAGATTATTGTTATAAAACCGTATCTATCTGTTTATTCTAACACTTCTGCAAGTCCTCTAACTATTCTTTTTAAATCCATTCATCATTTTCGTAACATTGTGTCACCGAAAGTCCCAGTATATGTACAACAGTATAATATACATATAACAGTAAATATAAAATAAATAAAAAAATATATAACAGTATAACTAACAGTATTAACGGAAAAATTGCGTCTGTGAAATCTTTGGGTGGCATCTTCGTTAAGCTTATTGTTTTAGGTTTTCGACTTGGAGAAGTACCAGGCATATTTCTCCAATAATTAGATACCGAAGACCTATAGCTATTCTTCACTTCTGCAAGTCCTTTGACTATTTTAAAAATTGCCATTCATCATCATTTTCGTGACATTGGACATCAAGATTTTAAGGGTGTTATCGCAACCTTGGTCAGATCTACCCGTGTCATCTAAAATCCCAGAATATAGCAGTATTGAACGGCAAAATTGCGTCTGGACAATCTTTAGATGCAGCTTATTGTTTTAGGCTTTCGACCTAGAGAAGAGCCAGGCATATTTTTCCAATAATTAGATACCGACCTGTATACCTAGCTACGGTATACGTACGTTTTTCATTCTTTGGATCTTGGATCTTTGATTTGCATTCGAGTATGTATCATTGATCACGGTATATAAAAAGTGTTGACGTAATCCCTTGAACTGTAATTTTTACAAATTTTGTAATAAGAGCGTATTCATTTGTCATAGGTATAAAAATTTATTATCTTTTTATATGCAATTCGTTTATCGCTGCCGATGATAATAATAATCATGTGGTAACTTCCTATTTTGGATGCATTTGGTAACATAAGTAATATCTTTAAATAGTTTTTGAATCATCGCATATCTAATTAATAGATTTTAAAATTTTTAGAGGCAATTAAGTTGGCAAATCAGCAAACTGAATTGGTATTTTTGTCTCCTTCTGTATTAGTAGTAAGTCCAAGTCCCGTCTGGCAAGGAAACCGCAGGACAATCGGCGCGGCGGCGTTTCGTCCTCGCTATAATCGTCCTTGTCCTTGATCCTCGTTTCAGTCTATCACAGATTAAATACGAATTCAGAATACCGGTTTATTAACAAAATAATGAATGTAAATATTATTGACTGCACCGAAGTGACTAGCCTGGCGTTTCAGTGCGAATAAATTTCTCAGCGACGACGTGTTAGTGTGTTCTATTGATTTGCGGAGTGATCTATTTTTTATCGTGTTTATAATACGCGAAACGAGTTACTAGGTTATAGACGTCTAATAACGTATACCTGCTTGTGTCGATAATAGTAATCGGCGATTACGTACGTGTACCTGTGACATTTAACGTGTCAGGTGTGCAGATTGCCAATTTTGCAATCATCTCGGCCATCTAGCGAGACATTGTTGTTACAAGTGCCGGTGCCGGTGTTTGTGCGCTTTGATTTTAATTAAGTGCCGTACTTGGGACAGACGCGCCCGGTCGATTGTTATAATTTTTCAACGGATATTTGAAAATGTGCAACACCTACAAATATGATTTTCAGCATGAACTGTCAGATGTACCCTGGGTTAGTTTTTTTTTGTGTCCTGCCCTGCCTTGCCTCACTTGCTCATTTCAATCATATGTAATTTAATTTTTGTCTTGCGCTTCCGGTTCCACCAATTTTATTTATATCCACCCATCGCAAATTATAAATCAAATTAGTTAATATTCGATGATGGTTGAAGTTTTTGTGTTTAATTTTCGAAAGTTTATCTTCAAAACTTTCAAAAATATTACCCTATAGATCATGTTACATATAATTTATCATGATCACTGCGATTCGCATGCTATTTGATACTTTTTGGAGTATGGAAATCTTGAAAGATACTGTTTATGCTCTATGATGTTTACAAATAAATTTAATCTTCTAATGGCGTTAGAAAGTACAGTTATCTACCCACTCAAACCTTGAATGATAAGGATATTAAATATAACAATGATGTCTTGTGTTGCTTATTATTTTGCGTCATAGGAATATTAAGTTAATGTTTCACGTTACAGTTTTTAAGGCAGTATTATTGTAATTTCGTAATGTTCAATGTCTTAAATAAATAAATAAATTCATGTGATAGTATAGGGTACCTACCTACATTAACATTCTAATCTTTGAAGTTGTTATTATATGCATTTCGTATTATAATAAATGTCAGGCATGAAAAATAAAATCTTTAATTCATATATCTTACAACTTGAAGTAAATAAAATTATAATTGGAAATTATACCCTTTTGTAATTAATTTCGAAATTAATAAATACAATAGGAAGGTAAAATGTTCATAAATAATAAATACGTATATACAGGGTGCACCATGTATCCTTCTCTATATTGCTATCTCCTGAACGCTTAGAGATACAGGGTCGGTTAAATTAGAGAAAAGATGCGCAGTTTTGTGGCCATCTCGAATCCGTCAAGACATGTAAGATATCTGTGACTGCTCCTGAAATATCCTAAAAAAACTTAAAAATCGAGATTTCTTATTTTTGCCATATCTTGCTTATTATTAAAAATTAATAAATAATTTTTTGTAGGCTTACATAAGCCGTTAAGATCTATCCATCTGTCATTACAAAAATTTTCAAGGCCGACTAGAACCAAAAGTTTTCACAGTCAACTTTCGTTTTTCTTATGGCCGCCATATTATTTTTTTATTTTGTTCGATATGAAAAAAATAATGGAAACCAAAAATTAATAAACTTAAAAAAAAAATTTTTAATTTTTATTATTTTTTCAAAGAAAAACAAAAAAAAATCGTCGAAAAACGTCAACATTTGTACATTACGCCGAAATAGTGCTTGCCTTATGGTTTTTTAATTTATCTATGAAATTCGATCTTAAAAGTTGTCTTTTTTGTAAAGAAAAAAGAAGAATAAAAATTTTTTTAATTTATTTTTTGATGTTCAACAATTTTTAGTTTTTATGATTTTCTTTATACCGAACAACATAAAAAAACAATATGGTGGCCATAAGAAAAACGAAAGTTGACTATGAAAATCCTGGGATCTAGTCGGCTTTGAAAAATTTTGAAATGTCAGATGGGTAGCTCTTGCCGACTTATGTAAGCCCACAAAAAATTATTTATTAATCTCCAATAATAAAAAAGATATGGCAAAAGTAAGAAATCTCAATTTTTTTCATTTTTTTCAGGATATTTCAGGAACGGTCACAGATAACTTGTATGTCTTGACTGATTCGAGATGGCCACAAAATTGCGAATCATTGGCCTAGTTTAACCGACCCTGTATCTGTTAGCGTTAGGAGATAGCAATATAGAGAAGGATACATGGTGCACCCTGTATAGGGTGTCCTATGTAGACTTAATTGATCAAACCTTATCTCATAGACAGATTGAGATAATCAAACTGAATAAAGGGGATATTTATTATATTTTTTTAAACTCTATAACATGACAGCATGAAAACAACCCCCATTTCAACATGCCCCAAATTACAGCCCCCACCCTTGAAAAAAAATGAATAAAACCCTTTATATTTTCTCATATATTCAAAACAAGTATTCGATCCTCTATTCAGCTACTGTTTTTGAGATTCAAAATTGGTTCAGAAATAAGCAAGAAAAGGGTCATGACTTTTATCTTATAGCGAATTCGAGTTGGCTGCACTTGCTCGGAGCGAGATCGATCTGTCTCTGAATCAGTTTTGCCCAGAATTCTGCTCCAATCCGGAGCAGAACTTTCGCATTTCGACTCTGTATGGAACCGAACTGTGTCAGGGCAGGCCAGAACCAGAGCCAGAGAGCCATGCACCGGTGCAGTGCAGTGTGCAATCCAGTTTCCCTCCAGTCTGCAATTCTGCATTTTCATTATAGCCTTCTACCCATCCCTATCCTATACCTATCACGGTTGTTTGTTGTTATGATGTTATTCTTATTATAACAGAGTCGTGGAACTACAAGGCGTGATCCATTTTAATTATTGTAATAAGTTGTAATTCATACAATACGTAAAATGTACTTATCCACAAATTTTTGGTTTAAGGAATTACTAGGAATCAGTAAGGAATCAGTATTTAATTTTCCCGCTATTTCTAACCTCTAAATTTACGGGAGTGCACCGTTGCACCGTCAAATTTGACGGTGCAGTTTATTTTGCTCCGGGACAGTTCCGCCATACGACTTGAACATATTTTCCTATGCACTGCCAGAGAGCAAGTGTAACTCGAACACAATTGCGACATGCACCGCTAGAGTTCACTTTAACTCGAATACGATTACGAAAAGCACTGGAACGGAGTCCTACAAATCGAACACGAGATTCCGTCTCGGTGCGCACCCGGAGCAGAAAAGTGCAGTAACTCGAATTCGCTATTAACTTTCTCTGAATGATTTTAGCTATCAAAATTTATCAATAATTTAGTCATAGTTTTCAATAGGCAAGCCATAATCATCATTAACGTTCATGATAAAGTGCTTTGGCTCTTGTTTTATTTTTAAAAATTTCTCCATAAACCAGACTAATTATTTAATAATAATTATTGTTTAGACTTTAATTATTATATTAATGACTATCACCTGCCTACTAAAGACTAATTATTATTAAATGACAATTATTGATAAATTTTGACAGCTAAAGTCGTTGAGAGAAAGTTCAGATAAAAGTCATGATCCTTTTCTCGGTTATTTCTGAACCAATTTTGGATCTGAAAAAATAGGTGAATAGAGAACCGAATACTTCTTTTGAATTAATGAAAGTATACAAAGGGTTCCTATTCATTTTTTTTAACAGTGGGCTGTGACTTAGGGGATGTTGAAGTGGGTTTTTTTCATGCTGTCACGTTATAGAGCTTTAAAAATTATAATAATATCCCCTTTATTCGGTTCGATGGTCTCAACCTGTTCATGAGATATGGTCTGGTCAATTTAAAGTCTGGGACATCCTGTATATGAGTTTATCTGTCCTCTGTATTATTTTAATGTAGGTTTTTATTGCATTGAAATATTTAATTCTACTGTTGATTGACCTATAAATCGGCATTGAATTTTATATTTAATTACGATAATTATTATAATGAATTATTTCTAAGAAAATAATGATCTTTTCAAATAAATAGGATAACGTTAACGTTTCAAAAATACAAGGAGGCATATGCTTTAATAATATGTCACATGTGAAAGCAAATTCTTTCTCCCAACTAATAAAAAGTTAATTAACTGATTACCCCATTTACTAACTACCCAATGAATAAAAATATTCATAGGTGTGTCCAAATATGTGTGTATATAATATTGAAAATGAAGGTCACTGTTATTTTTTTATTGAATAATTTCAAAAAAGAACCGACTAATTTTTGCCCTGTTCACTCATTATATGGGAACGTTTTTCGAAATAATATATATATACAGGATGTTTCATTAATCAGTACAGAAAGTGAAGATGCCTTGATAGATTAAAAGAGGAGAGCTTTCATTAAAAAAAAAACATTTTTTGAAGTAGGCGGTATGATTTCTCTTCTATTAAAAGTTAGAGACTGTTAATAGAATCGTTATCGTTAATGGCTTAACGACAGTCTTTATTTTTGAACTCTGATTTCCTTCCATTCATTAAGTAATTAGAGAGTGCCATTATTTTTAAATAATATTTAAGACAACGGAGGGTGATATTTAAAAAATTCATTACTTTTTGACAGCTAAAAATGTCAGCATAAAACTACTCAATTACTCAGATGAAGACGACTTTGGTGAATTTTTTAAGGAAAGGAAAATCATACGGCGCATTAGTTATTATTTTTTTTTATTTGAAAAATTAACCTTAACAATAGAATCAAAATACAATCACTAAGAAGTCTCCATATAATATCGTAACTTTATTCACCCCGCTTTCCTGCAAGACGATGAACCATACGAACTACCCCTTAGAGTTTGTTTAGCAGAATGTTTTTTTTCTTAATTCTAACTTTAAAGGCTCAATTTATTTATAATTATCTTTATCTCTTCAATTCCGCATAAACTTAATACTTTACCACTAAAAAAAAATCAGGGAACTTGCATAAATTATAAAATAAAAATGTTTCTTTTTTATCAAAATATGAATATGTAATACGGGTTATTAATTAAGTACTTTTACAAACTTCAGGGTATTGTTCCTTAGCTAGTTTTAGGTTAAAATGTCAAATAAAGGTAGGTCATAATTTTTTTTTTTAGTTTTGAAAATACAGGGTGATGAAATGTAAGAAATTTTTCATGTGATAAGTTTGATACCAAACCTCGTCCAAACTAACCTAGATATTTTTTAGCAGCGTTGTACACAACTTCTATGCATCAAGAAACATTTATTGATCTACTTTTTTAGTTCTGCCAGTGGCGTTGGCGCTAATTTGAACTGATTTCATGTAAAATAATTAAAAGTCATTGTACTGTAAGGCTATAAACATAAAACTGTTTTTTTTTTTTACCAAAAAACATTTCATTAGAACACATTTGTTCATAAATGAACGAGGAAGTGAATCAGTATTTTGGATGGTAATTATTAAAAAAAAAATATCTGATAGGAAATAATCGTACATTTGAACATGTCTCTTGATGAATAAAATGTGTCGCAATTTTATCAAAATTATTATAAAAAAGCTTAACATTCAATTATGTATTTTCAAAACTATGTTTAGGGCCTGTGCTTATTGGACTATTTTTTGTAAAAATAACCGAAGGAATAATGTCCTGAGGTTTGCCAATGTATTTAATTAATAGGCACCCTGTATTGATAGTGTGATAAAAATGTAAAAAAAATCTCTTATAATTTATCCAAGTCCCCTGGTTTTATTTTTTAATGAAAACGTACTTATTAAGTTTTCTTGAAATAATAACTTTGAAATTAAAATAATTATGCAAAATGTTTTTGTAAACAATTGAAAGGGTGGTATGATTCACCCCCTTCTAGGAAAGCGGAGTGAATAAAATTGTGATATTATGGGGGTTTTTTGGTACTTAGTTGTTTTTGATTGTCAAAGTATCTTTTTTTATGTAGGAAAAATAGATAGCAACTCCAGGGAGACTTGAATTATTTAAACGTTATTAAGTACGTAATCTTTACTTGAATTTTCTGTACTCATGAAGAAACACCCTTTATATTTGTGCCTATGTTCTTTATATTTTTATAAATCAATGCCTATTCAAAAAATGTAGTGTTGACAATATGAATATGGACCTCCTAACCAACCTAGCCAGAGCAAGGTAGGCATTATTTATTACTGAGGCCCCTATCCAAAATATCGGTCATTTCAAATATGGGCCGAAAAGTGTGGTCTATATTAATATTGACCGGCATTATAATAGCAGCATGTCGTGTTAAGGGCGTGAGGTATAATACACAAATCAATAATTAGGTATTCATAATGGAAAAAGATAGGTTGTTTTCAAAAATCATGTAATTTGTAAGATTACTCAAATCTTACTATTATGTTTTTATTACAAGTCTACCTACTGAAACTAAAGCTAAGTTTTTTGCAACTCCTAAAATTCATATTGAAATTGTTTCATTTGGCTCATTGACTGACTAAGTCTTAACTTGATGAAATCCATTTTTAGAATAAAATCCATGAAATCCAAAAAAGACAATTATTGATATTGAACATTATTTATTTATATGCTAAATAATTTGGCTCCAAATATTAAAATTTTTCCCTAAGAAGTCTTTTTATCAATGTTAACCTGATGAAACTACATCTTCACTGTGCTTTTTTAATAAAATAGGTAAAATTATATGGGGTCAAAAAGATATCCCTGGGGATATCTAAAATAATATGTCTAACACTTGATCTTATAAAACCTTTCTCGACACAATAAACTAACAGTCTGTCATGGACATATTATCACAATTAATTATTTTTATATAAAATATCATAATCATTTTTTTTTATATAAAGATTTATAAGACACGACTAAATGCGAGACTAAAAGTCTTTGCCTGACAACAATCATGCCCACATTTTGAATCTCTGAACTCGAGAGAACTTTTTAAGACTTTTATAATTTTTTTTTCAGCGGTTGGTTGAACAAATGGCACCAAAGCCATTTAAAACGTTCAGATCAGAATTTCACATGAGCAGTGCTACCGAAACAACTTACACGACTACTTCCCATTATACCAAGTAAGTTTTTAGTCTCTAAGCACAGATAGGTACTTTATTGATGTTATAAAAATTACTGTTCTTAATATTTTGGCCTAGTTGATTTTTCAAAAATTTTCCAAATGATATTAGAATTTTTATTATTTTGAAAATTTATCAAAAGAAAAATTAAAATTTGTTTATGAGATTAGTATTAAAGAAAAACACACAACAGCTATTTATGACACAAGTGGGTAAGGTTGTTTTTTATCCACGCAACTCCGTCCTCATGAACGAAACCTTCAGTGGATAATACACTTGCTCACACGTGCTGTACAAAATATTGTCCTACACTTACAACAGAGATTAATATTTTGATAACTAAATTATAATTTTGATTATCTATTTCTTACATCAATTTTGACGTTCCTGTTCAAAATAATAATAGACACTTCAGTCTGTCAAATATGTTCAAGACAAGGATATTATACGATTCCCGATTTGTTGCTATAAACTAGGGATGCGTTGATATCAACAAAATCGTAAACATTTGCAGTCCTTTGGCGGTAAAACTAAAAGTATCTGTGACTGTAAAGTAAAAAGCCACCAGCGGCTATTCAAAAGTCAAAAAAGCGGCTTTTTTATTTTGAAGCTTGGACAAAAAATCTAAACAGCTGTCATATTTTACTGATGTGTGTTTATTTTAATACTCTGTATATTTCTCACTCAGTGACAAAATTTCAATAAAGTATAGTTTATTAAAATATAAGAAATTGAAATGAAATGTTGATACAGGCATAAGTATGAAGATTATTTATATGCAACTGGCTGATTGTCGTGGCAACATGCCAAATATTTTTTTTATTAGAGATATGAATCATGAATAATTTTCCGAATTACCTGTATAAAAAAAAATGTAAACATAAGTTGGTATTTAATAAATTTTTAATCTAATATAAGTAAATATTAGATACAGGATGTTGAAAAATATCATATCTAAAAACAGCAGAAATGTTCACTTCTACAATGTTTGTTGCATTTTTTTACAGGTCAATATATTCTAATAAATACCCAGAAAGGGAAACAAAAACAACTATAGAAAATTCAAATACTCCATACGATGCTCCAGATAGAATAAACAATGGTCGTCCTCCGGATCTCAATCATCCAACAATGCATTTCACGGAAATCAAGTCCCTTAAACGCAGAGTTAACGAAGGGATTGGCACTGATAGCGTGGCTGACACTCGAGGAATCATCAATCCTTACACGGGTGAAAACATGACTATACACGACGCCATAGTATCTAGAGTATTAGATGTTAGAACTGGAAAAGTATTAACCTCAGATGGATCTCAGATAACAATAGACGAAGCCGTAAAACGAGGTCTAATAGATCCCGAAATAGCCAACAAACTCTTCAGCTCCAGTGGGTACAACGAGAACGGACATGACTTGTCCTTACTAGAGGCAATACAGAGGGAAATATACGAAGCTGAACAGTACATTACGGATCCTTCAGAAAAGCGAATGAAGGTAATACATTCCCCCGGTCATGAAAATTTGACTGACGTGCATAAGCTGAGCTCTAGCGAGACGATTAATATTGATGAAACCCTTATCCGAGGATGTTTGCTTCAGCATACCGAAGTCAGGCTTCAGGCAATTCCTTTAAGTTTGTCAGATGCATTGTCGCAAAGTTTGGTTGATGAAAGAACTGGTTGGGTTGTGGATAGGTGTTCTGGTAACAAATATCAGGTCGATGCTGCAATTAAAAGTAAGGTTCTTGACGGAGATGTGATGGAGATTGTAGATCCTAAAACAGATGTTAAGGTTACTCTTTCGGAGGCATTGAACAGAAACATTATTAATTCTAAGTTAGGGAAGTATATATTTAATCATGATAAATTAACTTTTGAAGAAGCTAAACGAAGACAATTAATCTCTAACCCGAAAACTTTGAAAGATTTAATCGATGATAATTTACTTGTAGATGATAACACAATTTTATCACCTCTAAGGAATTCCAAGCTAACTTTTGAACAAGCTTTAACTTGCGGTATTTTAGATATTAACTCTTTAAAATCTATATTTGATCTAAGACATTCTCAGTACATTACTTTAGGAGATGCTTTGAAAAGCGGTATAATTTTAGAAAACCTAACATATAATAATCCTGTGACAAATGAAAAATTAAGTATTCAAGAAGCTGTCGATAGAGGTTACATCATTTCTGTTGTGAAGAAGTCAGTTTTTGATGTCGATGGCTTCCAACCACCTGATAAGTCTGATCATATTAGCTTCAATGCAGCTGTAGCTAGGGGCTTTATAAGTCAGAAAAATGATGGAAGTTTGGTTGTAAATACAAGAAGTGGTAAATTATTGCCTTTCTCTGAATGTGTTACAACTGGTGAAGTTAAACCAGAGGTTTATGAGCTCCTTTCAAAACCCATTGGAATTTTTGTAAACGGGAAAGAGTTAACTATATTGGAGGCAGTGTTCCAAGGCTTTCTGGACCCTAAAAATGGAAACTTGATTGATAGGTCTAGAAATAAAATCTTATATTTAAATGAAGCGGTGGAAAAACAGGTGATAACTCTAGAAGGTGCAATATTGTTGAATTGTTTGTTAAATTTAAATGTTTCTACAAAAGTTACTCGTTCTATTGTTCAAAGATATGTTACTATAACCAGCGAAGATGCTAAACGACCAGTATTAAGTTACACTGATGCTCTTAGATTAGGTTTAATCGATAACGAAACAAAGACATTCACAATTCCAAACACTGAAACAGTTATTCCAGTAATTCAAGCGATTAGCGAAGGTCATTTAGCTCCTGATGAGCAAAAATCGCAGGCAATGATCACTAGAAATTTTGAGACCACCAATATAACTGTCAGTAATACCAGTACCAGTAATTACCAAGAAATAATGGAAACATTGCCTTCTGCTTCAAAAGTTGTTCACAGAATGGAAAGAACCCCATCTGGGGACAAAATTCTTCCTGCAGGAAAACCAACAAAAGAAAAACTTTTAGTACACGAGTTACCTCAAGAAGGGTGGTCTTTAGGTGATGCTATTGACAGAAAAATATTTGACCCTGAGTCCGGACTATTTGTAATCCCTGGAACTGATCGTCAAGTAAGCTTTGAAGAATGTCTCCATATGAAGTTAATCAATCCTTTATCAGGTTTGGTAGTTGATCCTGTCAGTAAACGTCTGGTGAATTTAAATAAGAGTCTCGACAAAAAAATTCTTGATCCTACCGGACATTACACTCAGGACAACAAGAAATTAACAATGAATGAGGCTATTGCTAAAAATCTAATTATATTAGAAGAGAACATGGAATTTGAAACCATCAAGCCTAGAGTTTTACAAATAGAAGAATTTAGAAGTCAACCAAGTAACATAGTAGTCTCTGATGTTATTCAAAGTGGTCCGCCTCCGTCTAAAGAATTTGTGCGTGTTGGATCTGGATCAGTTATAGGGACTCAGAAAGGTAAAGACGGTAGTGTAATTATGACTTCAGAAAGTAATATTCCAGTGACTAGTTCTTATAGAGGAGAAAATATTGTGACCACAGATACTTGGAGAGCGCTGGATAGTGAAATGACTATTCCATTAGATAAAAGACACTCGAACAGTGCTGAGAGTACAAGAGCTAGAATTACTGTTGAACCTACTTTCAGTGTTAAAATTGGTCGAGCAATTACTCTGAATCCAGAAAGTGACGCTAAGCAAGTTGTATTACAAAAATTGAAGAAAAGGGTGCTAAGACCCTCTGAAGCTCTAGAAAAAGGTATAATTGATGAAAATACCGCAAGAATTTTGATGAAAGATGATACATTCAAAAACAGTGATGGGCAAAATATTACATTACAAGGAGCCTTAGAAACTCATAAAATCAACAAAAATTCTGGAAGTATTACGGACCCCCAACATGGTGATTTTGTATCGATAGATGAAGCTGTCAATCGTGGTATCTTATACCCTGAAGGCACCAATGAAATTTTAGTGCCTTTGAATAGGAGCTTGTCGATATCTGAGGTCGTTCAACAAGGTCTTATTGATCCGCAGAACTGTAAAATCATCCATCCAGAAACTGGTGATTCGTTAAGTATTAGTGAAGCTATTATCTGTGATATTATTGATCCATTAAGCGTAGTCATAGTAGATCCTGATACTAAAATTACCCTTAAAGAAGCTCTAGAGAAGGGCATTATCAATGAAGAAGAATATCAAGTAAAAACTCAAAGAGGTATTATAAATTTGCTTACAGCTGTTGAACAGAATATGTTTGATAACTATAAAAAGTCACCTGAACTGGACAGCATACCTCCCGTAGGTATCACTTTCCCAGTAGCTGTCGCAAAAGGTTTGATCGACACCGATAAAAAATTATTCATTCATCCTATATCTAAAGAAAGTATTCCTTTACAAGAAGCAATCGAAAAAGATTTAATTATGACTGTGCCTTATCCATTTGGCTCTCATCCAGTCCCTGTTGAAAAAGCCTTAGATTTAAAATTAATAAACGCGCATGATGGTACATTTACAGATCCTATGACAAATAGAGCCATTCCAATTTCAGAAGCTATTGAGGAAGGTAAACTCATATTAAAAGAGCTCCCCGAAAATGTTGTTTATACAATCAGTAAGCCAACTACAACTGTAACAGAAACTATAAATACTATTCACACTGTAACTACAGTTGCTATGAAAATACAAGAAGGATATATCTTATTGAACACCGACATGGTTAAAAATGAGAGCACTGGTGAGATTATACCGTTTGAAGCAGCTAAAGAGCAAGGAATAATTTTGGATGTTGCAGAAAATAAAAATACTACAACTTTAACGGATGTTAATAAGATGTCCATTGACACAGCTCTCAAGCAAGGCTTATTAAATGTGGAGGATGACGCTTTTGTGAATTCGTTGACCGGTGAAAAAGTTCCGATTGAACATGTTATTTCTTTGGGTAAGCCTTTAGATCCCGTTGAAAGTAATATACCTACTCAACCTCTTGATAAAAACAAGGAACTCAATCTTGATGAAGCTTTTGGTCATATTTACGATGAAAGCACTGGCAAATTTACAAATCCCATTTCCAATCAAGAAATGTCATTCACTGAAGCGATCGAGTCTCAAGTAATCGACCCAAATTCTTTGATTTATGATACAAAATCTCAGAAACCGGTTACAGTTCAAGAAGCTGTTAAAACAGGCCTAATTGATTCTGAAACTGGAAAAGTTAAGGATGAAAAATCTGGTAAATTTGTTGACTTTAAGAAAGCCGCTAAAATCGGTTTAATTGCAGTAGTAGGTGGTCTTTCTTTACCAGTAGTTGCTCCAGTGTTGGCGGGCTCCGCATTAGTTAGTGCAATTAAGGAACGTACCAAAAAGAAAGATGAACAACCTGTAAATACCGTGACTGTTTCTAAAGTTTCTGAAGTAAAGCAAACAATTCCTGAGAGAAAAGAAATTCATCCAGAGACACCGCCAATTAGAAGTGAAGAGAGCGTTGAAGTTTTTAAAACTGAACCTGTTCCTGAAAGTTTTTGCAAGAAAATTGCCATCAAAGATGCTATTGCTCAAAGGCTGATCATTCCTAAAATATGTAGAATAACTTATCAAAATTCCGAACTTCCCTATACAGTTCAAGATGGATTAAATCTCAAACAAATTAATCCCACAGATTTAGTACAGATAGTTACAAAAAGCTTAGCAATCCTAGTCAAAAATGATAACAAATCGAGTTTGATCATTTCGAGGGAATTAACAGCATTAAAGTTAACAGAACTTGGTCTCTACAATATGAGAGCCAGAAGATTTACTCATCCTCGAACAGGTGAAATTATAACTTTCAGGCAATTAATTTACCATTTAGGATTATTTGACCCTGAAACTATTATGGTGAAAGATCTGAAAAAGAAGTTACCTTTTTATGTACCCCTTGATGAAGCGCTTAAGAAATCTTTAATAGACGAAGTTCATGGTTATATGATAGACCCCAAGACAGGTAAAAAGATTTCATTCTTTGAAGCTGTTAAACTTAAATGGATCATACATATAGCTGATAAACCTAAAGAAAAGTCAAAACCGTTAACCTTGGAAGAAATAACTAAAACAGATAATTTTGATAATGTAAATGTAGAAGTTTTGTTAAATGCAAACGATAAAATACCATTACATAAAGCTTTAACGAATAACATTATTGACCCTAAATCTGTCACTATTCGAGATCCCAAGAATATGCAGTTGGTTCCTTATTATGAGGCGGTTGATAGACAGCTAATAGATCCGCAAAGAGGTCTTGTAATAAACACAGCTACATTGCAGACCTGTACATTTAGAGAGGCTTTCATTGATGGTTACATTCTTGCCATACCACGACCCATTTCCCTAGAAGCAATTGTGCGTCATGACCGAGTTGATCCTAAAACTTCTAAAATCAAAGATAATTTAACCAAACAACTCCTGCCTATGGATGAAGCTATTAATAGGTTTATCGTGGATGACAAAATAAGCGAAATTAAAGATACAAAGAACAATACTTTTGTGAC
Organism: Malachius bipustulatus; assembly: GCA_910589415.1. Taxonomy (NCBI): domain Eukaryota; kingdom Metazoa; phylum Arthropoda; class Insecta; order Coleoptera; family Melyridae; genus Malachius; species Malachius bipustulatus. The sequence goes on from OU342632.1 coordinate 10,432,211, forward strand.
TTTGAATGAAGCCTTGAAGTCTGGATTGGTGGATTCTGATTCGAACATGATACGTGACACTAAAGCTGGACAGTTGGTCCCATTACATAGAGCAGTGGACTTAAATTTGGTTCAGACAAGACCGGTGGTTTTCAATCTGTTACAAGCCATTCTCTTGAATTATTATTCACCTCACACAGGTTTAATTTTGAATCCTATTACAGGCAAAGAAATTACTCTTCAAAAGGCAATAGAGTGCAAACTTGTAGACCCTGCAACAACAAGAATTAAAGATGCCCGGCGCGGATTGATAATCGAAATTCCAGAAGCAATTCAAAGTAAACTGGTAGATCCTGAGAAAGGTATATTGACAAATCCTGTATTAACTTTGGATCAAGCATACTTGAAGGGTTATATTTTGAGCACAGTTCTTCCATGGTCTCTCCAGGAAACTCTAGCCCAAAGAGTTTACGATCCTGAGACAGGTCAGCTTGTTATCAATGACACAGATGTAACATTGAAAGAAGCCATTGAAGGTGGTGTTATAAATCCTAATGTATTAACAATCAAGGATCCTCGTTCCAATGATATAATTACTCTTAATGATGCCATCAATTTGAAGATCATTGATCCTGTTAAGGGTACCGCTTTTGATCCATCAAGTGAAGTCGAGTTAAATTTATATGACGCTCAAGAACGAGGTCTAATTGTTCCTTATAAAAGTCAGATCACATTACCAGAAGCTGTTTTCAAAGGATTTTATGATGCTTCGACTGGCAAGTTCATCAATCCTAAAAATAAAGAGAGTTTAAACACCGCAAGTGCTATAAATCGAGGTTATGTTGACATCTCCTCAACCTTAGTGACAATTGACGAAGAATTGGTTACTTTTGAGCAAGCTGTTGATGTTGGAGTGATTGACACTAAGAAAGGTCTCATTCTTGACGAGAATAATGAACCACTCGATTTCAATGAAGCTTTTGAAAGTGGACTATTAGTGGAAGTACGCCCTCCAATTCCTCTTAGCGAAGCCATCGTGAAAGGTATCTATGATGAACAGTCACATCTATTCATAGATCCAGAATCTGGTAATTATTTAACTCTTATCGAAGCAATTGAAATAAATTTGATTGATCCAGAGTCTGTCAGTGTTAGAGATACGAGAACGGGAGTTTGGAGAAAAATTCCCTTAATCGATGCCATTCATAATAATTACGTTGACGGTAACACTAGTAAAGTTAAAGATTTTTCAAAGGGAGAAAATTATGAGGTTAGTTTACAAGAAGCTTTCGATTTAGGAATTCTAATCGATAATAAGGCAGCAATTTCGTTACAAAGTGCTCTCCATCAAGGTTTATACGATGAAAAAACTAAAAAGTTTATTGATCCAATCAATAACAGTCAAATGACTTTGCATGAAGCGATTCGCAATTTCTTCATTAATCCACATCATCCGTGTTATTATAATAAAAAAATTGGGAAATGTCTTCCTTTATCAGAAACTTGTCGTTTAGGAATAATAAATAAAAGGAATGGTACATTCAAAGATCCAACCTGCTCTGTTCCGATAAATTTGCTCGAAGCTTTAAATCGTGGCTTGATTGTCGATATCGAAAGTGGAAACTTCGGCTTATATGAAGCGTTAGAACTAGGATTTTATATTCCTGAAGAAGGTGTATTTATTCATCCTTCAAAGGGTCATAAATATGATTTAGGGACAGCGTGCGAAAATAAATTAGTTAATCCTGTAACATCTATTGTGAAGGACATCTCGGGGAATCGTTACATGCAGCTGCCTAAAGCGATTCAATTAAAATTGGTAGACGATCAGTCAGGAGTCTATATTTTACCCAACAAAATGACTTTGAATTTATTAGAAGCAAAACAGAAAGGTTTAATAGTTCCATCAAAAAGATTTTTAACTTTAGAAGAAGCTATTCGTTGTGGACTTTACCATCCAGATCAAGGTAAGTTCATCGATCCGTTGAATGGTAAATTTTATGATTTATCGGTTGCGCTCACTATTGATTTAATTGATCCTAAAACAACTGCCTTAAAAAGCCCAAGTACTGGTTCTCTAAAATCGCTGCCGCAAGCTATACAAAATGGTACAATTGACATAGCTAAAGGTGAAGTGTTAGATCCAAAATTAAATAAAGCTTATAATTATTGTGAAGCTCTAGATAAAGGCCTCCTAGTAACTCTCGATATACCGTTAGAGGAAGAAGTTACAGAAGTTGTTTTAGAAAACCTAGCCAAAGATGCTAGACCAAAAGTTATTCAAAATTGTCCTTTGGAAAAAGCCATTGAGCTTAAATTAATCGATCCTAAGGTAGCCGTGATTAAAAATCCGAAAACTGGTCAATTTAAAACATTGAAGAACGCAATTGATGATCGCCTGGTTGATGTAAATCAACTGATCAGTTTTCAACTATTAGAAAATGAGAAAATTAAATCCAATGTAATCAACTGTGATAATAACATAATAATCTTCCTGAAAGAACCTGCCTCTTTTGATAGTTCCATTGAATTAGGCTCTGTAGATATCAACACAGGTAAATATACTGATCCACAATCCAAAGAAGAATTCACAATCAAAGATGCCATTACATCGGGCTACATTGATTTTGATTCTGTCATGGTAAAAGATACGAAAAAGAAAAAGCTGATGCAACTTCCTGAAGGATATAGAAAAGGGATAATCGATTCAGAAAAATGCAATGTAATTGATACCGAGACTTCCAAACTCTATTCTTTACCTGATGCAATGGATAAAGCATTGTTGGTAACGCCGAGCAAAGGGTTTACATTTATTGAAACCGTGCAGTATGACCTATATGATCCTGCTAGCGGTAAATTTGAGAATCCTTTTACGTGTACTGTAGACAAGCCTAAAATTACACTTCAAGAAGCTCTTAGTGAAAATCTTATCGATCCATCAACGACGGTTGTCAAAGATGCGGTAACAGGAAATGTCATGCCATTACTGACAGCAATCGATAATAAACTGATCGATAGTGTTAATGGTAAGATCCACGATACTGTGCAAGATATCCACCTAACATTTGACGAAGCTCTCGACAAGGGTTTAGTGGTGCATGCTGAACAAAGGGTAAGTATCTTTACTTCATGTTTACTTTTGCTCTACTGTGTATGTTTTCTCTAACTAGTGTGATCTTTGGGCTTTCAAGGTGCCGTCAACATTGCTTGATGTGTTGTTAATTGCACTGGCTATATCGTTCATTATTATAGACGTGTTCCAGATCAAATAGTTGTCACTCTATTGTAGCTCAGTAGCTCTAGTCTTTTTGCTTCTGAATTATTTTAAATTCTAGTTACAGAAAATCATTAGTAACTGTATTTTATTTTTATTTTGAAGACAGATCAAATTTTGGGTTTATCGGGATGAAAATTACGTACCTTGTGAACGATAGAATCTCTACTCTATCATTTAAACTATGATCGATTGATCATCTCTATCTCTTCTTCATGTTGTTTGTGATCCATCGTTTTTTCATGGAACTAATATGACGATTTTCTTCCAGCTTGACTCCCTGAGAGCTTATCATTTATGTGTGGTGGTCCTGCGACATTGTGCATAAAAAGCGTGTACGACTGAGCCCATTGCACAATACCCTAATAGGAATGCGGCTTGCCTATCTGCTTATCCATGCGCAACTATTGAGACACTATACTTGACTTGCTGGGGGCTGAATAAGACTTTGTCCTTATCATATCAACTGCATACCCTACGTTCAGCAATTCAAGTATAATTTCTCCTTGGTATCATTCGAAGTTTTTGCAATCATGAACAAAGTTGTCTCCCTCTTTACTTTCACAACATTTACAGTTAGTAACGATTGCATGTGTGAAGTTTTTTGTCCTAAAAATATTTCGATGACATGAAATCGAGGTCTTCACCAGTTTCTGCAAAAAAAAACATAATTCAATATTATGACAAAAATATATGAGATAGTTTTATAAAAACAACCATCATAGCTACGTATCGTGGTTTTCCAGAGAGGCGCTCAAGAGAAACAGATCCATTAGCTTCAACTTTATGATTGAATTGAAATTAAAAAAAAAATCGAAGTGAAAATTAAATTTATTTCTGGAATAACTTTTAAGAAATGATTAGGGAATATTTTCCACAATTTTATTTAAAAAAAAGTATGTGCTAGAATTGATCTTGCTAGCGAAGCCTCAGTTATAAAAAAAATTATAAATTATGATATTTTGGGATAACTGTCTAGGGCGAAGTAAAAACTAATTTTTTTAATAAAGTTTTCAATATTTGTTCAATATCTTCATCGATGTTATAAAGATGTTAAATGTTACATACCAAAATTTTATAATTACAATTAAAAATGTTGACTATGCTTACTTAAATTTTAGAATTCTTTAATTATTGTTGAAATCAATTTCATTTTCTTAATAAATAACGTAAAGATGTTTTTAATGGCAAAGAGCACAAAAATTTTGATATTTGGAATTGGATGATAATATGTAGTTTAATTTTGTTTATAATAAACAGAAAACGAATAAATCGAATGTAACTAATAACTACTATCTAAAATAAATGATTAAAGAAAAGATTTAACATTATAAAAATTTTTGTAGAAAGTGTTGAATACGACCAGTGAATATTTATAATTTCTATTACATGTGAATAGGCAAGTATAAAAAATTATCAGTTTGAAAAATGATCTATTCGCATCTATTCACATGTAATAGAAATTATAAATATTCACTGGCCCTATTCAGCATTTTTCACAACATTCAAATTGTCTTTTCTCAAATTTATTTTAGTTATTAGTTACATACTTAATTAAATTTTTTACTTTTTTATTATTATTGTTAAATTTTATTATTCATTTATCCATCAGTATAGGTAGGTACAGTAGATTTTTTTTAAACATTAATGTTTTACTTATCATCTATCAGTATGTGTTTTATTATAAAATTTTTATATGTAACAATAACGCCATATAGAATCAATGAATGTATTAAATAAATATCGAAAGCTTATTAAAAAAAAAATAGACAGTAATCCCAAAATATCTTACTTTGTAATTGAACACTGTCGTAATAATTTTTTTTCTAAAATATGATATACCAACCTAATGTTTTGTTACCAATGTTTTTGTTACTAATTGTAAATGTGTTGAATCCCTTAGCAAAGAATAATACAAGATGTTCAAAATTTTATCTCTTTGTGGTAGGCGATAAATTGAAATAGTTCTGATTTTGGGTAATGGATATGTAGTGTGGTGTCATTTTTATGTAGACGAATAATTTCGCACAATCTTTTGATCAACAAGTTTTTTTCTTACTGTAATAGTGTCTTGACAGAGTCGCTTTGTGATTTTTTCAACTGGACATTTACACTGCATATAAATTATTTTGCACGGCAGAACTGTATCATTTCAAATGCTGCCACAAGGAAATTTTTGAACATTTGTTAATTTTTCTCCGGTGACAGAAATATGTATATCTTTACTAGTTTTTTCAATATTCCTCAAGAACCATTAGAAATAGTTCCTCGATCTTTAATTCCTTTGAGTTAAATCCATTTCGTTATCATTATAATAATGTGAATTTATTTATATGTTGTTTTTAGCCGTCGTGTTTTTAACAATAAATAACTAGTTACCTAAAATGTTTAGTAAATATATACATTTACTAATTTTATCGGTTTTCTCTGAGCATTATCGTGTTATCCCGGTTTGCTGTTTGCGATCATTTTTATTTTTGCCATCAGAATGTGTATGTTTATTAAGACAATGTTTTTATTTTTAAAAGTTAACAGTTTGTTTGCAGGTTTTTGAAGGTATATTTTTACCTTTTAAGGTAGTATAGCTACTTTATCACATACATTTACTAACAATCATAAACCATCTGTGTGCAAGTGTGTAGGTGCATGAATTCATAGTTTGAGCTAGATGTAAACTCTAGCGCTGCTTGATACAGCAAAAATTATATGTGCATGTCTTTCCAATATTACATACTATACCTTTAATTTTATAGTAAATAAAATAGTAAAATATTATATGATTTTAAATTTTAAATTGCAGAATGTTTCTTAAATTCAGGAGATATTAGATATAATTATATTCCTTGGGGTAGTTCTCTGATTAAAAGCTAATTACCATGTTGTCATTTATTGCAATAAAATTCTTATAAAATTTTCAATCAGAAATAAATAAATCTCTTCACGAACAAGGACTGGTAGGTTCATTGCCTGACAAACAAAATGTAAACTGAGGATGAATTAATTAATCATGCTACAAAAGGTTCTGTTTGGGAACCACTTGAATATATGTAGGGCTGTGACGGTTAACCGGTTAACCGACTAACCGTTTTTAACCACTTTAAACGTTTAGTATTATTTTTTATTACCAGTTAACCGTTTTATAGTCTAGGGAGTTTTATTATAATTTGCTTATAGTACAAGAGGTTCTCTCTCCCTTGAAATTTCAAGAAAATTAATTGGGCATGGATTTAGTGATTGAGTTAACTCCACGGTAGAAACGAATGTAGCAACAGCAATTTATAAACCACAGATTCTTGATGATAAAAGCTGAAAGGCCGATGCTCCAGTGCCGATTATTGTAGCAATTGAAAGCTAAAAACCTAACAATGACCAAATTACCTCTCCACCAAGTTCTAATGAGCTTCTGGTCAGCTCCATGTGAAAAAATTAACTTTTAAATTTCAAAATCACCATCAACCACCCCTCAAATTTGACCAAATGAATGAAAACGTGACGTTCGTATTACGAAGGTACAAGCCTCTAGCAATGACGAAACTAAAAAGGTTAACCGGTTAACCATCGATTAACAGCCTCGGCTAACCGGCTATGAAAATTTAATAAAAAGCACAGCCCTAAATATATGTGCATTATTAAAAAGCGCCTATTTCAGAAATTATATTACTTGAAATTATCTCTGCCTGAGACTCCTGAGAGATTCTAGAAGTTTATCGGAGAGAATCTTCACTCTCTTCAAAATTTAATTCATTATAACCCCGTTCTGAACTTTTAAATCTCAAGGCATAGACTAAATCCATATTTTCATTTTGACAAGAGAGAATCAAAAATAATATCCCCCTTTTCTAGAAAGCATAGTCTGAAAGTTCTAGGACTGAATGATCAAATGAGAAAAACATTTTTCCCAGTTTCTCAGTTAGTTTCATTGAATTATTTAGGAGCACTTTTAGATAGAAATATTACCACTTATACGAATCTTTTTATCTCAGAATGAATCAAGGAATCATCTCCTGAATTTAGTAAGTCCTTGTATTAATGATCTTATATCTAATAAATTATGTGTCACATTTTTTCAAATACTATAATTTTGATATTCGATAATTAAATTTACCTCTCAAATAATTGATTATAAATATTATATTCTTTTCTTTACAATAAATATTATCTATTATTTATTTACTTACTTGAAGATGAATTATTGAAAAATTTATTATTGTTCATTCATTACTCTATCAGCTGTAAGAAATAATTGTTCCTTTGTAATAACAGTACTTGTTTAGAAAAAGCAACTATTTCTCATCTTTTATTTGAATTGCATTTTTGCAGCAAGCTGTAGAAGAGAAATATCGACTCTGCGATGAAACCCTGTCCAAACTGTTGGAATGGATAACGGATGTCGAGAACCGCATTGCTTCCCAGGGCATGCTTTCAGAGAACGAGGAGACACTGCGTAACCAGTATAACACCTTAAAACAGATCAAAGAAGAACTTGACGAGCATTTCATTCAAGTATCGCATTGTAATGACCAAGTTAGACAGTTGGTACTCACGGCAGGTGATGTCCTGTCCAAGAGCGAGATAGCCTCTCTTGAGAAGAGCGTGCGCAACTTGAAAGTGCGTTATGAGAAAGCCAGCGACTTGACCGAGAAGCTGCTGCGTTTGATATCATCTGCCAGAGATGTGCTCACGAAACTGTCTGATGAGCTGAACGTGTTCAGCGATTGGCTTGGTAAAGCAAGAAGAATCCTCGAGGATAAAGAGAGCGCTTTTGGTGATTTGCAGAAATTAGATTCCTCTGCTGATGGCATAAGGAGTTTCGTCAATGAAGTTATTTCCCATCAGGGTGACCTTAGGTTTATAACAATGTCAGCACAGAAATTTGTTGATGGAGGAAAGGTAGGTACAGATGCATAAAAAAATTTGTTATGTGATGCATTGAAACTGAAAGGTTTTTACTTAATGCTTGCTACTTTCTTGCAGGATTATTTGAATATTCTCAACAATTTCCGTACATCATTACCATCCCGGTTGCCTTACATCGAACCTCTATCATCACAAGAATCTCCTGTGCGAAGTGAAGTATCGCTTGTCGCCCAACAATACCGCGATCTCCTCCATCGTGCCAACAGCCTCTCAGATCGTTTGTCTGGAGTAGGTGGCCATCAAAAAGAATATTACAATTCTCTCGATAAGGCCGCATCGTGGTTAAAAGAAGCAGAACCGAAAGTCAGGCGTGTTGTTACTGAACCTTTGGCTGGCGATCCCCAAGGAATCGATGACCAATTACAAAAAGTTAAAACTCTAAATCACGAGTTTGTTACAAACAAAAAATTAATTGATAATGCTAAACAAGCTGCCGAAAATCTACTACGCATGCTCGAAGGACAGTTATCACCAGGTGAAAGGAAACGTATCGAGGAACCTATAAACGCACTGGATCAAAAATACAATCAGTTAAGTAGTGCTCTGGTAGACCGATGCCAGGAATTGGAGACAGCCTTAATTCAGTCACAAGGAGTGCAAGATGCCCTCGATGGGATCAGCACGTGGTTAAATACTACGGAAACTCAATTTAAAAATATTCATAAACCTGTATCGTTAATCAGAGAACGACTTGATGAACAGTTACGAGAATTCCACGTCTACCAATCTGATTTAGAGACTCATTTGTCCTCTGTCGATTCAGTATTTTTATCAGCTAGTGAATTGGTAGCATCTTCAAATAACCCTCGTGTGGCGAAAAAGATTGAAACCAAATTGAATGACATAAAGTCCAGATTTGATAGGCTCTACGATAAAGCACAGAAACGTGCCGTGCTGTTGAAAGAAGTTGACTCTTCTTTGAGAGTATTTGACAACGAAGTAAATCAATTTGAGCAGTGGTATAATGAAATCATCGAAATTGTCGAATCTAGAGATTTGACGAAATTATCTCCCGACGAATTCAAACATCATCTGAAGAGTATTTCAACCAGTAGAGACGATAAGAAGCCTCTGTATGAGCATATTGGCCAAGTTGGAAAAGAATTGCTAAATAAACGTGACGTCACAGACACACACCACGTACGTGACTCTCTGAAATCAATTGATAATCATTGGCGTGAACTTGGAAACCTCCTGGAAGAAAAATTAAAACTTTCAAAGTTGAGATTCGAACAAGTGAACAGCTTTGAGAGTCTCCGACAACAAGTTACTGAATGGCTGATTGTTATGGAATCGAGAATATCACACCTCGAGCCTGTTGCAATAGATGTAGATGTATTGAGGAAACAAAACGATGAGCTCAAGATTATTGCGAAGGAATATCGAGCTTACGGTCCAACTATTGACAAAGTCAATGACATTGGTAATACTATCGACAGTTTGACTCGCAATGAAAGTCCCGATACATCTTCCCTTCGCAGAAATCAAGTCTACAGCCCTACTAAGCGAACAGTTCTTCGTCCTCAAGATAGGCGATCTCCTTCGCCTTCGAAAGCTCTTAGTCCATTGTCTGCTGGTGGATCCAGTGGCTTCTCTTCGCGTAGATCAAGTCAAGATGGCTTCAACTTGGAGGAACTTTCACCAATTCAACAACAACTTTCGGAAATTAACAACAGGTATTCTCTATTGGGAGTTAAGATCAATGACAGACAATCTGAGATCGATAGCAATTTAGAAACATTGAAGAAGCATTTAGACAATCTAAAAGTGCTCAACTCTTTCATTGATAAAGTCAAACGGCAGTTACCTAGAGAAACTACCCCTAATAATAAAGATGAAGCTGATAAATATGTGAAGACGATCAAGCTATTACTTGAAGAGGTATACGAGAAACAATCCTTGTTTGACACCACTAAAACTCAGATAAGAGACTTGCTGAAGCAGAAACCGGGTGTTGCTGGTCAAGAAGCATTAAACCGAGAATTGGAAAATTTGATAGCAAATTGGAAGAACCTCAATGATCACCTAAAGAACAAATTGAGCTTCCTTGATAATTTTAAAGAATTCATCGATACATATGATTCTCTATCATCTTGGTTGGTAGCTAAAGAACGATTATTAACAGTTCTAGGTCCCATTTCTAGTGATTCACGAATGGTGCAATCTCAAGTACAACAGGTTCAGGTGTTGAGAGAAGAATTTCGATCTCAACAACCACAACTGAAACACTTGATAGATCTAGGCGATGCTGTATTGACATACTTGAAGCCCACATCTCCTGATGGCCAGAAAGTGAATAACAAACTTGAAAATATCAAGCAACAGTGGACTAGTATATTGAACAAGCTTGACGATAGAGCTAACTCTCTGGGTGCTGCTGTCGATACAAGTAGAGAATTCAACACACAATTCGGCAGACTCAGAGATGCCTTGCAAAGTATTTCTGACAATCTCGATGAACTTATGCCTAACAAAGATCCAGCTGAACAATTGAAGAAAGTAGAAAACCTCGAAAGACAACTAGAAGGACAACGACCTCTTTTAGCAGATCTTGAAGCTGCTGGGGTACAGTTGTGTGAAGTGTTGAGTGATGCTCCGTCTAGGGCTGATGTTCAAGCCAAGTTAACTGCGATCAATAAGCAGTATAACGCATTGCAAAAGAAACTTGACTATAAGAAAGCTGAAATTGAAGGAGCTCTAAGAGACAATCGTCAGTTTGAATCATCTTGTGCTAAAATGCTGGGATGGTTTTCTGATGAACTTGGACTATTAACAGAACGTTTGCTTGTCTCTGCCGATCGCAACGTTCTTGAGCAACAAGTAGTACACCATGAGCCCATTTATAGAGAAGTTTTAGCTCGTGAACATGAAGTCATAATGCTTATCAACAAGGGAAGAGACATCTTGGAAAAATCCAATCGTTCAGATGTCAAGAATCTACAGAAAGATATGGATAGAATACAACAGCAATGGGACAAACTTAAAAAGGAAACCGTCGATAGGCAAACTCGATTACAGACTTGCAAAGAACACTGCCGCAAATACTATCAAAATCTGGAAAACTTTTTGCCTTGGCTTCGTCAAGCTGAAGATAAATTGGATACACTGAGGCCATCCTCTTTCCAGAAGAAGCAGCTTGAAAAACAAATCAAAGAAGTACAATCATTCAGAAATGAAGTGTGGAAGAAGTCTGGCGAATATGAAAATACCAATTCTCTAGGTGACGCATTCCATTCAGCTTGTGATATCGATAGAGAAATAGTTAAAAATGAGTTGACAGAGCTGAAAGAACGCTGGAATAGATTGAATAATGATTTGATCAAACGCATACAAACATTTGAAGATCAGGCGTATAAACTATCCAATTTCCATGACAGTCTTCGTGAATTACAACATCGATTGGAAAGATGTGAAGATAAGTTAGCTTCTCACGATGCTCTAGGCACTGCCAGTCATGATCCCAAACTTCTAGACAGCATGAAGTCTCTCAAGGAAGAGGTCGGTCAGCTTAGAAAACCACTGCAGTCCTTGTACCAACATGCAACAGATCTCAATAATGAAGCACTTGAATCTGGAATCAATGGCAGATACCTAATAGAGGAAGTCGATGGATTAAAAGATCGCATCGATACACTTCAAGCAAAACTAGATGATCGCTGCTTAGATTTGCAGTCGGCTGCAACGGCCGTGACGCAATTCAACGATAAAGTTCACGGTTTGTCAGTAAACCTTTCGGATCTGGAAACAGAATTAGACCACATGAAACCACCCGGTCGAGATTTCAAGACTGTTAGAAGTCAAATTGATGAAGTCATCAGTTATCTGAATAAACTAAAAAGGGCTAATGATGACGTAAATAATGCTATCCGGGCTGGTGAGCAACTTGTTGATAGCGGTTTTGCACCCGATACTGCTCAGACTCGTCAACAAATTGAAAATCTAGAAAAATTGTTGACCAAGCTTACTGATCGCGCCTTAAATCGTGAGAAAGATCTCGAAACTGTACTCAAGAAACTTGAACAATTCTACCTTGTTCATTCTTCAATCCTTGACGACATTAAGAGCGCTTCTGATCAGGTAAACAGATTGAAGTCTGTCGGTTCCGATGTCGAAAGCATCAGGTCTCAACAAAAGGACTTTGAGATCCTAAGAACAAAAACTGTTGAACCTCTCGGTAGGAATGTTGACGATTGTAATAGATACGGGCAAGGACTGATTCAGTCAGCTGCAACTGGTGTTAACACTGCTACTCTGGAGAAAGATCTAGAAAAAATGAATGATCTTTGGAATAACCTGAAAGAAAGACTCAACGAACGTGAAAGAAGGCTAGATGTTGCTCTTTTGCAGTCGGGTAAATTCCAGGAAGCTTTAGATGGTCTAGACAAGTGGCTCACTGATACTGAAGACCTAGTGGCCAACCAGAAACCACCTTCAGCTGATTACAAGGTGGTTAAAGCGCAACTACAAGAACAGAAATTCTTGAAGAAAATGTTGCTGGATCGTCAAAATTCGATGACATCATTGTTCAATATGGGCAACGATATAGCTAAGGAGGCTGAACCTGCTGAGAGAAAAGCAATTGAAAAACAACTTAAGAACTTGATTAGCAGATTCGATGGCCTAACTGAAGGCGCACAACGCAGAACTCTTGATCTCGAACAGACAATGAAGGTTGCTAAGGAATTCCACGACAAATTGACCCCGCTGCAAGATTGGTTAGATTGCACCGAGAGAAAGATCAAAGATATGGAAATAATCCCAACTGATGAAGAAAAGATTCAGCAGTGCATTCATGTTCATGATGTAAGTAAATTATTATTTAAATTTCTATGTGTATTTGTAACAATCTTTTCAATTATTTGTAGGCTCTTCATCGTGATATTTTGGGAAAGAAGGTCGATTTCAAAGAGCTTGCTGAAATTGCTACCAACCTGATGTCTATGGTAGGGGAGGATGAAGCTTCCATGCTTGCTGATAAACTACAGGATGTAACGGATCAATATGGCAATGTAGTAAAAGCCAGTGAAAACATCGGCCAACTCCTCACAGCCTCCAGACAAGGCCTGAGACATTTGGTACTAACTTATCAAGATCTTGCTGCTTGGATGGATTCAATCGAACAAAGATTGAACAAATACAAGGTCCTTGCCGTGCATCCAGATAAGTTATTAGAACAGATGGACGATCTTACAGTAAGTTATATTCGATAACAACTTGCAACTTACATAATTGTTAATGAACGTATCTTTTTTAGAGCTTAACGGAAAGCATTTCGTCTCGTCAAGCGGCTGTCGATGGTACTGTTGATGCCGGTGTTGAACTAATGCGTCACATTTCCTCAGAAGAAGCTTTGCAATTGAAAGACAAGTTAGATTCACTTCAACGCAGGTATAATGACTTAACCTCGCGTGGAGCAGATCTACTACGTCATGCAGAAGCTATGTTACCACCTGTGCAACAATTCCACGAACAACATTCTCGGCTGGGAGAGTGGATGCAAGGAGCCGAATATGTGCTACAAACACCGGAAATAAGAGAAAGCGAGATCGCTAGGCTGGAAGTTGAACTGCCCGAAGTCAGAGGAATCTTAGAAAACATCAATCTACTTGGACCACAACTTTGTCAAGCTAGTCCAGGTAAGTTGAATAAAAATATAATATGATTTAAATAATATTAATTTATATAATATAAGAGTTTAAGAGAATTAAGGATCATGTCATATGTCTTTAGGTGAGGGAGCAGCCACCATTGAAGGATTGGTAACTAGAGATAACAGAAGATTCGATGCGATCGCTGAACAGATACAGAGACGAGCTGAAAGAATCCACTTGAACAAGCAAAGAGCTCTCGAAGTTGTCTCTGATATTGATGAATTGCTGGAATGGTTTAGAGAAGTAGAAGCGCAAATTCGAGATGCTGATAAACCATCGATCGAAGCAGATCTTATTAGAGTGCAATTAAAAGAGCACAAAGCTCTTAATGATGATATTTCTAGTCAGAAAGGTCGTGTTCGTGACATTCTGTCGACCGCCAAGAAGGTCCTTCGTGAGAGTGAACCTAGTGAGGATGTTTCCTTGATCAGGGAAAAGATGGATGATCTTCGTGAAAGTATGGATTCAGTTTCTTTCCTCAGTTCTGACAGACTGAGCGTCTTAGAACAGGCTTTAGCTTTAGCTGAACATTTCTACGACACTCATAATGTCATAGTGAATTGGTTGGATGATGTCGAAGAGCAAATTTCAATGTTTTCCATGCCCGGCTTGAGACCAGATGTGATTGCACAACAGCAAGATAGAAATGACATAATTATTCAGTCTATTAATGAACATAAGCCTTTGATTGATAAACTCAATAAAACTGGTGAAGCTCTCATCAGACTTTGTACTGACGATGACGGTTCCAAACTTCAAGAACTCATAGACAGTGACAATTCAAGATATAATGCTCTTAAAGTAGAACTTCGCGAACGTCAACAGGCACTTGAACGTGCTTTGCAAGAGAGTTCTAAATTTGCTGATAAACTCGAAGGAATGCTTCGAGCATTATCCAATACAGCAGATCAAGTTAATAATCTTGATCCTGTATCAGCTCATCCACCTAAAATCCGTGATCAAATTGATGATAACTCTGTGTTGATAAATGATCTTGATAAGAGGAAAGATGCTTATGCGGCAGTCAAACGAGCTGCTGATGATGTAATTAATAAGGCTGGCAATCGGGCAGACCCTGCTGTTAAAGACATCAAGCTTAAGTTGGAGAAACTGAAGAACTTGTGGGATGAAGTACAGAAAGCAACTAATGACCGAAGTAAATCCCTCGATGAAACTCTGCTTGCTGCTCAGAAGTTCTGGAAAGAGCTTCATGCTGTTATGGCAGTCCTCAAAGATTTGGAAGACTCTTTGATCAGCCAAGAACCGGCAGCTGTTGAACCGAAGTTAATTCAAGTGCAACAGGTAGCTTTGCAGGAAATTAGACAAGAGATCGATCAAACAAAACCAGAAGTCGATCAAGTTAGAGTGTCGGGCCAAAAATTGATGAAACTATGTGGCGAACCAGATAAACCCGATGTAAAGAAACATATTGAAGATTTGGATCATGCATGGGATAACATCACATCTCTGTATGCCAAACGTGAAGAAAATCTCATTGACGCTATGGAGAAAGCCATGGAATTCCACGAAACTCTACAGGTAATTAGGAAATGTTAACTTGGAAATTACAAAGTTTCAATTGTACTGTTTTAGAATCTTCTTGTATTTTTGGAAAAAGCTGAGGCCAAATTTAGTAGAATGGGTCTACTGGGCACAGATATTGACGCAGTCAAAAGACAGATCGATCAGTTAAGAGACTTCAAGGATGAAGTTGATCCACATATGGTTAAAGTAGAAGCTTTAAACAGGTAAGAATTTATAAAATGAAATTAGTTTTCAATTGCAATCTATGTGATTTTAAATTGTGTCTGAAATATCGTTTTGTATTTTTTGCTTCTGGTAATTCAGGATTACTAGGTACGATAAAATAAACAGAATGAGTGATTCATTGTGGATGCTCTTTATTAATCAGACTGTACAAAAATGTACAACAGAAATTATCAACTTCAAAATATTTTCAAGTTGTAATAATTTTAAATTTCAGACAAGCTCAAGAATTGGCTGAACGTACATCTGTCGATCAGGCTCAAGCAATTAAGGAGCCCTTATCAGTGGTCAATAAGAGATGGAGTGACTTGCTTAGGGAAATAGTGGAGCGGCAGAGGCAATTGGAAAATGCCCTCCTCCGTCTGGGTCAATTCCAACACGCTCTAAACGAATTGCTCGTTTGGATTGAGAAGACTGATAAGACTCTTGATGAACTAAAACCAGTAGCCGGTGATTCACAAATACTGGAGATCGAATTGGCTAAATTAAAGGTTTTAATTAACGACATTCAAGCTCATCAAACGAGTGTCGATACTTTGAATGATGCCGGTAGACATATTATAGAAAGTGGGGAAGGTAAGTTTAAATTAATTATAAAATTGATTTTGAAATTTAAATTTTTAATTACAATTAGGAACCGATGAAGCATCAATTACTCAAGATAAGTTGAATTGCCTCAATACAAACTGGCGCAGCCTCATGCAGAAGGCCGCTGACAGGCAACGAGACTTGGAAACTGCACTGAAGGATGCCCAGAGGTTCAACATGGAAATTCAAGATCTTTTGGCTTGGTTAGGAGACGTAGATGCAGAAATAACAGCTAGCAAACCTGTTGGTGGTTTACCAGAAACTGCTACTGAACAGTTGGAACGCTTTATGGAAGTTTATAATGAAATTGAACACAACAGGCCGAAAGTGGAAACTGTCTTGAACCAAGGTCAAGATTATCTAAAAAGAGGTTCCGAAAGGGCTTCCAATCTTCAGCATAACTTGAGAACTTTGAAACAACGCTGGGATACTGTGACCGCTAGAGCCAATGATAAGAAGATAAAACTAGAAATTGCTCTCAAAGAAGCGTCGGAATTCCACGAAGCCCTTCAATCATTTGTTGATTGGTTAACACATGCAGAAAAACATTTAACGAATCTCAAACCTGTCTCTCGAGTTCTCGATGTTATCCAAACTCAAATTGAAGAACACAAATCCTTCCAGAAGGATGTGAGCGCTCATAGAGAAGTAATGTTGAATTTAGATAAGAAAGGAACACATCTGAAATACTTCTCACAAAAACAAGATGTGATTCTGATCAAGAACTTATTGATTAGTGTTCAACACAGATGGGAGAGAGTGGCTTCGAAATCGGCTGAGAGAACTAGAGCTTTGGATATTGGTTATAAAGAAGCGAAGGAGTTCCATGATGCCTGGTCACAGTTGATGGGTTGGTTGACGGACACAGAAACATCTTTGGATGAACTGGCTGCAGATAGTGTTGGCAATGATCCCGAAAAAATCAAGCACAATCTTGCTAAGCATCAAGAATTCCAGCGGGCTTTGTCCGCTAAACAAGGTACATATGATACTGTCATGAAAACTGGCAAGCAGTTGAGAGATAAGGCTCTGAAAACTGACGAGCCCGTCTTGAAACAGATGCTTGTTGACCTTAAAAACAAGTGGACATCGGTTTGTAATAGGAGTATAGAAAGACAGAGGAAACTAGAGGAAGCGCTGCTTTATTCAGGTCAATACAAGGAAGCTATAGCGGCCCTATTACAGTGGTTAAAGAACGCTGAGAGAGAGTTGTCAGCTGATACTCCAGTGCATGGAGATATTGACACTGTCAATTATCTTGTTGATTTGCATAAGCACTTTGAAAAAGATTTGGAAAAACGTAATGAACAGATGGAATCAGTTATACAAACTGGACAAGAACTCGAGCGTAAAGCTGCCGACAGAGCTGATGCACAGCATATTAGAAGTCAACTAACAGAATTGAACGAGGTTTGGACTCGCGTGTCCAAATTATCCCACTCGAAATCTGATAAACTAGCAGAAGCTTTACGTGAAGCCGAGAGACTACAAAAGTCCGTTAATATGCTGCTTGATTGGCTTTCTGAAGCAGAAATGAAACTGCGGTTTGTCGGAAACACACAAGAAGATGAAACTGCCGCTTATGAACAACTGCAGGCTTTGGATAAGTTCCGATTTGAATTGAAAGATAAAGAGCTTGATAAAGATAAGACGTTGGAGCTTGCTCACAGTGTGTTGTCGAAAGCACATCCCGACAGTATTCACGTGATTAAGAACTGGATTAAAATCATTCAGACAAGATGGGACGAAGTGTCACAGTGGGCCTTGCAGCGCCATGAAAAATTATCGAAACATTTACAGTCGTTGAGAGATCTCGACGATTCTCTAGAGGAACTAATTCAGTGGTTGTTGGGTCTTGAGAACACTTTGATTGCACTACAACGTGAAGAGTTACCGACGAATATTACAGCTACCGAGAGACTCATCGAAGATCATAAAGAATTCATGAGCAATACTCAGAAGAGACAGACTGAAGTAGATAGGATATGTAAAGCTAAGCAAGTCAAGATCCCTCAAAGTACTAGGGACACCAAGAAGTTTGGCAAAGGAAAAGGAAATATGTAAGTGATGATTAGTTTTTGAAATAACCCTTTCATAATTTGAAATAGTTTTTATTTTATTAACAATATGCTTGTTTGCATGTAGTAAGTAGGGCTGGTTATAAAGTTGATTATACCCTTTATGAGTTATTTTAGTTAGAGTTACTAGTTAGTTATGTTTTGAATTAGTTTATAGTTTATGTTTTTATTTTTTTGTTCATTAGACGAGGTTCTCAGCATGATATTCGTGATTCAACTCATGACATCTATGGGTCTTTGAATAGGAAACAAAGGTAGGTGAAAATTGATACAATGCTCCCTTTGTAATTTAACCAAACCCTTACCCCATTGAATATTTTTCTCAGATATTTTCTTCTCAATATGTAGGCTACTCTATTTCTTTTTGTGACATTGTTGATTGTAGAACTTAGACAAACTTTGTGGAAGTATTATGTGTTTTTGTAATACAGTAGAGTCTCGGTTTTCCGAGGTAATGCGGTTGGCACCCACAGATAACTGAAAACTAGGATAAAGTGCTTTAAGCATTATAAATAAATACTTCTTAGGCATGAGAACATTACATTTTTTCATCATGATGGTTATTGCTATTATTATTTCACAATAGTAAGCATAGAAGTCTAGATTCTGGCCTGTTCAAATCTAAAATGTAGTCGTGCATAACATTTTGGCTGTTCTAGATAGTTGAAATAACGAAACAGCTACTCTGTCATTTTTGATTTTTGTAGATTATTCTAGAAGTCACTTGTCAGGATAAATAACAAACAGGTGGTCGCAGGGAGCATAGTCAGTATAATTTGGGATGCTATGCAAGTAAGATAAGCTGGAGAGTGTTAGGTATCTGAAAGCTAGTGACCAGAGATAGATAGGAGGCTAAGAGAGAAGGTTGTAAGATTATAGTGAAAGGAAATTAGAGAACAGTAGTTGTGTTAAGTTCTGTAAAAAATACAGATAATAAAATAATAATTGCTATAAACTATTGTAAAAGTTAATTAAGAGTAATAAAATGAATTATGTTACAATATGTATGAAAATATGAATTTAAAATGCTATTTCCCCATTACAAGCTCGTATAATACGGAGGATAGCTTTGACACCACTCAATAATATGGAATAATGATGAAATAAATTCAGGTGGATGTTGGCTCGGATGACTGTAACTCTACTGTTTATAAAAAAAAAAATTTCTATTCTCTATTAAAATAGATCTCTGGTCGTCTTATAAATTGACTGTTATTATTAGATTATTATTTCTCAAATTAAATTGCTTTACGACTGAACCCTTAGTTTTCTATAAAATATGACATTAAATTCTCAAATTTTGAGAATAAATATTATAAATTCTACTTGAGAAAGTATAAGATGATTGTAGATTTATTTGTATTTTCAGTGACTATATGTACTTGAATTTGTCAGATGTCAAATAGATACCCTCTTAACATAATTTGTAGTATTGTGTTTGTTTTTTGTGTATTGTATTGCATGTATTTTTCTTTAGTCGAACGAGTCCTGGTAGAGAACTTAGCCCCGATCCTCAGTTACCACACTATGGCCCACGATTCACACCTGGAAGGTAATTATTAAGAATTTCATAAGTGATATACCTACAGCACTTTTTTTTTGCTTACTTAACAACAAATTTTCTATTTCATTTTTTTTATTATTTTGCTTCTATGAAAAAATACTTTTTATGTTGTGCAGTTTAATTTTTTGTAAATTAGAAAAGCTTGTAAATGCAGTAACAGCAAATATAAGTTGTACTTAGTGAAAAACATGCTAATGTGTGCAGCGAGCCAGAGTTCCGCTCTCCTCGAGTGAAATTCCTGTATGACAAGTGGCGTCATGTGTGGATCCTGTCATGGGAGAGACAACGTGAACTCCATAACCACTTGCAGTACCTGAGGGAGAAGGAGAAGGCCGACAACTTCTCCTGGGATGACTGGAGAAAGCGGTTCCTCAAGTTCATGAACTACAAGAAGTCCAGGCTAACTGACTTGTTCAGGAAAATGGACAAGGACAACAACGAACTTATTCCCAGGGAAGATTTTATTAATGGGATAATTAGAACTAGTAAGTTTCTTAAATATTTGTTTCTTCATTTATTTTTGTAGGAGAATGTATAGTTACAATGAATATTGCTAGAGCTAATCAAATATTGTGATCATGATTTATTTATAATTGTGAATGTGGACATTGTTTAGTAATTCTACAGGAATCTTTTATTCTTGCAACATATAATTCCTACAAGTTCGAGTTCTTTCAAATTATAAAAAATTCAAAAGAAAATCATACTGCATTTATGTGACCCTAATGTTTCGATAACTTGTTACATTCAAAAAAATTCATATATTTGGCTGAAAAACTGAAAAAAAGCCCAAAAGTATGAATATTGATGCTTTTGCACCCTCTAGTGCCGAAACTATGCAGAATTTGCATTTCCTCTCTACAACTTTACTCCTACGGGATTTTGATTTCTCATTTCTAAGAAGCTGTTAGAATAAAAAACTTGCTTGAATACCCTTAGCCTAACAATTTCAATTTGTATTATTCCAGAATTCGAGACTTCTAGATTGGAAATGCAGCATGTAGCCGACATGTTTGACCTTGAAAATCGTGGCCTTATCGACTGGAAGAAATTCATAGCCGCTCTCCGCCCCGATTGGGAAGAAAAACCGGTTGATAACGATGCTCAGAAGATACACGACGAAGTTAAACGATTGGTGATGCTCTGTACTTGTAGACAGAAGTTTAGGGTGTTCCAAGTTGGGGAAGGAAAATACAGGGTAAGTTAAAATAAATTGAAGTAAAATAACTTTTAATTTTATCTATTTTGTTCAGTTTGGAGAGAGTCAGAAACTGAGACTTGTAAGAATTCTTCGAAGTACGGTTATGGTGCGTGTTGGCGGAGGATGGGTAGCTTTAGATGAGTTCCTTTTGAAGAATGATCCATGCCGAGGTAAGTCATAATATAAATATTTATTTTTTAGCATTTCTTACTGAAATTTGATCTTGAATGGTAAATGAGCTGTGCGTTCATAAAGTAGGTCGATCAGGAATGTCTAGATGCTGAGAATAATACAGCAGTAAGTCCTGCTCATAACCTTTCATGATCGACATATGCTATGAACATTCCTTCCAATTGAGACAGGAGAGATAGATAACAGAGTGGACATATTAAAAATCCAAAATGTTTTTATATTTTGATCCCCATATTTTTTATACAGTTTGATGGGGAATTATGTTCTCTCTCGAAAAGTATAAAGATGTCATATGTTAAAAATTGACTGTTTCGAGTTATCCTAAGCTAACAAATAAGGAAAAGGTGTGCACTTTTCTATTTCAAAAGTATTCAGCACTAATCATGAAGTGTCGTGTCTGTCCGTTAGCTTAACCAGCCTTTATAATATAATATCGTGTGAGCAAAAAAAAACATAATTTAGACAGGCTTTGAAAAAAAAGTAATATCTGAGATTGAATCTGTAAAGCTATCTTTCATTTTACTTTCGAGAGTCAACCTAGGAAAAACAATTCCAAGGCCCTTCCTAACTTATGTTTTCATTTGCTCAGAAGATATTTATCTATTCATTTATTTTTTTTTTTTTTTTGTATTATTGATAGCAAATCCATTTTCCAAGTGACTATTTTTCAAAACCTAGTAAAAACTATACTCGACTAAAAACTCCTCACTAAGTGCACACCACTCTTTCATCTATGCTCTGCTCGTTCACCACTTTTCTCTCTGCTCTCGTCATCGCTTAGTCTAAGATTATCCGAAGACTGAAGATGCCATTTTAAGAATTTGTTGATCAACTCCAGCATCTATTTACAATGTTGAAGATCGCCAAAGTATACAATCCTTCAGGATGTTGTTCACATTCAACTCACTTCCTTATTCTAATCAAAATTGGTTTTGTGATTATCCATATTATATAGGTTCTCACTATCCTGTCTCAGTGGAAATTTCTGCTCTGATATTTTGAATATATGACCGACCATACTGCAATAAATACTTTTTACACAAAGTTGACACAAATAATAAATGATGGTAACATTTTTCTAATATGTGGGTTATCAATATTTAGGTGCAAAGTAATAAAGATTGAGTTAAAAAAATTCGTGCTTATGTATTTGATTATGTAGCTCACATCTTAGAAAAATTTCACCGTAGTTGAGAATCCTGTCTTGTAATAAAGTCAAGTTGATTTATGTATTGTTCGTTAATTATCTGTCTAGGTGTCTATTGTCGTTTAAATTTTCATTTTTGAATAGCAAACTTAAGTCATCTTTCTTTTATACATATCACAATAACTAAATTATTTTAATGCTTTTTAAAATTTTAACAAACGTCTCTATAACTCCATGTCATAACTCTCCATGTTTTAGCGAATTAATATTTATTAATGGTTAATTAATATTTACTTACAAATAAGTTGAACATTTTACTGGTACCATGTAACTTTTCATAACAAAGATCGAAGGTTATTTCTGATTTTTCAGAAACAAAAATTGATTTAATCATTCTTAAAGTGAAATAAATTAGAAATAACTTTTTCATTCATTCCTATCTAGTTTTTTCATTAAAAAAAAATCATCAAGTGTATTAGTATTAATAACTACTTCCACTTTTTGCACACAGATTTACAAAACAAGATAATATTATGTGTTACTAATTATTAATAACCTAAGTATGTCGTAGTGTAATTTACTGACTGTATAATTCAATCATAACTAATTAATCCATTTGTTTCCTTCCCATAATAATCCTTTTGCTCTTTATATTAATTTCAACATTCTCATTTCTGTACACCCGTGTAATGGTGCTTTTAATGTTATTCATGTTAACTTGCCCTTGTCATTTTAACATGCTTGGTCACGCACTGTGTGCAGTCTCTCTAGTCTTACCAATACCCCACCCTGATAAACCTGAACAACATGAAGCTTGGTGTCCTCTGGGTAAGCCTTAAGAATTCATTAACCTGCGATATGTTACAATATTTCATAGAAGAAACGGCTTATTTTTAGCTCGATAAAGTAATTTGATAAAAAGTTTCATTTCGCAAGTTTGTAGTTCTAATAATAAATGCTTGTATAGTTTGGTTTTGGTTTATTATAATTTATTGCATGGTTTAGTTGAATTTATGATATTAACTTGGCCACTATTTACACTGTATCATTATATCAAGTACATATTTTTAGTAATTTTCCTCACCTAGAAAAAAAATATTGAAATGAATAAAGTAAACTAAACTACTAGTTGAAGCACTGAAAACTCTTTCGCGTATAATATGAAAACAAACAAATAACTTGTTTGGAAGACCTTTTCAAACTTACTAATCAAAAAAGGAAAACGACTTTCATTTATTCAAACAATTCATTGAAAAATACAAGTTTTATTTAATTAAAAAATATTTCCTGATATGGCGATTAGCTTGAAGTTACTGAGAGATGACCATAAAATTGCGCAATGCCTACACATTTGAAGTTACAATCAAACTATGGCTCAAGTACAAAGACAGACCATTAGTAGTTACCAAGCTAAAAAATACAACTTAAGGTGCGTTTTCACCAAAAAATCATTGTTAGCAAACGTTCGCAAATGTTTGCGAATGTTTCCAAATGTTTGCAATTAAAGTGTCTTCACTGAATATTCACAGACACCTGGTACGTTATTAGCAATCATTTGTTCATGTTCCGAGCAAAAATGGCTCCGAAAAGAAAACGTATTGTTAGTGCCGCATCTTTCATAATTATGGCTGTTTTAATTGAAAAAGAGAATAATAAAAAGAGAGCTCGTAGATTTTGGACATCCCATTTTTTGGTTATAGTTATAGTTAATTTGGTAGACACGTCGCAGTTGCTGGAAAACAACAAACAACACTGATCTGATTCCCTGAGATTCCTGCAAACACTCCCTGCCCGTCTACACTGAAAATACTTCGCGCACGCACAAGCAACAAATCCCTTTGATGTACCGACAACGCTCGGAACACGGACAAATGATTGCAAATGTTGGCGAATGCGCATCATTTTCGTCTCCACCAAACAAATATTGTGATTGCAAACATTTTGCTAACAATTGCAAACGTTTTGCGCGCTTGGTGAAAACGCACCTTTAGGTATACATACAAGAGAGATATAATTATTGAATATCAATCCATATTCCACCTTGTTGATTTTTACTTTCTTTACTCTCCCTCCTGTTTTTTTATGAAATTTATTTCCCTGAGCTGCTGAAGAGAGAAATATTAAATCCAGTCATACATTTGGTGACTTTTAAACTACATTTAATTCTGTCTTCGCAAATATAGCTTTCCAAGGATGTATTTAGGTAATTTGAAAATTGTTGGAAAGAATCTTGTGGAAGACTGGATAAACAATTATAGTGGAAAGAATAGATCCTGAACAAACCGTTATTGGACCGAAAACGGAGCCTTGATGATCCTTGACTGATCCTTGCCTATTTTCATCTATTTTGTCCTGTGCTATTTTGTCGCAGCGCTATTTTTGACAAGCTATTTTGTTGTACGCTTTTAAGTTTGTCTGGAACTAATGAAGGTTCTCATTCGGGTTGGAAGACTGGCTGGAGTTCTTCTAGTTCTGTACATCAAGAGCCAACAAATATACATTCAACATACAAGAAAAACACTGATAGAGAGAAAGTTACTGGTGCTTTCTTTTTTTGAATGGAAGATACATTAGTTGAATTTTTTCACGAGTGCAGTTTAATAGTACCTACAGGGGCTTCAGCCAGTGTTGGTGACTGCATTACCTTCGATCAAAATTTTGAACAATGCGTAATTATTCTCATATCGATAATTAGTTTCTGTAACCCCATCCTCACTCCATCAATTGAGTTGGTAACTGCCAATATTGAAGACATATTCAAAATCGTGTAATATTCTACCATTTTACTCACAATACATGATTTTTTTTCAACGGGTAAGTCACAAGAAATCATGTAGGTATGGGTCACGACAATAATTTTTTCTGTTGAATGGGAAATATTCTTTTTCCTGTTGGATTTAAAGCATTACTTTAATAATCTTGAAATAAACAGTGAACTACCTAGTATAGCGGGTATCAGCTGATAAGCTGGGGGTCTGTAATACCCCCAGTAGACAAGGGAGGTAAGAGAGTCCTTTCCTCAAAAATTTTGGGAATAATAAGTTGCGAAAATGCAAAAAAACACATCAATCCCACCGTAGGCACAGTGCTTACTGTTTCTTGAATTGAAAGAAAGTGGTAAAGGTACAGATGGCAAGGCTGTTATTGTAAACCTCGAGGGAAATATCCTGTTTTGTGAGAAATTATATCTTAAAACTATCCTCTATCCCCTATGAACGCCCACGCGTTCAAGGATTGTGCTTGGTACTCGTCCTAGAAATTTGGTCAAGTGAGTAGTTGAAAAAGGTCTTCCAACTTAGTATAAGAAGTTATTTGTTCAAATATGGCACACAAAACTAGTGCCTGCTTCACCTTAGAATAATGTGTAATTATTTAAAGTACGAATAATTTCATAAATTACAAGAAAATGTTGTACTATGTCAGAAGTATTGCTTAGTACATTTCATGTTTTGATAGCTGTATTTATTTGTTAATTTATTTTTTTGTTTTTTATTTTTCTGCTTCTTATCTATATTTTCATACTCCTTTATTTATTATCCATCATCCAGTACCTCCATCCATAATTTATTATTATTTGCAAATTAACTTGTTTTTCTTTGACTGTACTAATTTTTGTTGTATCCCGCCACTCCTATCTCTGATTCATAGCCAAGGGCCGCACAAACATTGAGCTACGTGAACAATTCATCCTGGCCGACGGCGTATCGCAAACCATGACTGCATTCAAGCCTAAAACATCGGCATCTAGTCCTGCCTCTGGTTCCTCCAGTTCACTTCGCACCCCGCAAGGGCCCATCACCAAGGTAGTATGCTGCCAAACAGCACAAGCTGCAATACAGAGAATAAAGAGAGCTAATGTTGTTATCTGTTTGTCATGTTCTTAAAATCATTTATGAGGTAGTACTGGTTGACACCACTACCACATTGGTATCTGGTTGGTATCATTTACATGAAAGGGAATTTTAAATGTCGACCAGAGCATAAAACCTTCCTATAAAATTATTGTAATATTTTTTTTGTTCCTAATATTATAGTGACAATAATGTCGTTATTAGTAGAGCAAAAATAGTTATAAAAACTACCAGGTTGTTTACTAAAGGCAAAACATGTGTCACTATGATTTCATTGACAATGCAATAATTAATAAGAGTTATTTTAATTATTAATACTGAATGTTCCAAAATTTTAACTTTCAAAGTATGTTTACCTACCTATTCTCTTTATTCTTTAGTATTTGCTTTTAATAATGAATTACGTATTATTATAATTTTGAATCTAATACATATTATGATTTCAAAAAAGAGGTTAAACCCCAAACTTTAAAGCACAATGAATTCATCGAAGCCTTATTGTTTTCTCAAATGTTACATTTGGTTGCTTTTGGGCGATCCATGGGTAGGTATTATGTATTGTAGTTATGAATTTTGGCGATGTCTTTTTTATCATTATTTAGATGCTAGTTAGAATGTTGCACACTGCATTTGAATATAATATTGCACTGGTAGTTTTAGTTGTATGCGCTTTATTGATTTGATAAGGTTAGAGTTGCATGATGAAACTTGTTAAGAAAGGTAAGTTGAATGCAGCAAATCTGTTTCTAATTCGTTAAACCATGGAAGATAAATTGAAATGTGTATAATCATATTAATATCAATGTTCTCTGATACGCCATATATTTGATATTGTTTACTTCAAGAAATCAGGCGATGCTAAATGTCCATACTCATATTTATATAGAGTGAGAGTGTAAAACACTAATTTGATAAATGAACAAAAACATAACATATACAATAGTTCTTACACAAGGGTATATTATTTAGGTGCCTGCTAGTCCCTGATTTATTTTTGTACAATATGTAATGTTGATACTAGGTGAAGAACACTTAGCGGAGCTGATGCCTATATTTGAACGACTGAGAGCTAACGGGGAGATCGGGAACGCGATTCCTTTGCACGTTGGCTCCACCGCTGGACCTACCTTACACATGTACCATACCAACGCCAACTCCTCCAACTGGGTAACAAGCATTTATGTGTCTTTATGGTGTTATTAGTGTGTTTGCGCTCACCTGTAGGCAAAGCTGCAACACTAGATGTTTTGCTAAACGCTGTTTTATTTTTATTTTTTAATTTAGTCTATATGAATTTACTGAGCGAATCAGGTTTTAGTGACCTTGACAGTCAAAATACGCCTATATTCTTTCATGTGTATAAATTAATTTTTTGACTTCAATTTATATAGCCATTTAAGTGTATGTTATTTGATCTGTTAGCAAGTTCTTTTAAATGTCTGTCTTTTATGCGGTTATGCTGTTTTCTCATCAATAATTGAGGTTGAATTAATAATACAATGCCTCCTAAATGTATCAAAAAGGTAAGATGGTAAGTAAAAAAAAAATTCGTTCCAAGTTCCAAGTGAATCTCTTCTATAGAACTTTGTGAGACATGAACTTGGAAACTATTCATTTATTCCTTATTAGATTTAATGATTAGGAATCTTTATTTGAGCTGTTTGTTGTCACATAGTGAGTTGCATGAGGCACAGAATAAGGTCAGCTTAGTGTTGAAAAATAATCCCAAGGATTATTAATCTTGAGCTGATTTATAATCATTTTTAAAATAAAGTTAATTAACTTTGAGAGATTGTTGTAATTGAAAAATAATTAAAAAATGAATTAGGCTAATTTTGAAAATCTTAACAAACACGATCTTTGTCACTTCAATACGGAATTTCAAACAACTAAAACAAGCCAGTCATGAAAATGATATGAAAATTTCATAAGTTATGGAAAAAATGGAATTTGTGAACTTATTTATTTACAAGATCTGATTCCTATTATACTGCTTGAGTCCTAAATTATTCTCAACTACATGAGGAAACTAAATTTTCTCCAAGTAAGAAAGTGGTATTCAAAGGTCTCGAGAAGGCAAAAAATCCGTGATATCCTGAAAGTGAGAATGGATTTTTTTTAAATTGAATTTATCATTTTGAAGCATTTTAAAATTTGATTAAAATTAATTTTTCCAATCCGGATGAGCCAGCTTTTAAAAAAATATTAGTGTCATCGATACCATGAATCATCAGAAGATCTCAAGCAGTCACCCATTCACATACTGACCACATCTGATGTTGCTTGATTTCAGTGATCAAAGAAAGATTCGTATGTTTACAGTCTTTCTCTGCTGTTTTTTTCAAATGATTTTCCCAGTTATCAAACGTCACTGTAATTTTTCAATTTAAATTTCTCTTTTGTCAAATGAGATTCCATTTATACCAAATGTTTTTCCAATGTTCATGATCCTGTCACTGCACGTAAATACGAAAAGCAATAATTGATATAAAGTGAAACTGATTCGACATAAAAGGAAATTGATTGATAAATCAATTGAACTTGAAGAATAAGAAAATCATGACATACTAGGAAAGGCAATAGAGAAAAGAGAAAAACCAAAAAAAAAGACTAACATAGTACGATTGTTGGCTAGTCAACAATAACTACTCATTTATTGAAACGACAAGATAAGGGCTGTAACTTATTAAAATGTTTTGCCTTTGAGAGCAAATTTTATGGTCGAAGACTGGCGGCCGCGAGGTGCTATTATCGTACCTCCGGCTGGAATTTTGTGAGGTGGTTGGCGGAACGTTCAAGAGGTGTCATTCGCAAGGATTCAATTCATAACCTCTGCAAAAGACACGTCAGACGGCTCAAAGTAAAAAAAATTGATCAAAATATATTTGCACCTCCGGTTGAAAATTTTGGCATTACCTGTTTAAAGGTCATAGATGAAGTGTGTAATTCGTCAGTGGCTAGGTCACTGCTAAGGGGGTGTCAGATACCCCCAAATCTGTAATTAAAGTCACATCGCCGTCTCACCTTTTAACGCCGTCTGACGTGTCATTTGCAGAGGTTTTGAGTTGAATCCTTGCGGATGACACCATTGAATCATTGATTATTAAGTTTTTCATTGTAATCTAATCATTAATGACAATATAATGTGAATAATGCAATAAGCAACCCATTTTTAACACTCGTTATAGGTAGGAAACATTTGTTGTACTTTTATTTTGTTATTATTACATTAATGGAAAATTGCTGAGTAGACTCTATAGAATCATAACACAAGCATTGAAGCATTTCTTTGCTGCATTGTTGCCTCTCAGCTCACTTCTAATTGTCTCGTTCATATGAACAGGTCATTTTACTGAATGACTTGAATGATGATCATTAAAAAGAGCCAGGTCTTCCCATCTCTAATATCCATATCAGTGAAGATCTTATCAGCAAGTAAAAAAAATATTGAAAATATTTTGAATCATCTGCTGATTCTAAAAAAATAAAATCAATGTTGGGGAATTCGTCATTCCTTTTGTGTTGGTGTAAGATGTGAAAAAAAAAAAAAAAAAGAAATACTATAAACCATTTTACAGAAAAATACTTGGGCTGTACTGTGATGAGCAGTTGAAACACAACACACAGCAGTGGGTGTAGCTTTCTTAAGTGATTTTTTTATATTTTATGGGACGTAGAAAGTTTTAGTGTCAGTCTCATTATTTTCGTGTTTCGCGGCCTCTGTAGAGTAGGTACATAACGACTTGTTTCTAATTAAAATACATTTGGTTAGACTATGTGCGTTTTTATCAATTGACCTAACACAATTTTTTTATAGTTTTGGTCAACTACTCTGATTTTAGAAGCAAATTTAGTATTAACATCTCTTAGAAACTGAAAAAAGCTGTTTTTAAGGGGGTCTCCCTACACTGTTTCTGTAACAGAATTTTGTGGATACAAAAGGAAATTAACTAGTTGAAAGCTGGTTACAAAAACTAGGTAGATTTACCATAAAACCAGCTAAAATATGTTTTTAACTTGTTATTTAGATAGAGGCTTAATATTGCTAGTTGGGCTAGTTTAAATTGTGATTTTCAGAACGTGAATTTTAAAGTTTAAAGAAAATCAATCCTTTTGATCAATACAAATTACATGGGTCTGGTGACAAAGACCCAGGCAAAAACTGTTCCACTTTTAGCAAGTCTCATCAGTTTGCCATATCAAACAGACACAATAGAGGTGCACTGATCAAAGCTGTATTTATCTTCAGACATACGTGATTTATGTCGATTAAGGCAATTAGTGATAATTTCTTTCAAAAACGCACTGAAAACCGACTTTTATTGATTTGATTTATTTTAAATTTATTTTATGCTCAACAAGTGAAACTAAATTTTACTGTTTGTTTAGAATAGAATCATGTTAACTGTTTACATTAGGAATTAACTCTAAAGATGACACTGAAAATTACTAAGTACCTAAAACAATTAATTTAATAGGTACTAGGTGTTTATGGTCTAGGGGTTAATACTTTCATTGAAAATACAAGATAATAGCAAGCCGATATTATCTTTACTCCCATGTCTAATTGCCAAAGATGCGATGAAACAAACTATTAAAATTTTCACATCGATAACTCCTTAAAATTGCTCTTATTTTTCTTTATTTCTCATTACATAATTGGATATTTTTTTATTACCAGTCTACTCATAGACCTTAAACCCCATGTATCTGATCGAAAATCAGCTATATCGATAAGGTTTTGTGTGAATTAAAATACATACTAACTAGTTTTATGTTGTGCTTTAAAGTGTAGCTTGTTAACAGTTTTTTTTTTAATTATTATTATTATTATTAAATGAAAAAGTTGCTACTATAAAAACACATTTTTTATCAATGTGATAACAGTATAATGATGTTATTAGCTACAATTTTTTTCTCATTACTACTCTAGACATCTTAGCCCAAGTCACTATCTTGTTTTGCAATTCATAGGTTAGGGAGAGATCTGTTAAGTCAGTACCCATGGGAAGTATGTCGAGGACTACGAGGTCTTCAACAGCCGAGACTCCCGATTCCCTGTCTGACACAGAGAGTATATCATTCCGCACGCCAAGGAAGCCTGCATACAAATCAGCATTGACTCCTGGCGGCTCTCGACCAAGCTCCAGACCCGCATCACGTACCGGCAGTAGGCCTGGCAGCAAACCACCATCAAGGCATGGATCTAATCTCTCTCTTGACAGCACAGGTTAGTAAAATAGCTACTATACCTCAGTGGGCCAAAAGATATAGTAATAAAAGTGCGCGGTAAGTTTACAATCCAGGTAGGCAGACCTTATACACAAGAATTATATACACAAACCTTAGAATGCCCTTCTCATTGGTTTACCGGAACCAGGTAACCAATAAATAAGGCACTATCTGCCTACAGATGTGACTACTTTGACCTTAAAAGTTTGTGCGCAGTTTTATTACTATATCTGTTGGTCGACTGAGGTATAGTCTGTTTTTTCAAAATATTCGTTTTAAGTATTTTTGTCAAAGTAAAGAAAAATATAAGAACAACTAACATAGAAGTCCACTACCCTTATATCACATAATATACAGGGGGTTTCAGTGATATATGGTCAAATTTAAAAGGGTAGTTCCTCTCATAAATATAAGTTGGAAAAATAAATTTCAGCTCAAAGTGACATTTCGTTTAAAAGATGCAGTGTGTCAAAGTTAAAAAAATTATGGCAGTTTTTGGTTATAATTCGTGTAAATTTAAACTGATTTTGATGAAACTTGGCATGAACAATAAACAAAGACCATTAATTTGGCTATTTTAGGTTTTGTAGAGGTCTTCCAGTGGCATAGATATTCACGGTTGGCGAACCTTTTTTCTCTCCCTATATTGCACACCACTGACTTTATTGCAAATACACAAACGTTATTCAACATGCCCATGAATTTTAGAACAAAAAAGTATTTTTTAATTTTTTTTCAAGTGGTGCACCGTTTTTGATATATTTTAAGTTGCCTCTATAAAGAGTCCTATAAATTAAGTTTCATTTAATAAATCTTTACTATTTTTTCAGATGACACTCCTTCAAGAATTCCAATATCCAGAAGAACTACGCCTTCTTATGCTAGTAAGACTACCTCATCTTCTTTGAAAAAAACTACTAGTGGAAGTAATTCCAGAGCAAGGACTCCTACAAGGTAAATTTAATTTTGTAAATATGTTTTATTAAAGATATATTATTCATTAGTGGTTGCTAAAGAAATAAAACTTTGCATGGTTAATGATAACTAAAATCTTAAGACATAATCCAATAGAAACACAATACAATGCAGCAGAGAAAAATCATAAAATTCGTATAAAACTATAATTTTAGTCAAAATTAGGAAACAAAAAGTTATGAGACCATAGTATCAAGATTATAAATGTTTTTTCAAGCTAATGAAGTGCCATTTCAAAATTATATTTCGTACATATGGGTCGGGTCAGCAGCTAAACTGGTCCTGCAGTCACAAATAACAACATCTTTATACCAACCTTATTTACACAAAGCACATACACCTCTGTGCGTGTAATGAAATTATTTGAGGTGGTAGGATTGAACCATGTAATCGGATTTATTAGAATGACTGTCAAATTATCACTTTCTGCATAATGTATATTTTGACATGGGTGGATTAACGATATTTGTTTATTTGTGTTATCCTATCTGCCACTCGTGGAATATTAATAATTATCAGTTCTATTTTGATTAATTTATTACCTGACCGAACCTATACTCTGAGTAATTCATCCTGTCTTGAAAACTGGCAACCTTGCAATTTTATTATCATTCCACACGTCATGGCCACTTTAGTTGACACCCATAAGCTTATTTTTGTCCACTGTTAAATTTAACAAATTTATAAGACCTGGTGTACATAATAATTATGTGATCACTGATTGGCATCTTCCTGTAAAAACATGAAAGTAAGTTTAGATTTTTGTATTCTCATCAGCTAGTTGTGTGATTGTTTTAATAAATATTTTGTTTTATTGAACAGGACAAGAACTCCATCGGGGTCCAGTACGCCAGTAACACCTGGTATGCAAACGGGTGTTTCCAGG
The DNA here is from genome assembly GCA_910589415.1 of Malachius bipustulatus. NCBI lineage: Eukaryota > Metazoa > Arthropoda > Insecta > Coleoptera > Melyridae > Malachius > Malachius bipustulatus. Next base: position 10,465,513 of record OU342632.1, read on the forward strand.
CTGTTACACAAATCCTCGAATGAAACCGACTCGACACAAAAGAGTAAACCCCGTGAACCTTTTAGGCTGTAGTGATTATTATTAATTCCATTGTAAATTGACTAATTTGAATTTTTACTTCTAACTTGGGTTGTTAACAAGTACTTATTGATAAGTAAAGAAGCCCATAATGGATGAAGGTTTAAAAATTAAAAATGTAATAATTTTAGTTGCCATGTTGTCAATGATTTCTTTTTTTTTATTATTTATATACCTTTGTTTATACGACATTAATTTCTCCGTTATATTATTTATCTTTATGGGACCATCTGTTTTGTAATTCACATTAGGTTTATTAACTGAATCTAACTTAAGTACCTAAGTATGTATAATTTTATTTACTGTTCGATATTTTAAAGGTTTTATATTTATTGTACCGAGGTTTTATTATGAAAGTAATGTGTGATAACCTAACGCTTTTTAAGCCATTTAGGAGCTAGATGGTTATTTTTTCAAGTCAAATTAAGTAGAAGTTTATTAATGCTTTTGTATTATTCAACTAAAAATGTTATTTAATAAATATTAATTACATGATTTTCATGATTGGTTTTATTGCTCTGTTAGGGTGACATTTTCCAACACATATTTCTGTCAACATTTAGGTTATGGATATAGTTTTAGAGGTTAAGATTACAATGTCAAAATGATTAGCGGTATTTTCAGATTATGATTTTATTTATGAGTTTATGGAATATCTAGAGCTTCCAGACATCGTAAAAATTGCAGATTATAGAGAAAGCATAAGTATTTTAGTTAGATATACAGTCAGGTCCGGGTATAAAGAGTACCCTGTATAGTGAGCGTTCGGTTTGAGTGAGCAATTTTAACAATACAGAAAAATCATCTATTAACCTTCATACATTTTGGATTCGGATACAAAGAGGGCGGATATAACGCGCGCTTTTGTTATAACAAGGAGATTTTCTTTGCAAAATAATAGAAGTGCTTCGTATATAACGAGCAATTTCTCACTGCTTTGATTATAACGAGGATTGCTTGAAACCTCAAAGGGTTAGCTTTGTTTATTACGAGTGATGCAATACGAACTCCAGTGTCATTGACCATGATTCTGCATATAGATTGAAACTGTAATTCAAACACCTGATGTCAGGAAATTGTGTCCAGAAGCTTGTTTTTGTCGCAATTCGTACACACTTCTTGTTAGTAAAACCAATTCTCTACCAGATTCTACCAGCAATCTATCTACCAGTTCTCAGCATGGCGAACACGAGGCGATCCCTTACATTAGAACAGAAAACAAAAATACAACACAAAAAAAAATCACGGACTTTTTCACATAAATGATTATGTCAAATAGGTACATAAACATATGTACATATTATGTTCTACTGCATGTATGTTTCTTATTACATAGGTATGTAATATGTATGTATAATGAATAAAAAATGTATGTCAAGTCCCTTCTAATCTTATCAACGAGCACGCTCGTTATAACAGGACCATTCCTTATAGCGAGTGGTTGCATATAGCGCGCATATTTCTTGGCACGTACGGACTCGTTATAAGCGGACCCGACTGTAGATTAAACCATCTGAGAAACCCACCATTTTGATATGATGATAATAATAATTTATTATGGAAACCATTTGAACAAGTAAAAAACAATCATGTGATCAAAAAAGATATAAAATAAAAATGTACAACAAAAATATAAATATTCACTAAAACTAATTTAAGTATCAAAATACCTACAAAGAACATTCTTCCTTACAACAATAATGTCACAGATTTTCTCTCAAAACACCCTATATTTTGTGAAAGACATAGCAAACATATTTTAAAGATTCTAGTGGTACCTACTATAGTGAGCACCATAAATTGTTCTGTGGCACTGGATATACCTATACTTAATGGGGTTTTTTGAAGGTTCTTTGAGGTATATTAAACGAAAAATTAATATTTTATTATTTTGTACTTACCTGTGCTTTTAAAATTTAGTGTAAATCTAAATATGAAAAGAACTTATTGATTCCTGTTGATATTTATAGGTAGGTAGGTGTGTACCTACCTAAGAAATATAATTACACACGGAACACATTTAGTTATTGAAATTATTTATTAACACCTTGAGCACCAAAGCAGACACCGGTATCTGCTTCAGTATTTGTACTTGTGCCGAACAGACATAATATGCGATTTGTATTTCCAATGGTAGAATATGCCTGCTCTAGCCTAGCCGCAAGTATCCGTATATGTGAGCGGGTCCCCTAACGTCCCCTAATAATTTTCTGATGTGTGCTTTTGTGTCTGTATTGGCCCACTGATCATATGCTTAGTAAAATAAAATAAGTAAAAACAATTAGTAATAATAATTAACGTGTAATAACAAGTTTCGGGTTAAGTTAAAGCCAAAGTAAATCAAAGATTGCTAAAAATGGAACTAGACAGTGGGTCAGCTGTTTCTATTATCAATGAAACAGATTATAGAAATTATTTTATGAATGCACCCTTGTAAAATTATTAAAAAATAAGGTAAATATTTACATTCACTATAATGTATAATTCTAAGTTTCATCAATTTTTTTGGGACCGAGGAGCGAAATAGGGGTGCTGGATGGGTAAGAATAAGCTAAAAACAGCCATTGCAAACTAATATCAAGGTCACAACTAAGGCCTCTTTGACACTACGGTCGAATTTCTATTTTTTCTTCACTTTCAGGGCAAGGAATATCTTCTAAATTAACAGTAGCACGATTATTATTTTGATATTTGCATTTATTTTGCATTTGCATTCCAAAAAGCGTGACATTGATCATTTGTTATAGACCGGATACGTTTGAGTGAGCATGGGGACTTATGCCGGTCCTGGAGTTCGCGGATGATGGGCTTCATGCGCCCGCTCGACGGGCTTACCTTGCATGTTTCTATGAGAATATATGCCATACTAACCAGGACCGGACTCCCTATAGCGATTTTTGGTGCCGTTTTTTTGCTAACCAATCATTTACAATGCAAATGAATACCTTCCTGCCCAAGCAACACCCCATAGTCTAATTGACGTCTATATATGGTCCATCACGTCTAAATCGCGTTTCGGTCTAGTCGTCGATTAGTAATAGATATGTTTTAGATGCCACCATAATCACATCTACCTGGTACACATTTATTAGATGTATTTTTTACATATACTTTTAGATGAACAAATAGCAACAAATCATTATACATAAGAGTTATTTGTTTTCTCTGATGAAACACAACAAAATATGTGTATTTCATATGAAACTTCTCTCAATTTAATTAGATTGAAATATGGTAGATCAATCGGCATCTAATAGACATATCTTAGATGTCCCCATTATTACGTCTACGGCTATACATTTAATAGATGCATTTTGAAAAATAACAACAAATCATTAAACATAATGTTTATTTGTTATGTCCGATGAAACACAACAAAATATGTGGATTTTATATGAAAATCTGTCAATTTGATTAAATTGAAATGTGGTAGATCTATCGGCATTAAATAGACATATCTAAGATGTCCACATTACTACGTCTACGTGTATACATTTTCTAGATGTATTTTGTAATTTTATTTTTGGATACACAAATAGCAACAAATTATTATGCATATAAGAGTTTATTTGTCATATCCGATGAAACACAACAAAATATGTGTATTTTATATGAAAATTACCTCAATTTAATTAAATTGAAATGTGGTAGATCGATCGACGTATAATAGACATATCTTAGATGTCCACATTACTACGTCTACGAGTATACATTTTCTAGATGTATTTTGTAATTTTATGTTTTGATATACAAAGCAGCAACAAATTATTACGCATATAAGAGTTTATTTGTTATATCCGATGAAACACAACAAAATATGTGTATTTTAAATGAAAATTACCTCAATTTAATTAAATTGAAATGTTGTAGATTAATCGTATCTCATAGACATATCTTAGATGTCAGCAATATTACATCTATAGAGGTATACATTTACTAGACGTATTTAGTATGTATATACTTTTTGATAAACAAAATATCAATAACTCATCACACATAAGTTATTTATTGTTATGGCCGATGAAACATAACAAAATATGTGATTTATAAGAGTTTTCATAGTCGACTTTTGTTTTTCTTATGGCCGTCATATTATTTTTTCAATATACATTCAAGAATTAAGGAAACCAAAAATCTATCACATTAAAAAAAATTCTTCAAAATTTTATTATTTTTATAAGAAAATTATTTCAACGAATGACGTCGATAAGACATCGCGACGTGACATTGCTTATCTTATATTGTTTTATGACATTCTATTAATAAGAATGGTTATTTTTTCGTTCGAAAAAATAAGAATAAAAGTTTGAATAAATTTTATATTTGAATGATAGATTTTTTGTTTCCTTGATTTTTATAATGCCAAATGCGACACGAAAAAACAATATGGCGGCTATAAGAAAAACAAAAGTCGACTACGAGAACTCTGAGATCTGGTCTGGAAAATTTTTGAAATGTCAAAATGGATACCTTTTTGAGACTTATGCCCGTATTCACAAACGATAATTTTCTAAATAATTACGTAATTATTTAAATGAGTGAGATGGAGATATGCAGTTTTTTTGCAATAGAATGAGATGGGGATATTTGATTACGTAATTATTTAGGAAATTATCGTTTGTGAATACGGGCGTTAGTGTATAAATTGACTTAGTGTATAAGTATAAGCGACTACCTGTGTAAGCCTGCAAAAATTATTTATTTATTTTCAGTATTGAAAAAAATGTGGCTAAAAGGCTAAAATAAAAAATCACGATTTTTGAGTTTTTTTCCGGATTTTTCAGCAACGACTGAAGGTATCCTAATTTTTTTTTTAAGATTCTTATCAAGCATAAAATTATGCAGCTTTTATCTAATTTAACTATATCTCTCACTCATAACTATCCTATCTCCTATCATCTCACAGTTCACACGGTTTCCGAGATCTCCATGTACCACCTGTTATCTCGGACACCTGTATAATATTTAGTGAATATTATATGTTTTTTTTTACCAAAGTGATATCTACTATCCAACACTAGAATCGTATTACACCTAAAGGAACTGAAAAGGGTAAAGAAATCAATAGATATAGGTACAAATAATAAAACATAAGATACCTATATGTACCCACCTATAAAAAAATTATTATTATTATTATTTAAAAATCACATTTTTTTGCTCTTCCGTGTTATTTTTATAGAACTGAAAATGGAATGTCTCAGATCCAGATCAGAGAGGCAGCGCCAGAACAAAGAAGCGTCAACACATCTGGTCTACATTATATTATGGTCCAACAAAAGCTTTAATTGACAAATAAGTGAATGCATCTAGAAACAGGTATAATAGGGTAGGGTAGGAACTCTATAGGATTAGGAAGGAAGCACTGGATGCGTACAACACCACTAAAACCAGAACTGGAATTTATTACTTATTTCATTTCATTTCTTTCTATGTTTTCTTCTGGGACTGAAGTCGCTCGCGTTGTGTTGTGTGTTATCATCAGTTATCACTTGTCATCAGTGTCGTGTTGTGTTAAAATCTGACCCAGGTAAGTTATTAGTTATTACTTTTACTTATATTATTTTTTAATCGTACCTATCTACATACCGCGGGTGGCTGACCATACTCCCTGTTCATAGGACATTGTCTATAATACGTCAAATCAAAATACTTTGACAATATTAGGTAACAATAATCATTAATTTTGTTAACATGTAAGCTATATTTCGTATTATTAGGCGAAATGTCCTATGTACAGACGTATTGTCTGTAACTCGGCAACAAACAAAAATATTGTATGCCTATTACTTACTCGGGTGAAGTTAGAATGACGAAAAGTTTTGACTTAACCACGAAAGGCAGTTTTCATAGCTCAAAATCAAAAATTACAACACCTGAGTAACCGGATTCTGAATTTCAAAAAATCACGGTGGCCGTTCTGGGCCCAGAAATGTTTTCATACGATGTAGAGAGATCAAATCTATCACGCCTTTAGTGAAAACTCGCCATGTCCGGGCCAATAATAACGGCCAATTTTCGGTAATTTTCGATTTTGGGCTATACCCTATACAAACTGCCTTTCGTGCATCGGTTCGGTTTTTATTTTTTCATACGACGGATAAAGAGCAACCCTATCACTCCCTTGTGAAAACTTGTTTTTTCCGGGCCCCGAAAGGCCGCCATTAATTTTGTAAATTCACATTTCCAGTTTAAAAACTATCTTGAACTGGAAGAACTGCCAATTATACTCATAAGTTGCTAGGATTTTTTTGCGTTAAAATATTCTCATCTGACTTCATGAAGTGGCATTCCATTGTAGTTCAAGAAACAATATCAAATTAGGTAATAAAATTTTCATCTTACCCGAGCCGGATGTTTAGCCACTCGCGTCGCTAACTTTTCGTACTAACTTCACCAGAGTACCTACTTATAAAATATATTTTTTTTAAACTGAAAATGTTTATTTAGTACTCATTTATAAATATAACGTTTAATTAAAAAATAATATAACAAGTAGGTATACGTTTTTGATTTTAATGAGTTTTTACGTTTTTGTGCAAGAATTTAAGACATGAATTTAGGTAAATGGTGACTGTCGTTGTTTAATTTGTGCATGGTTTAAGTAATTCGTTATACCAATTTTACGAAAATATCTTGATTCTTATCAAAGTTATATTATTAAAAAACGATTTTTTTCTTGAAACTTCAACACACTGTAGTTAAAAATTTAAGCCTCTTAGGACATACTGGAACACCTACTTTTTTTCTTAAAATGATCTCATCAATCACCCCCTGAATTTTTTCGGTTCATTTTTGATACACCCTGTATACAGGGTGTTTTTGTAACATCTTGTATAATAACTTTATAATGTTTTATAAGTTTTAAATCTTACTGTTTACATTTTTGCAGAAAATGCTAAGAAAAAATTATAATTTTATTTTATAATTTTATAATAATTATAAATTTATAAAAAAAATATAATTACGTATATCCATAAAATGGATATGAATAAAAAATATTTAAAATATTTTTCCGAACACTTTAATTATTATTATTAAATTCATCTCTTTGAAATAAAACTTATTTCTAGCTGCAGTTTTTCAAATTGTTTGGCGGTGCGAAGCATAAGGAAAAGGATGTCCTGAGAAAACATTTACAAATTGTTTTGGACAATACTTTCCTTGGACCGAAAAGGAAATTTTAAGCTGAGCCAATTAAATGTGTTACGAATAATTTATTATCATGAATATGTAAGTGGTATTTTTAAGCTTACCTACCTCCTATGTAAAATAGTTCAATTTACTACAATTAAGTAAGAGACGGAATGCGTGAAATTTATAAAGTAATTTTATTATTTTTATTATTGGAAAGTAGTTGTAACTATTTATTATTAATAATAATTAATGAATGCTATAAGAAATAATACATATGACTGAAATTATTTTCATATTTTTAATTAGGTGTATGTACGATTTTCAGAGGACGTGAAGGGGCATTTTCCACAATTAAAGGACAGTGAATTCGAGAGGGACGTCATGGCTTGGTTCCAACATGCATCTACAAGATATAAACGCAGCAATAATATTCAATGTGAAAATTCAGTAGGTAATAATATTATAATGTGTACAATAATAATGAAATAACAATAATTTAGTGTAAAAAAACGCCAAGTAAATAAAAAAAATCATGTTAAAGTATATATATCTGTTGTCATTATTATATGTATTTTCAGTCACAGTTTACCTACTCCCACTCCCACCCTATAGGTACCTATATCTAGATATCTCATTAAATTTGATAAGTTTTATTGAACCTTCCTTTATGTTGATTTTTGTCTTCTGGTTTATTGGGGTTCAGGTTCTTGGTTGAAACACTACTTTTTTTTAATTTTATAACAGAAACGTTTCAGGGCCGATTGGTCCCTTGTTCACTCATAAAAATGTATAAAAATGTAAGAAACTTAAAAATATTATAAAAAAAAAACTATACTTACCTAATACAATAAAATGATCGTAAAAATGGTGTTTATATAAAAAAATTATTTTAAATTTCGAAAAAATTAATGATTTTTCAATTTATTTTTTCGAAACTTAAAATTAAAAATTTTTATATACCTACACCATTTTTACGACCATTTTATTATTGTATTAGGTAAGTATAGTTTTTTTAAATATTTTTAAGTTTGTTACACTTTTATGAGTACCTAACCAAGGGACCAATCGGCCCTGAAACGTTTCTGTTATTATAAAATTAAAAGAAGTAGTATTTTAACCAAAAACCTGCCCCAATAAATCAGAAGACAAAAATCGATATCTCATTAATGCATATTACAGACGTCCCATAGACGCATAGTGTCGTCATCTCTAAGATGAATATTGTAGACGTCTCATAGATGCATAATAAGACGTCTCATAAATACATATTGTAGGCATCTTATTGATGTATAATGAGCACGTCTATTAGATGCATCTTGTGGATGCTTAATAGATGCATACCGTAGGCATCTAATCGATGCATATTGCAAGACATCTCAAAGATGTATAAATGTAGACGTCGCATAGACGATCTACGCCGCGGACATTTTGCTTCAAAATTGTAGTCTATAAGTTACCATCTATAGACGTCTATGCTATACACCCTATAGATTCACCCATAATCTACGTTATAGATGCACATTGTAGATATCTAATAGACGCATATTGTAGACGTCTCATAGATGCATACTGTAGGCATCTATTCGATGTATATTGGAAGACATCTAATAGATGCATACTGTAGACGTCGCATAGACGGTCTACGCCGCGGACATTTTGCTTCAAAATTAAAGTCTACAAACTACCGTCTGTAGATGTATATGCTGGACGTTAAAAATACATCTTTTAGATGAAACTGTGTTACTTGGGTGGTGTTACTATATAGGTAAAGATACCTAATACGTCCTCCACCACTATAAGGTGCCATTGAGAAACTGTAGTATACCCGGATGTAAATAATGACCAAACATTAATTTTTATGTCTATTACATTTGCATTATATTATTTTATAATATTATTATATTCGTGATTTTTTAAATTCATATATTGAGTTTTGTAAAGTTTACAGTTCAATGCAACAGATGGCGCTCCTTTTTTATCCTCTTAGGGAACCTGTATTACCGACACTAATGCTTACTAGGATATATTCAATTCATTCGTTGACGTTTACTTAACACGGTTATGTTCCCAGGCAGCACAGTGACGTTAATTTGACGTCATTTTTTCGACAGTACTTACGTCATTAGTCCATTTATTATGACGTCCAGATGATCAAAAACTGACGTCATTATGTCACAGCCAAATGACGTCAGTATCTGACGTAAAATGACGTCAACACATGACGTTAGAAGACGTCAAATATGACGTCAAGACATGACGTTAAAAGACGTCAAATGTGACGTAAAAAGACGTCAGAAATGACGTCAATGTGACTGACATGACTATACATATAGGAAATAATAATAATTCGACTCATAGGTATCAACAGAATTTATTTAATAGGTGATTACAGTATCTATACAGTACAAAAAAAAACAATAGTAACATAATATTTCAACTTTCAAACATCTGGGTTTTTCTTGGTGTTACCCAGTCATCCCTTAATATTGATAAGCCTCCACTTTCTGACGGGGAACATTCGATTAACACAAAGGTCCTCCTTTTGTTGTTCTTATTGTTTACTGCAAAAAAAAAGTATATTTGAGTTTGTATTAGCCAAGAAATGTTCGCCTAGAATATTATTAGTATTAGATGATTTACTATCTTTTATGGCAGGTGATCTCTCGTATCGTAAGAAATAAGAATCAACAAATACCTACGTAGGTACCTACTTGATCTTTATTAGTAAGTTCGGTTCACATCAAATGTTAATTATTTTTTGTTAGGTAGTCCTAATTAAGGTTACCCTCCATGCTTACGTATAAAACAAATAATTTTGCATTACAAAAGTAATTTCCCCATTGGAATCTGCTATTATAACTAATATTATTACCTACCTCGATTATTATTGCCTATTATTTAAAGCTTACCTTAGCTTGCTGTGTCCTGTGTAAAAAACAGATTTTTGAAAGACGAATGTCTAACCATGCAATAACAGTAATTAATAACACCAATCACCACAAATAAGTTCTTCTGCTGACGATCTGAGAGGTGACAGTTAACGAGAACACAAAAACAAAACATTCAAATCAAAAGTCAAACAATAAAGTATAAAGGCGATCTGGCTGCTGGAGTCGGAGTCGCTACTACTCCCCGTGCCTAACGTGCCGTGGTGATGGTATTGCCTAACGGTAACGGTCTTGTACCTGTTCAGGGTTGCCATATTATAGAAGAAAAGAAACTATGGTTCCCGGATTGTCGATATTAGATTGATCAGAAAATGATGTTACAATAAAAATAAAATAAACTCAGCATAAACTAAAATTTGATGTGACTTTGAAAACTGGAATTATTGTTTTTGTATTTCAAAAAATTTAGAAAAATGTTTTCTTTCTTTGTTATTGAAAGAGAGGTTGTTACCTACCTACTTAAAAAAACTATTTATAATGTACTTATGAATCAGGAACGTTGATGATTTTGTTACATATTATTTATTAAAAAAATCTTGAAATTCATGGAAATCTTTAAATTGTTACAATATTCCATATTATATGTTACGTCTGGCAACGCTGGTCGCTGGCGTTGCGCTGTCGTCAACCGACCTCCATTATGCGATTAAAACCGAGCATCGATGAGAGTGATGAACTAATTAGCACCAACCCTGAGCGAGCGAGAGAGCGAATAGTGGTGCGATTGTGAAATGATGGAAATTGGAAAATGACGGGGTGGATTTTTAATATTAGCATTTATTAGATGTCGATGACGGTCATTGCATCTACGCAAAATAATTCTGATGATACGTGAACGCTGAAACAATTTTTTTGTAAATAAGAGCTTTGAAGATTTTATAAGTAAATAAAACATAGGTACATATTATTGACCATAATTTTTACGAAATAAAATAAAATTGGACTTTTTATAGAACTAAGAAATATCAAATATGTGTCATAGATATGACCTAATATTGTCGTCACATTGACGTTAATTTATAGACGTTGAATTGACGTCATAAAATGTGACGTCATTTGGACGTCCTAATTTGGACAAATGACGTCGCAGACCAATAATGACTTAAAATTGACGTCATTAGGACGACAGTGTGCTACCTGGGTTTGAACAGCTGGATGTCATATTTTTGGCACATTTGGTCACAGGCGTAGATATCAAAGTGGAAAAAGCGAAGTTTGAAAAATGAAACAAAATAATAATTAGGTAATAACACGAATAGAAATCGAGGAATCCTCTTTCAGTGGGTATTAAAAACATATTACGAGTTTATAGGATCTATGAAGCGGTAGACTTTAGTATTGGGTATAATTTTTAACTCGATATCTAACGTGTACCTAGTTGAGAAAAAGCGTCTTATTGGTGGACACGTCTTAGTAAGCGTCGGTATCGGAAATAAACCAAATAAAATACAGTTTCGTCACAGAATAGACCGGATTTTCTGATTCTACGATACGAGGCGTTTTTTCTTGTTGCAGCAGTTTCAAACCACTTCTATGATTTCCAAACATAAGTATCAATTTCATGTTACGCTAATGACGTCAGAATTGAAACTGGTTCAATCGTTTTAAAACAGTTTCAAACCAGTAGAACCTCTAGTTTTGAAACGTAAAACATCAAAATATAACAAAATGGCTACAATTCTAATCTACTCTACACAAGATCTATTGGATTTCGTCGATATGCGGTCGATAATAATAAATAATGTGATGATGATTTCTAGTACGAAATTTGTTTAAATTTTTGCACTTGTTGTGTTAAGAGGTTAGACGTAATAAACATCAGTTTGTTACATTAACCCAATTTACGCATGACAGCAATGTCCGTTTCAACATTTAGAAATAGTTAATTTTTGTGATCATAAAATCAATGACGTAGTAGTTGAAATAGTTATGAAATGTAATAGGTCAGTGTGACGTCACTAGACCGGGCAAAGAGTAAACGGTTTCAAATAAACAAACTGTTCACGTGGCCATTGTTGTCAGTTTGTCGTGATTTAGTTGAAGTTTTAAGTTCACGTAGTCCTGAAGTTTGATTTATTGAGGTTTTTTCAGACATAGGCCTGCAATCGTCATCAACTGAATTGAACCAAATCATATTTTAGGTTTCCGTGGAGCTCGAGCCGTCTTTCGGTAGTTTAATTTTTATCATTAAAAATTCCGCATTTACTGTAATCAGAAGTTTACAGTGAAATTGGCAACTCTGCAACTGTCAAATACTTGTTTATTTGGAACCGTAACCGGTTACCCCGACCACTGACGGCGTCTATTGAAAGTTGAAACCGTTGCAACAACAAAAAGCGCCTACGGTAGTGTCCACTTCCACTGTCACTGCTCACTGCCCGTCTGTCTCTGTTGTTTCCAGTTCCCTTCTTGTCTAAGGTCTTTTGAATGAACGACAGTTATGTAAGTCGATGTCGAATCAGTCGAATCGAATCGAATCGAAACGAAACGAAAAGTCTAGTATGGTATGGGTGAATAGGTTAGGTTTAATGAAAATTTGATTCTTGATTCATACCTCTTGTACATAAGTTTTACGTTTTGGTTTGAAAATTGTAAGATCTTTTGATCTTTTAATCATACTGTAATAGTGATTTAATGCAGTAAAGTTTACAATGTTGTGTGCAAATTCATCTCTGGTGGTAATACTTGGTGAAATTTTCATATAGTTGATTGAAGAAGACCTCACATGTATGCATGCTGTTAATTTCTGCTTTGAAGTAAGAAGACAATTATTATATAAAGTAAATAATTATGGGGCCCTGTACGACTGTAGCTCTACGGTATTATTTTGTGTTCGATGATGACGACGCCGAGCTCAAATTTGTACCACACAAGGTAATAAAGTTGGAAACATGTAATGAACCATGTGACGATTCTGACGATATTAAACCTGAAAATGTGATTTACGAAGACGATGTAGAATATTTGCGAAGTCTGGATCCCAAGGAATGGAAATGCCAGGACCATTATAAAGTTTTGGGAATAGAAACTTTACGGTATAAAGCAACAGATGAAATAATTAAGACTGCTTATCGTAAAAAAGTATTAAAGCATCATCCCGATAAACGAAAGGCCCTGGGAGAAGAAATACGTCCAGATGATGATTATTTTACGTGTATAACTATGGCTTACGAAACTCTCAGTAACACCAGTAGAAGAAGAGCGTACGATTCTGTCGATCCACTATTTGACAACAATTTGCCATCTCTCAGTGATATTAAGAAAGATTTCTTTAAGCCGTGTTCATATTACTTTGATCTGAACTCTCGCTGGTCGGAAAATCGCAAGGTACCTAAGCTGGGTGATGAAAATTCAAGTAGAGATTCCGTCGAACAGTTTTATTCATTTTGGTACAACTTCAAATCTTGGCGCGAATATTCGTATGAAGATGAAGAAGACAAGGAAAAATGTCAAGACCGCGACGAAAGAAGGTATGTAGAAAAATTAAATAAAGCTGAAAGAATTCGAAAGAAAAAGGAGGAGATGTCCAGGATACGCTCTCTAGTTGATTTCGCTTACAACAATGATCCCAGAATAGCAAAATTCAAGGCCGACGATAAGGAAAGGAAATTGGCTGCAAAAAAAGCAAAGCAGTCAGCTATCCAAGCGAAAAAAGAGGAGGAAGAAAGAATATTAAAAGAAATCCAACTGGCAAAAGAGCAAGCTGAAGCTGCAGAAAGAGCAAGATTGGAAACCAAAAGACAGGAGCGTGAAGCATTAAAGAAGGTATTAAAGAAAGAACGAAAAGCACTTCGAGATTTTTGTAAGAGCAACAGTTATTTTTCCGAGAATGAAGAGCAGAATTTGAAATATATGACTGCTGTTGAAACCATGTGTGAGAATTTATCTCTCAGTCAGTTGGAAGAACTAAATGGAAATTTGAAAAATAATGGCAAAGAGGCGTTCTTAAAAGCCATTCGTCATCAAGAGCAGCAGCTTGAAAAAGAGAGAGAATCTGTTATTCAAGCTACGAAACAAAAGACTGAAGAAACCCGAAATGGATCTGCCCTAAAGGTGTTGCCCGAGTGGAATACCGACAATATGCAGTTGTTAGTTAAAGCCGTCAATCTGTTCCCAGCTGGAACTAGTCAACGTTGGGAAGTTGTTGCTAATTTTATTAATCAACACGGAACGTTTAAGAATGATTCTACTAAATTTACTTCTAAGCTAGTTCTATCGAAGGCCAAGGATCTGCAAAATGCCGACTTTGCGAAGAATAATTTGAAGGAAGTTGCAAACAAACAAGCCTATGACAACTATGGTAGGAAAAATAAGCCAAGTGCGCCGAGTATAAATGAGGAATCGATCACAAAAAATTTTGATGCCACCGTGAACGGAAATAATTCTAGCGAGCCGAATTCTAGTGAAGATAAGGTAGCTGTTTGGACCACCACGGAGCAACAACTACTAGAACAAGCCCTCAAGACCTATCCAGCTTCCACACCACAGAGATGGGATCGAATAGCCGAATGCATCCCAAGTCGCAGCAAAAAGGATTGCATGAAGCGCTACAAGGAGCTAGTGGAGGCTGTCAAAGCTAAGAAAGCCGCACAGGCCACCATTACTAAGTAAATGATATTAGAATAAATTTTTAAAATAATTACATACATACCTACCGGATATTGATATTTATTTTAAATGTAAATGTAATCCCGTATAACAATTGCAGTGTTTCATTTATATGTACTTTATTTACAGTTGTTGTGTACACTTTATAATTGTAAAATTTTGACCTCGACAACTTTGAATTATTTTTCTGCGTAATTAAATTTGAATTTTCATCATTTTCATCTTTTTAATCAATCCCCTTTAAAATAATACAGACAAAATTATTTTTATTACTTTTAAAAATAATAATCTAAAATAATAATAATATAATAATAATTTACATACAGGGTGCGTAATTTCAGAGCTCACTATGAATATATCGTAAATGCTAAGAGATACAGGGTTAGTTAAATTAGAGAAAAGATGCCCTATTTTGTGGCCATCTCGAATCCGTCAAGGTATCCAAGATATCTGTGATTTTTCCAAGATTTCTTATTTTTTTTTGATATTTTTCTTATTATTTGAAATTAATAAATAATTTTTTACAGGCTTGCATAAGCTGTTAAGAGCTTGACATTACAAAAATTTTCAACGTCAATAATTAGATCTCAGAGTTTTCATAGTCAACTATTGTTTTTCTAATGGCGACCTTTCATGTCATTATGTATTAAAAGAATTAAGAAATCCAAAATCTATCACATTCAGAAATAAATTTCAAAATTATATTCTTTTTTTTTAACTTTCTTCAACCGAATATAATAAATAAAAATAACCATAAGTCAAGCAATGTCACGTCATATTGCGATGTCATACGACGTCATTCAGTGATAAAACTTTCTTTATTCTTCTAAAAAAGAAGACTTTGAATGTGATAGATTTTTTTTCTTATTTTTTTTTAATATACAAGTGTTTCTAAAAAATGTAGTAAGTACCATAAGTTGGAGGGCGGGTACATGAAGCTTAAATATTAAGAATATTCAAATAAATTAAACGAGATACAGGGTGTTCCAGTGTCGATTTACGAAACAGGTTTTTATTGTATCTTTATAAAGAGTGGAGTAAATTCTTAATTTTTGTATACAGGCTTTTCATTTAATAACTTAAATAAAAATTATGGGTAAAACCACAGCACCATGTGGCGTAGAATCCTGGGTCAAGTGATACCTCTTCTCTCGTAAAAAAATTCTGAACTGTTTTTTTTTATTGCTTTTTTCGAAATTCTAGGTTAAAGTGGTCTAAAAAAGGCATACTTATAAAATTTCGATAAATACCTACTCAAATGTAGCGTATAATTTTATATTAACCGAGATACAGGGTGTTTGAGTGTCATTTACACAGCAGGTTTTTCAGTATCTCGGTTAAAACATTTTCAAAATAAAATTCCTTTGAAATTTCTTCATATTTTGGCTTTATCTACAAGCCCTTCAATTTATGGAACTTATCGTAAACTATTAAATAGAAATAAAAAATGTTGAAAACGTTTTATAGAAAATGGTGCGTCCTATCGAAATTTTATAAGTATGGCTTTTTTGTAGCAATTTAATATGACAAGCAATAAAAAAATAAATTAAAAAAAACAGTTCAGAATTTTTTTATGATAGAAAAAGTATCATGGGACCCCAGATTGTACGCCACTGCGGGGCTTCGGTTTTACCCAGAATTTTTTTTCAAATATGGGTTAATAAATAGAAAGACAGTACCTATACAAAAATTCAGAATTATTGGTACACTATGCAGAAAGATACAATAAAAATAAGTTTTGGAAATCAACAACTTGCTACTCGTTTTAAAAACATTTTTGTAAAAAAAAAAAAATTTACAAACACTTATGGTACAAGGCTACAAACCCTCCAACTTATGGTACTTCTTTTTGAAACACTTTGGCAGTCATAAGAAAAACAAAAGTTGACTATGAGAACTGTGGGATCTAGTCGGTTTTGAACATTTTTGAAATGTCAGATGAATATCTCTTAACGGCTTATGTAAGTCTACAAAAAATTATTTATTCAAATAATAAGAAAGATATGCCAAAAATTAGCAATCTCAATTTTTCAGTTTTTCAGGATCCATCACAAATAATATCTTGTATGTCTTGACGGATTCGAGTTGGCCACAAAATAGGACATCGTTTCTCTAATTTAACCGACCCTGTATCTCTTAACGTTTACGAGATACTCATAGTGAGCTCTGAAATAAGGGACACGCTATACAGTGTCCGGTAAGTACCTACTAATTTCACAGGAGTATACAGGGCAGGTCAAAATAAACCTAGTCTGTCATAAAAAATATCTCGTAACTTATCTCTAAACGGAGATAGAGAAAATTCACATGTACACCCAAATGGGTGTACAACCATTTACTTTTTTTGGCTCTAACTTTTGAACCGAACTATAATGCTTAGATGAAATTTTGTGACTCTATATCACTGTTTAGGGACACTTGAGGATTTTTTTTATGATAGACTAGGTTTATTTTGACCTCCCCTGTATGCTCCCGAGAAATTAGGAGGTATTTACAGTACAACCTTTATAGTTAATTTAGTTGTTTTTGAATATACCTAAATTACCTAATAGAAATAGGTATATAAAATATTTTCCATGGTAAGCATTTGTTTATTCAGTGTGGTTGTGTAAGAAATGTGCACCTTATGTGATATAAGCTGTAAGTATAGCCTGAATTGGTGAATTTATTAAGAATCTTCTTAATTCTTCTCCATTGGTTCATTTTTGGCTCTGTTTGTTTTGTATAATTTATCAAATTATCTGCTGCTGTAGTGAATTTAGGATGAATTTTCAGAACAAGTATACAGGGTGAGGCGCGAGAACCTTAGGGCATTTTTATATGGAGAAGTCCTGGGAGTAGAAGTCTAAAAATTTGTACGTGTATAATTTCGATTTTGACGAGCTGAACTAAAATATTTACAACCCCTCACCATTTCCGGTTATACCGGAAGTTGCCATCAACTTTCTTATTTTAAATGGGACACTCTGTATATTATTACTTTTTCAGATTGCCTGAAAAAATGTAATAAAAATGGTGTTTGTAGTTCAAAAATGGAACGAGTGGCCGTAGTATCTTATGGTGCTGATAAAATTTGTATACAAAGTGATGAAAGATCAGCGATTTAAAAAAAAAAATTGTTTTTTTTTGTAGGTACATATAGCGTAGTATATAAAAAGTTAGGATAGGGACATGTAAGCCGTTCTCCGATATCTTGACCCGTTTTCAAGCTAAGCTGCTTTGAAAATGGAAAATTGCAATTTTCATTTGTTTATAACTCATTAATTGGTCGTTATAAATTTGAACTGTAAACATCATTTTTATTACTTTTTTTCTGGAAATCTGAAAATGTAATAATATACAGGGATTTAAAATAAGAAAGTTGATTGCAACTTCCGGTATAACTGGAAATTGTGAGGGGTTGTAAATATTTTAGTTTAGCTCGTAAAAATTGAAATCATACATGTACAAATTTTTAGACTTCTACTCTTAACACTTCTCCACATAAAAATACCCTAAAGGTTCTCGCGCCTCACCCTGTATCTGAAAGTAGGCGGAATTGAAATCTGAAAATTTCCAAAAAATGATCAACATAATATCCCATTCTAGTTGTTTTCAAATTAGAGTAGGCCATGGAAAATTTGAATTATGTTGGTACCCTTATTTGGAAAGCTAAGCTTTGAACTACTATCTTTAACAAGCTAAGTTTTTCAAGGTGTTCAATGTTTTTAATCAAATTTGACTTGGATTTTATATTTAAACTGTGCAGTGTTACCAAAATAGGGATTTGAGAGTGAGTTTATAAATTTTAAATACTTACCAAACGTTGAGCTACAATGAACCTTTCCTAAAATAATGCTTTACAGCTGACATTGCTGACTTATCGGTCACAATAGCCAAACTGTTAGAGTTTCGGTCAAACGATCTCTAAAGTGATTAATAAAACAAAAGTGATAGTAAAATAGCAAAAATTTTTCTAGTCAAGCCTCCAACACGTGGGGAAGATATAATGTAGACAAAGACACACTCAAATTCTCAGTTTTTGAATTAAAAGATTTTTCCAAAGTGGACAAATCGCATTAAAAGTTGAAGACTTAGATTAAAGACCTATTTGAAATTATATTACGGGATTACATTATATAAAGGCAAAGTTAAGCGGCAGAATGTCGTGAAGTGACATTCTCTGCAAATTTTTAGACTTCTACTCAGAGGACTTCTCCGTATAAAAATGCCCTAAGGTTCTCGCGCCGCACCCCGTATGTCTGCCAAAATCTACCTAAATTGTCAACTATTTCCTCCCTTACCTCCGTTTACTACTTATTTTTATCTTTTTGACTTTCTCAGTTGCACAATGGCGAATCTATAAACACTCCAGTGATTTAGGAATGCTTTGTGGAGGTAGGCTGGTATTGGTGTGTAGCACGGTGTAAGATATATACAGTGAGTGAACGAAATATGCATTTCAACAGTAAGCGCGGGATGAAAACCTCAACCTCAGTGTATATGCCACAAATTGCCACTATCTGGATGTCATGTTACTCTATTTTATTTTTTTCTGAATAAGTGATAAGTAAAAATGGGTACTGGGTAGTAAGTGTGTGTTGTGCCTAATTGTAGAAGTTGATGCGATGAAACTATACCATGGGTTTTTCATCGATTTAAATATTAATAAAATTAAAACACAAGAGCACGCATTTATCAGTGAATATGCGTGAATCATTTATGCTAGCGCTTGCCCGAGTGAAGGACTCGGCAGAACGAAACACTTCGAGTAAGAGCAACAACACACTTGGATCAACCTGGGGTAATGTGATGTTATCTGCTCGCGCTGACACTTCTTGTTCCACCACCTTAAATATCTTTTATATCGTGGTGTGTATAGTAAATATTTGTTGAGAAATAACTGATCTTTGGTTAAATGCTGTTCTACACTTGTGGTAGCAAACTGTATATTTGTGGGCACCCAGCGCATGTGATGTGTAGGTACCTTCTGCATCCTAATTAGAGTTTCAAGCTCCGTAGCTCTAGTCTAGAACAACAGTTTCTATGGAATTACCTATAGAACACGAAGAGGTCACTCTCCAACTGGTGCCTAATGCGATTCGCTTTTCTTTGGATAGAATCGATGAGCTTCAGGAAGTATTTAGGGACAGACCCCAAACATTTAATTATCTGTCTCTTACAGTGTTATTTGGATTTCGTCCGAAAATACATGTATACAGAGGGTGATATATGTATGTAAGTTGAGTCATTCCTTTCAACACCCTATAGAATTCATTAGAGCAAAAAACTTTTTCAAAGAACTTTTCTTAATCAAATCAAAAATAAAAGAGATACAGCCTTTGGTAGTTCTCAACAATCAAAAATCCATCCCGTGGTAAATTTTTAATGATTGTCTGAGAGGAATACAAAAGTTGAGTCGTTGATTAAGAAGATTTTCTTTTAAACTTTTGTTTCAATAAATCACAATTTCTTTAAATTATTAATTATTCTTCAGCCTCTAATTAAAACTAACAAACGTTCCAAGTTTCATCAAAATGCGAATAATTATAATAAATTTTCCTATGTGTAAAAAAAATGGGTTTCCAGTACATTAATAATAATAATATTTATTGAGAAATTATTTATAAATTACCGAAAATTTATTATAAGTATGTAATTCGGCTGAATTTTCTATGCCTTTGTTTTTTCATTTTACTTCCCAAACAGTATACTTGAGTTATTATCGTTTATTTCCTGCTGTTATAAATTTTTTTTGTTACCAAAATTTTTCACAGGGTTGGTTTGTGGTTTGTCATTTTTTTTAACTATTAAAGGCTGTATATCTTTCTTATTTTTGACTTAAATAGAAAACCTGTATACAAAAATTCAGAATTATTAGACCACTCTGTAGAAAAATACAATAAAAACCAGTTAAAAACTAGAAACTTAAAACAGGCTGTATCTCATCGGTTAATCAAATTTTCGATAAAATAATTATGTTTTTGAATTTTCTTAATATTTTAGCTGTATCTACAAAAATAAGCCCTTTAATTTATGGTACTTAGGTACCACTGAATCACTTACAGCCGATATTATAAACGCTGGTTAAGTAGAAAGTTAGTTATCTGGCAGATAACACTAACTCCGAGTTAAGTTTCCGCGTGCGTATTATAAAGCAAGATTTCCCCGAGCCTAGCTCTTATTTGCACAACCCGAAGTGGTATGGGGCTGTAAATATTTTAGTTCAGTTTTCAAAATGAAAGTATAAATGAACAAACTTTCAATTTTCAATGCCCTTAGGTACTCGCGCAGTCGCGCTGCATCCCGTATTTAACAATCGAAATGTGCATTAGGGAACCTGTATTACCGACACTAACGCTTACTAGGGTTCCGCATTCATTCGTTTATGACGGTTATGTTTGAACGATGTCATATTTTTGGCACATTTGGTCACAGGCGTAGGTACCCTGAGACCCGTATATTTGTTAAATTTGTCGGATGGTAGCCTGTTTTCTCGACCTTGGCAAAAAATTTACGTTGTGACTAAAGTAACGGCAACATTCCCCGATTCGGGTATAGGCTATGACGTCACCTGCAAAACATGTTTCCTTGTTGTAAGTTCCACTGTTATAAAACGCAAATTAAAAACTTCAAATTACTTTATTTTCTCTGAAAATAGTCCTTTTTTAGTAGTTATACTAGGATTAACTTTAAAAAGTCAGATGTGACGTCACACTAACCGTCCGAATTAATATTTTTAATTTCACCAGAAAATGTCAAACAGTTAATTGTCAAGTTGTGAACGAGCGTAAATTATTGAAGAAATCATTCAAACAATGAATTGAAGCGCTTACGTCAGTTTGAGAGCCACTGACAACTACATAAAATTTATTCACGTAATGACATTCTATCCTCTGTGTCGTGCATTTAATTCTCATTCAAAACCAATGTTGACGTATACTTATTTATGCGGGATGGAGTGTTTAGACAAACTGGACGGTTACTATAAAAACCACGTATATGAAACAAAATAAATCCAACTATCAAAAGGATGTGTATTCTTAATCGATACGTATGACTTTTTAGACTTTATTGGACTATATTCGTTTTTTGAGGACAAATTCAACTGTTGCTTGGATTGACTATATCCAATGACGTTTTGCGAAAACTAGGTCTACTCCCTGAGTCGGCACTCTAGTCACAGCGAAACGCGAAGGAACTGAAAAGTTGAAGTTGTCAAATTAACAAACCAAATTATTATCAAATTCAAAATTATTAAAATGCTCAGGCAGGTAAATTTATTTCAAAAGAAAGAAAAGAAGGAATCATCAAATGCTATAAACAATAGCGATTGAAAGATGTTTCTCCAGATTAAGCAAAAATACTGTTTAATCAGATTCCTTGAAAAATTCTTAAAAAATGATTAAATAATGTAAGTACCTCTTCTATTTATCAATAATAGATTTTCTTCTATTTTCAACATTTTTACATAAAACTAAGAAGGAATCGGTCTAATCCTACATACATAAGATTTATAAGAGTAAATAGCTAAGGTACTTACACCTACAAGTCTCTAAAATTTTCCAATTTACCTCTAAAAATTGAGTTTATAGTTTTTTTTTTGGATCGAAATTTTGAAATAAAATGACATTTCAACTAATGGACATAACCTAAATTAATTTAGTAACTATTCCAGTGACTATTTTAGTAACAACTATCACCATAACCAACCTAATCAGTCTTGTTGCCAATCGTTCCCCTAGAATTTTGACTTGGTGGAATCCATCTAAATAAAAAATAAAGTATAGTAACAGGTAGGTATTGATAGAGGACTATTATAATGAGTTTAAAATATTAAGAAAGTTACCGTTAGGCAACGCGAACAAGTAGAGAGCTTTCTTTTTATTGTTAAAACATCCTCTAAAGGTATGTTTCCACCAAAGGAACATTGAGGAACTTTTATGTAGCCATAAGTTTCGTCTTGCTGATTTTCCTTTGAAGTTTACCGCCCGAAATGGAAACTGGCGACAAGAAGGAACAATCTGAAATTGGAACAGAAACCGAGTGGAACATTCAGAAAATTTGTAGAACATTTTCGAAAAAAGGAAACAGAAACATAAAAGTTCCTCAATGTTCCTTTGGTGGAAACATACCTTTACGTATCAAAAAGTTACCATTTTTTAAAAATACGCGAACCTAATAAAATTATGCGAATTTTTAGACAGTTGTACGTTCATGGAAAATCTGGCGTTTTTGAAGTTAAATTAGACTCAACTTTTTGTGAGAATGAGAATGCGCTACCCTACCTTATTAATCGTCAGTGTCGGTAATACAGGTTTACTAATGAGCATGAGTCATGAGATCCACAATAGTGTAATATGTGTTGCCTATATTACCGTTTTAAAATTACAACAACTACTGCCCGTCTAGTATTGACTGAAATGACAGACGTTTGAACTTTTAGTAATAATAATAGTAAGTAATGCAATTGACCTCTTGTCATAATATTTCTGTTAATTCTGTTATTTCTATTTTCTATTCCTATAAACTCGTATTATGGATGGATGGTTGAATTGAAATACAAAAAGGGAAGTCTTATTATTTATTAAGCCGAGGTCTCTAATCTCAAGTTTGAATGTTATTATTTTGAAACAGTTATTACATGAACAAACCGACAGTTCCAAATTAAATTACGAGTTTAATTATTATCAGGCAGGAGATAACAGTGTTTATGTCTTATTTGTAAGTCTTAACAACTCCTATTGTAATACAATTTCTTGTATGCATCTGCGTAGGTACTGGCCTTATTTGTAGAGGAAATCATTAATTAAAGTGGCAATAATTTACGAATTTAAATATAATGTTGTGATTTTTGGGAGTCCTGCGATGAAGTGATACAGAATACAGATTGAAGGATTGAGGATCTTCACACTCCACCACACAAGAATAATAGGTATGTGCTTCTTTAAGTGTATTTTTTTACCATTATAATTATTAAGTAAGTAGATTGTATGAAATTTGAAGGTGCGGGAAGCGGGAGTGAGTATAGTATGTGTAGTAGTTTCACTGAGAATTCTGTCTGTCAGCATAAAGTATGAGTTGTTATTCTTATTCATTCATTCATCTTATTATAATATATGCACATGTAGAAATCTAATTTTATGCTGAGTGAAATTTTATGTGGGTTGATACTTTATATTGAAAGCAGGCCTATAAAAATGTATCTTGATTTAAATTTATGTAGGTTGGTATTTTGCAATTATCTCTGATTATATTATATTGGGACACCTATGCTTTTGTGGGGTAAATTAGTAAATTGCGGATAGATGAATTTTTGCAAGTTTTGTTTAGAAAATGTTCAAGACATAGCAATTTACTGACAAAATCTTGAGCCCGAAGATCGAATGCTATTGCGAGGGAAAAGGACCCCACAGAATCCTTATGGGAATTGGCTCCCTGTCAAATTTGTTGTAACTTTGGGGCCTTACGAGCTGCAAAAAAATTAACAAATGACAGAATAAGTTACTCACATTCTGAAATCCAAGAAATCAAAAACAAAATATACAACATCAGATGAGAAAGGAAAATCAAAGAAAACTGCAATAACGAAAATCAAAGTGACAATCTTGATAGACTACCATTACTTATATGATATTATAGAGACAAAAATAGTTAAAAAAAATCAAAGTGTAGCATATCTACACATATAAGCAATGAGAAAATTACAGACACAAAAAAGATTTTCTTCAGGAAAAATTATCTGGGAAAGAATAGGAGCGACACCGATATTCACTCCCTACTGGCACATACGAAGAAGACAGCAGACGAACATGATGCTCAGGCAATGATTAAAGAGATCACAAGGGAAAAACTTTTAAATGCTGCTTTTAAATGGAAAAATTGCAAAAAAATAAATGCCCCGGACCAGGAGGACTCACAAATTCTATCAAAGCTACTTAGACATAGTACAAGATCTCAGATTATTGAATGTAATTTTGAAGGATGCAAACGACATCAATCAACTAAAAAACATTAATTCCTAAAGTAAAAAACGAAACGCTAATGAAATTGAGCAATTCAAGGATTATAAACTGCTGGCAAAAATATCGGCGAATAAGATAAAAGAAGTCATGCATAATGTAGTCGGTAAACATACCTACCTGTAAAGGCGAGAGATCGGTATTTAATAATTTGATGATGAACAGAGATATCATATTGCAAGCGGAAAAGTCAAACAAAGCGGCAACAATACTACATATAGACTTTCTGCATATCACGTATCAGGTATCATGTATCACACAAGTATCTTTGGCGCATATTGGAAAAAACTGGTTTCCGAAACCAACTTATTCAAATAATTAAATTATTAAATCAGTTAATGCCATCAGTCAGTCACAGGTAATAATAAATGGACACATATCCAAAGCCTTCCCAATCAAATGTTCAGCTAGACAGGGTTGCCCTCTTTCCATGTTACTTTTTAGTATCTCATTGGAGCTATTTATCAGGTTAATGTAGAATCAGGAATGTGGATCGGTTTTCGTGGATCTTCGTATTCTGACACTTCCGTCTCTGTATATTTTTCATGCTTTGCTTATAAAAATAAGTCAAAACTTGTTAGAAACCTGGATGTTCATAATTATCAGACTAGGGGTAGATTTATGTTCCGGCATGATTTCTGTCGTCTCTCTGCATCGCACAGGAGTCCACGCTACGTTGCCTTAAAATTTTTTAACAAGTTACCAGATTTTATTCAAAACTATAGTCTTAATGCGTTTAAAACTTCTATTAGGAGTTTCTTGTGCGTAGGGCTTTTTACTCTATTCAGGAGTTTCTGGAAAGTAACATTGATCAGGACAGCTTTGCTTCTAACGGCACAGTGTTGGAGATTGATGGGTAATTGTATACATCCGCGGCTCCTACGTTTCACTATTTTTTTTTCACTTTCAGGGCAAGGAATATCTTCGAGATTAACAATAGCACAGTTTTTATTTTGAATTTTGCATTCATTTTGCATTTATATTCCAAAATACGCGACATCGCTCGCTATTATATTCCGACTACGTTTGCATGCCATGTATGTTGCGTATGTTACCAGACCGGCTCTGGTGTTGATATTACGATCCGTCGTCCACTCGACACTCTGACCTTGCATGTTTATTGTGATTTTCGCTGTTGCTAAACAGGCCCGCACTCAGGAAGACCTTCTTTTGATGCCCTTTTGTTCGCTTATCTTTCATTTGCAAAGCAAATTAATACCTTCCTGGTGTTACTATTGGTATGTCCTCCACCCCTATATAGGTGCCATAGTGAAACTGTAGGAGCCGCGGATGTATATAATGACCGATTGATGATTTGTAGTGGTTATGTATATTGATTATATCTGTGATATTTTTGTGATTGTACCTACCGACGAGTGTAAAAAACTTTGTTTTATTAGCACAATAAAGTAAACTAAACTAAACTAAACTAAAAGTTATGCAGTTTTTCCCTACAAGGCATAAAACTTATGGTATGGCCTTTAAAGTATCAGCGTGACAATGTACCTAAATCATATAAATGAACTCGCAAAAATGTGAGTAATCAGAGTAATGTGAGTAAAGATATACACCCAGCCTTTGAAACCATTTGCGAAAACATAAAAAATGAAACATAGACCAAATGAAGTCCGTAAGCTACGCAAACAAGTCAAGGAAAATAAAAAGGTGGTGACAGCTATCCAAAGTAAAGTTCGAACAAATTGGAGGAAGCTATGGACTAACATTCTAAAGCACCACATGGAAAGCGGCAACATACAAAGTGGTCAACAGTATGTACACATACAATACAGTCTTTTTCTTTTAGTTTTCGTCTTTTGTCAATTGCTTTTCCTTATTTTTGTCAAATGCTTTTCCCATTTATTAAACGTCAGTGCGTGATTTTTCAATTGAAATTCCTCTTTTGTCAAATGAGATTCCTTTTTTATCAAATGTTTTTCCAATATTATGATACTGTCACTGCAAGTAAATGGGAAAAGCAATTGACATAAAGTGAAACTGATTTGACATAAAAGGAAATTGATTGATAAATCAATGACTATAATCATTGATAGATAGAAAAATAAGAAACTCATTTGACAAATAAAGAAAAGTGATTGACAAAAGAGGAAAACCAAAAGCAAAAGACTGTATATTCCACCGCTGTAATAAAATTAACTATAGAACACAGAATTAAGGAGTATGGGGAGAAGGGGAAACAATATATTAATGATGTAGAAAAATTATTTAGGTTTGTTTCTTCCTTTTTGTAAATGTTTAGATAGGATTATAGACATAGGCGTAGGTAGCAAGTGGAAAAAAGCAAAGTTGGAAAAAAGAAACCAAATATTAACACCAACTAGAGAATGAGGAATCCTATTTCAGTGGGTATGAAAAACATTTTACGGGCCTACTACAAAGCAGTAGACTTTAGTATTTATTTGGTAAAATTTTTAACTGATATCTTAAGCAACAGTTACTAAAAGAAAAAATGTCTTGATGAACACGCGGACGACAAACTGATCTATAAGACCCTGCCATACTGATCCTTAGAAATAAAATTCATCAATGTGTAATAAAACCTACCTGACAAACTTTCAGGTATACAGGAATTCTGAGCCCCCTATATTTTGCAGTCATAACTGCCTGCTGGGTGCAGAATATCCCAGTAATAGAAATAGAGGACTATAGTAAGTTTAAAATATAAAAAATAAGTAGAAAACTTTCTTTTTATTGTTGAGACATCCTCTCAAGCAGCAAAAGCCTGCTTTACCTTTTTTAGAAAATATACTGCCTTTAACAAATTGTGTGAATTTTTAGACGGTTGTACGGTAATAGAAAAACTGACGTTATTTGAAGTTAATTTGACAGTCCTAACTTTTTGTGCTACCGAGATTGCGCTACCGTAGTAAGCGTCAGTGTCAGTAATACAGGTACCTTAAAAAAATTGGTAACAGTAAAGCGTCCTCCTCCAACCTGGCAAGAACTAACTATCATCCTGGGATTTATGATTGCCAGTTGCCATGGATCCATACTGATCCCCAAAGATACAATTTTGACCGGGAGCCAATTTTCATGATGATTCTCTGTGGGGCTCTTTACGAGAAATTTTGATATTTTGCCACCAAATTTGAACCAACTTTCTGTTATCACAAAGAGATAAATATTATAAAAAAATGTCCTACAGGACGTTGAAAGTTGAAGAAATCGTGATATTTGATTTGAATTTTGTATTTGGATATCTGACTGGTCTATGCAGCTCCACTGGTCGAAACTTTCAGCCAATTAGATATCAGAATAGAAATTTTGACTAGGTAGTAAAAAATTTCATCTAATTTTCTTGTGGCTACGGACATTCTTATCACAAACGTTCTAGTAACTCTTCCCTTCAACTAACAAAACCATTGCTTACAATATATCGCATGCTAATAACAAACTATTTTCATCCAAAGTATTCCATTAAAGGGTTACATTTTTTAAAGTAAAGCTTAACTATAGTTATTTGTTGTTTGTCTCATTAATAAGCTACACAAGTAAGTTTATGCAGACGACAATAACAGGGTATACCTAGGTTGGGTCATACAAGAATAATTAAGGATGATTTGATTTAATCGCATTGATAGAAGAAACGAGAAGTAAGTAAGAGAGTCAACTGACGTAAGGTCAAATGAAAATATAACCTACTCAGGTGATTCAAATTGCTTATTTTGCTTTAATGTTGACTTACTTGCTTTTGCTGTAAGTTAACTTAAAATGCTTAATTTTATTAACGATCTGTTCTGTTGAAGTGATATTCCAAATGTCAAAGCTTTAACAGATTCCAAACAATCCAAACCGTACAGAAATTAACGCAATGGCTTAAAAATTTTACAAACAGCATAAAAATGGCTCATCTTAGAAGTGATTGAATCTCCCCTCTTTAAACTAAAGTGTTCCCTTATTTTTGGCAATAAACTTTAATTTGGCGGTTAGCGCAAGCTTTACCTTAATTAACACTTCAAGAAATTCTACAAGATGTTTCTTGACATAATTTGAACAAAAGGAAGTGTGTCTTTAATAGTTAAGTAGTTCCTACGGGTATGATAGTTACACATGAACTTCTCATTTGATAAAAAAAGAAGGGTGCTAATCAAAAACAACAAGACTTTGAATCGATAAGATGGAGTCTTTTAATCCTTGTTTTCTGTTATCTGTAAAGCGACCCATATCACCTGGCAATTTTAACCACTCAAGTAAGATTGTAAAATTGTAGAGCGATTAAATTGTTCATGCACTTTTTATTTATATGGTATAATTTTACTTCATTATTCTGTTGTGTAAAAATATTAAGTCATCAGCATGTCATATCAGTCAGACACACACGTCTCTAGATGCAAGGGCAATTTCGAAAGCGCATTTGTTATTCTGTTGGCCTACTACTCTTTAAAATTACAAGTTACTACAACCAGCAGACACCGGGTAAGACAAATATTAGTTCTAACTTTCGTATAGTATGTGTAGTGTGTGTCTGACTGATATGAAATGCTGATGAGTCCATAATAAGGACGAAACGGTACCGTCCATGGCTTGAGTTTCACCTTATATGCTGAGGGGAAGTTTTCTCATTCATTCTAATTCTTTTGGAAGAAATATAATGTGTAGATCTAAAATACACAGATTAAGATGTGACCTAAAAACATATGAAGTGTTCATTTTTCAGGATATTTATTTGAAGTGTTTTTATCTAGAACAGGCGACTTATTAGAATGCCAAATATTGATTCCTTTTGGCCACGTTTTTACTTTTCACTATTAATTGTGACAAAATCGGATTTTTTCGGTTAAATTTTTGTATTATTAAGCACCTCAAAGGCCATGCAGTGATTGTATTAATAAAGTAAACATACTGAGAAGGCGCCGGGGCTGTATTAAATTTTAGTCTTGAATACTGGCCACACTCCAGATATTCAAGTTGAACCTAGGAATTATATGCCTGGTCTGGGCAACGAATTCCTTGGTGGTAGGGTTGGTAATGTGCTACTTTTGGAACATCACACTCTTGAAGAGATGGATAGGAATTTACAATTTCAACCCTGATGCTCCACATAATACTAGGAATGCATATTATAATGATCTCTCATTTCTCATGATTCGCTCAATTATTTAGAGATTTATCTTAAAATAATTATTCCTCAAAGGTGAAACAACAATAAATAATTTGTGCTACAACAAACAATTAGCCTAACTCTTGAATATTACACTGTTTGTTCTGTATGTACATGTCTTAATTCGCTCCCTTTAGTGAATATCACTGGAATTCTTAACTTTACTGATTCAATAGATTCTTCTACATTCGATTGACTGACTCCAATAATATTCCACTCAACTGACCCGCCACCTATGCCGAATGAAACGTGAAGTCATATTTCTAGATGTCACCGGTCATAGTCAACCTGGTTAACTGTCTAGAATCGGCTGTTCTCTATTCTAAATAGTAGCATTGTCAAATTAAGAAATGTAAAATCATTTAATTATATTTACAAGGTGCAATTTCATCGAAAACTAATTAGATCAAATAACTTGGAAACTAAAGATGCCCCCGAAAAACGTTGAAACAGGCGAGTATTTTTATTTTTTATTTGGGTGACAAATTTAATTACCTATAGAATTTTATCCCCTTGGTAGTATCCCTTTGCTTATCATCATAGGGAATATGGCTGGAGATTATAATAATGGATAATGGGATAATAGATCAGAGAATAAATATTTGCTTTTTACTTCATTTCTTTGAACTTTTTCGTGACTAGAATAAAAAACTTAAATTTTTTATGTAAATTTTGCATATTTTTTAAAAGTGGAAACTGGAAATCATATTGGGCTCTATTTTTTCAAGATTTTTCCATAATCTGAGCCATTGAGACATTTTTATTATAATGTCAATCAGTCGTAGAAAACAATCTTTGTTAATTTATAATTAAAATTGCATATAGAAAAGTTTTCATTAATTCTTTGTATCACAACCTGTTGTTTCTTTATGTACCATCCCTTTGTATAATATCCCGCACATCTTTCTGTCATTTTAATTATAAAGTGTCCAAATAGAAAAGTAAAGAGATTGTTCCTGTGATCCTGAAATCTCATAATATAATTCTGCTACCTAATTTCATGACAGTGGCACACTTACTGAATTTCCATCTCCTCTGAAATTATTTTTTTCTTCTTCAACACTAACAATGCAGCAGGACCAGCATAATTATTTTGTTTGTAATTTTTCATTGTTTTATTTTTTTATTTGTGGATATTGAATTTCGGTCTACCAGAAGGTGTTTAATAAATTACGAGATAAAAACTTGATCTTATATTAAAGTAAAAACAAAAGGTTGTTTTGTGCCACTTTATTTCTGTCTACACACTCAGTACTAAAGGTGCGGTTACATCTGACATTTCTATCTGGACATAAATGTCCTGTGTCGGATATAAATTCGCAATGCATGTTTATATTTGGATAGAAATTACTCAATTTTTATAACCTACAGTTATGTCGGATAGTTTTTAAACGTGTTTTGAAGAAATGTATGGCTAGAAATGTATCAGTTGTTTATATCTGCCACTGTAATTTATATCGTTAATCGTACATTTCTCGCGCAGCTTTTATCCATAATTAGTTTATTCCAACACAATGAGTTTAATAACAAGAAGAAAATTGGCGGCCAAAATTGGTTATTTCAAAAATGGCCAGGAAAAAAAAGAAAAACGGTCTGTCTGGGTTCGCGAGTGGATCCTGAGACGAGAAAGCGATAGGGCTTATTATAACAGGCTAATGTCTGAATTAATCATTGAAGATCCAATGCAATTTTTTAATTTTGTGCGCATGAAAGCCGAAGATTTTGAAGATTTGATCATAAAAATGGCACCCCTTGTCTTAAAACAAGATACCAAGTTTAGGAACTCCATTACTGTTCGGGAACTTCTTCAATAGTAGTTTGAAACTTTTCCGCGATTTCAGTTAAAGCGCTTTGCTTCTTAACTCGATCTCTGTACACTTTACTTTTTATGTCGGGTTTAGAATGGTACAAATCTACTAATTCATCAATTTTGACTTTTAACCACTCTTTTTTACCGCTCATGGTACTTTCAATATATCGCGACATTTATTCAAAAGTAGCCTTCACCTCAACTATGGCAATAAGTATCAAGCGAGTTAAAAAATGAAAATATTAGGTGTTTACATCTAGTGGCCAAAATGTATCGACAGTTATTGCTGAATAATGCGATATACGAGGCGATATATCTCTCAGACAGAAATTCATTGACGTTTACATTTATATATACGTCTGTCTGACATAAGTATAATGCAATAAGTGTCAGATGTAACCCCACCTTTAAAACACCGATGCTGACTTGGGCTTGAAAAATATTTTTTATGATACCCCCTCTTTAAAATTCATCAATTTTGTATTTTTTGTATCGATTAATAAAACACTCTTTACAATTGAACATCCACAATTTTCAATTGTTTAATTGCTTAAAAAATTAGTTTCATCCAGCTACGATACTTGTGTCGTTAGTATGGTGACAAATAGGGTTTCCAAGTGAGTTCTGTTGAAACAAAGATTTTGTTTGAAGCGCTAGAAGTGCTCTATACGTCTTACCTATCACGCAGTAGGTAGTTAAAAGGTCCCCTGAAATGATCTAATCATGTTTCGAGATAACTATTGCACGGTAAAGCACCCCCGCCGTGTACTATAAGTCCCGTAAAACGGCTTCTGCCTCTAGTTGTGGTTTCCCGTCTGTCTCCACGGTATTTCTAAATTAGATATTAGAATGCGACAGGTCGGTCTTCGTGGATACCTGTGAACTAAAAAAAAAATGTACGTAATTATCTAATTAATGTACAAGGTGAATTGGTATTTTGTAGTGAGACCCAGTTCTTAGAAGGTAGTTACCAGTTCATAGAAGATCTTTTTTAAGAAATAATTTTCATTGATGTTTTTAAATAGAACATAAAACCCAAAAAGCCGTAAATACGACTATAAAACACAAGAAAAATGGTTCAATAAACAAATAAATCAAATTAAGAAATAAAAGTATGTACCTACAAACATATGCCCTGAAGGGCGTAGAAAAAAAAATTCTAAATTTAAAAAAAAGAGAATATTTACTATATTTAGGACAGACAAAACGAAGTTGAACGCGTGGAAAAAAGTCATTAGTAGCGTAGATATGGGCTACATGTTCCATTTCACCCAACAACTTCTACGCCCATGGACTTACAATACCTTCTTATCAGCGCTGAATTCCCTAGAGCTGTCTTACAAAAAAAGGTATATTTTTTAGTTATTAATTGTTGTATACGGATATAAAATAATAGACCAAGCAAATGAAGGTTTTTTCTTGACAAAAATAGTAACGGAATACCGCCGGTGCCATCACACGCGGAAAAGCCCCCAGGTAACTGCACAGTTTTCTGCTTGAGTTTACCATTTTATTTATTTATTTTGATTACCACTTGAGTGCAAGCAAAAGAAAATGAGAGCTGAAACAAGTGAGAAAATGAGAGCTGTGTGCAAAACCCAGATACTGCCGGATAATAAATTTGTTTTCGCGTAACAATCAGAAGTTCTTCATAGCATATTTTGCAGCAAGGCGGGATACTCTGGAGGTCGTCCGATTCGAATTTATCAAACGGATTTAGAAAGTAGAAGTGTTCAGCTACAAAACGTCAATCTTCGTTTTCCATTTAAATGCTGAAAAACAGGTAAAAATTGCGCGCAAACATGAGAGAAACGGCCGAGCGCGCCACGGTTGTGGTAGAACGGCAGTTGAGGAGAAGGTAAAATACAAGCACTGTTCTACCCCCACTTTCACGCGCTCGACCGTTTTTGCTCATGTTTGCGCGCATTTTTTACATATTTTTCAGCATTTAAATGGAAAACGAAGATTAACGTTTTATAGCTGAACACTTCTACTTTCTATCCGTTTGATAAATTCGAATCGGACGACCTCCAGAGTATCAAGCCTCGCTGTAAAATATGGTATGAAGAACTTCTGATTGCAATTACGCGAAAACTAATTATACGACAGCGTCTGAGTTTCGCGCACTGGAAGTATCTATCAGTATCGACTATATCTCGTAAAGAGCCTGCACTACACCTAGAAAAATAGCGACGTTACGATTTTTTCAAAAACCGCCATTTTTTAGTTTTTTTTTTTTTTCTTGTTTTCCCCTTAATGATGAACCGATCGGGTTTTAGCTCTCATTTTCTTCGTATTTTGATTCTCTACAATTCGTTCATTGGACCATTTACATTACTCCATCAGTTTTTCTTTTATAAGCGAAAAACCAAAGAAAGTGATTTTTGCACTAAAGCGTTGATAAAAAAAAAGAAAATGGTAAATTCGAGTAGCAAACTGTGCAGTGAGGATTCGAGGGCTATTCCGCTTGTGATGGCACGCGTTATTCCGTTATTATTTTTGTCAGAATCTGATGATTTTGAGTGATTTTTAAAACCGCATTTAGCCAAGTCAATTTATTTCACGATTCCTTTCAAATGGTCATGTATTTCTGATTTTTGGGTTTGTTGTTAGGACTATTATTGCCAATTAAAAAAATAAAATACCAATTTTGCACCAACGAAAGCCTCGTGTGTTTTTTCCAATGCGCAAAAAAACGAAACTTTTGCGCAAATTTTTCGAATTTGGTCAATTTTGCGCTTTATATTATCACCTAAACAATGCGCGTCGCAGAAAAAATGGTGCAATAGATTTCAAAAGAAATAAAATTTGCTGCAATTTAAGTCTTAATAATTTATTATTGTAGCTCAAGTTGTTTCTCTGGAATATATCTTTTCTAAGATTTTTACTGTTTTTGTATTTTTTTTTTTTTGAAAAAAAATATAAAAACCATCAAATAAACGCAGATCACGATATTATTACAACAGTTCTTTTCAAAAGTACAGATTATGAACAAGTCTTCATATTGGTGAAGACGTGGACCTGCTGGTACTTCTCGCAGGTTTGAGCTCTCAGGTCAAAATGTTTTTTTTTTTTTTTTGAAAAGTAGTACTTACCTAGAGTTGAATCTGGTTATTTTATGTATTCAATCTTGTCTTAAAAACAAGAGGCGACAAAATATCCACCAGGTATTGTACCATTTGAGCATGCATTAAGTGGGTGTGATACCACTTCTGCTCCTTTCTGGCTAAGAAAACTCAAAAACTGTGCAGTAGATTCCAGAAAAATCCTCAATCGACAGTATTTTTGTAAGAAAGTTGCTGCAATAAAAGCCTTGCAAAATCATGAGAGAAGTTATGTGTTGCTTTATGGTCTACAGTTAGGATGGTGATCTACACAGTGATAGTCTGAATGGACGCCTGTACCAGCTTTTCTTGAAGTCAGCGACAAACACAAAAGTAAATCTTGCATGCTTGCCTTCAACTCGAGATGCGGTAAACAACCATTCTTTCAGAACACATCAACAGCTTCAAAAGTGGCTCTCCTACGGATTGCGTGGTTGAAGGAGTACTGATGAAGGCCTTGTATCAATAACCACTACTCTAGCTCCTGCTTCTCACAATTTACCTACTTCGATTAAGCAGGACCTCAATAATTAGTTCTTGTCAAAATGATTCTGCAGTGAGTCTAGATGATGAGTTCAGCGAAAAAGAAAAGCTCGTGCGCATTACCGAATGTGAGCACCATAATAACAGAGATAATGCCATCCCAGACCCTCAAAGAAGCAAACTAAATTTAGTTAGTTTTAATTTAATTTACAACTCTCATGATTTTCTTATAAAATGAAATTCCAATAATAAAACTTTCTAATAATTTTTTCTTTTACATTTAAGGTTGAAATAATTACGCATTGCGCAAAACGTACAAGGATTTCGTTGGTGCAAAATTGGTATTTTACCACTAGTAATGGTCCTAACATCATATCTAAAAATCAGAACATGACCTTTTGCAAGGAATTACTTGGAATTACCTGTTTTCTTGTATTATTTGACTGGGCTAATCTTTGAGATATAAACTTTTAAACCACTACTTTTCAGGGCAACATCGTATATTTATTTCTCGGTTATCTCTAAGAAATCCTCCAGCCTGTATGTGTATTAACCAAAAGAATTCCGCGGCAATAGAAATAGAAGCTGACGGTTGCTTCAAGATTAACATCTGTTTACTGTAGATTTTTTTTAACCATAGTTTTTTACTAAAACGTTTTATTTATTTGAATAATTAATAACAACTGGCTGTCGTTATTCTCAGTAATTGGGAAAAACGGAAAAACTACGGTAACTAGACTTTTCGAAATATAAAATTTCATCAACTGCAAGAAGAGGATGGAAACAGCAGGAATAAAAACCGTTTGCGATGTCCTAGAAAATACTTTTTCAGTGACACAAAAATCGTTTAAAATTCCATAAAGTATTCCTAAAATTTTTATGTGGAGCATCTGGTACAGCAATCAGTGGACATTATTTATGTACCTATTCGAAAACAATAACCGCACTGTTGAAATTAAATTCTAAACGGTATAATGATGTGCTAGAAAATTTTATAATTAATTAAATATAGAAATGAATCCGTTATTTCAATAAAAGAGTGCATATACGAATATACCGCAAGCAAAACGGTGAAACACAATAAACGTTTCTTTTTAAGGGGCACGTCATTGTGTTAATTACAAAGTTAGGCGACATACTTTTCCATCGTGGTCTCCCGATTAAACCGTTGCAGACTCCTTCTTGTTGGTTGTTGGGTTTCTGGAGTGAAAACTTTAAAGTACCTATTCGAAACTGACTTCTTCGGTCGTTAGAGAATTTGAAGCGGCATCACGGAAGAAATAGCGGTAAGGGTTATTGCAACCTGCGATGCAAAATTTTCTGTCAATACAGTCGATATTTTAGCGTCTTCTATTTTTCACATCGATGATTCGAAACTTAATGAATTTGAAAATTATAATCTTAATTTTGATCATCCATGTTATTAATTCATGAGTCACATCTTCACGCAGTGGATTAGACTATCGACACCTTGAGATTTTGTAGACTTTTCGGTAATACGAATGTAATTGAATAAAATAATTTTCCAATTATTATATCTTTTTGGATGAATTATGAAGGTTATTATTCGTAGGTATTGAATTCATGTGTTCATAATACCCGGCTCTTCTTGTCCAGTCACAGCTATGCACTTCATAATACCCGCACGTGGACCAATCGAAAGTTGTATTATTTGATAAACAGAGCAAAGCTGTCAATAGGAACGATAACTGACAGTTTTCAGAATCCACGCGTGCGCAGTCGGTACTCGGTACTATATAGAAGTTGTTCCAAGCAGTAAAATAAAAAATAAAAAAATATTTTGATTAAAATTTATTTTTACATTCGCGATTGTGGCCATTATTCACTTGATGATGACAATGCCACTCGCTAAAGCTCGTGGCATTATCATCTGAATATAATGACTTCATAATCGCTCATATAATATAGTTATTTACATTACAAGCTACGAAAGTTCACTTTTAGGTGTGAGGTGGATTTAAATACCCGAGGCGAAGCGTAGCGTAGCCGAGGGTATTTAAAAACTCCGAGCACCTGAAAGAGCTTTCGTAGCGTGTAATGTATTAAACTTTTCATTCTCCCCTTGCCATATTGAACCACGGATTAAGAAGAAATGAGTAAAATAATACGATTCAGTGATAACAATGGAATTATTATAAGGTGCCATGTTTTTAACATTACCATAGTAACGATAGTTTTAAATTATTAATTTATGACACTGTCAAGTTTAAAACTCTGTACCGCTATAATTTCAGAATCTTTGATCGTAGTTCACTTCAAAATGAATTTCATTCAAGAAGCTGCAAATTCCAGCAAATCTTTCTGGAACATACAATAATAATTATTTGTATGTTCCAGAAAGATTTACTGGAATTTTTATTGTAGTTTTACGTTTAATTTTCCATCTAAATAAACGTTAATCAACCTGACATTTCTACTTTTTTGTCCAGGCCACGAAAGTTTTTCATAGCTAGCAACCACCTAGCAACCTATCACCTAGGATGTTTTACTTTCGCTTTCGGTTGCCTTATCAAGACAGAAAGTTACACTTTCGTAAAGGGGAGAATGAAAATATATTTACTATATTGATGTTCTGATTTTTTATGCTAATCGTTTGTAAACAGGATTACTGCAACACGTGACTATACTTTGCAGTTTTTTAAAATATGCAGGCAGGTACCTACATATTTTTCTGCAGTTATTTATGTATCTAGTGCGTGAAATTGAACTTTGGCGTTTGCGAATGAGGTTTTTTTTATTTTGATGAGGCTAGAGCCAAGACAAATAAAATAAGATCATTCGAAAGGGCCATAATTTCGCGCTCGAGATGCATACAACATTTTTTAGACAGTTTTATTGAAATAAACGGAAAAATCAAAATAAAAATCATACAAACCTTCTTGGGCATCAATCGCGTAAGTAAATAGTGTATTTTTATGCGATTACATTATGAATATTTTCTCCATTTTTTGGATTGGATTTCTGAAAATTTAAACTGCAAAATCAAATTGTATTATTATGTGTATCTACTGTGAAAATTTCAGTCCAATCTCTTTGAAAAGATGGTCTACAATGGATATAGAAATTTGTCAATTTTGTCCCTTTTCCTGTAGTAGGTATACGCTACTGGCTAACTAATTTTAAAATAGCAATTTTTTTTACACTACTCAAAAATTCAAAAAAGTCCTTCCCATGAAGTTAATTGAGTTTTTTATTTTTTTTTCATCTTGCCATAATACAGAGGTTGAAGAAATACAAATTTTTACGAAAATTCAAATCCCTGCCATATTGAAACGCCTCGACCGATTATGCTCTAAATGAAATCGAGTATCGATGAAGAAGTCGAGGTGATAAAGTTTCTTCATTTGAAAGGAAAAAAAACTCATGAGATAAAAGATGAGTTGGACTGGGTGAAATATTGGGTGGCCGAGTACAAACGCGGTCGTATATATACCACCACTTTTTATGATGGACGTTCTTGGCGATCATAAACTGTATCAACAACTGAAGACGTCGATTTAGTGCATGCAACCGTTGATTGACCCTATTCTTTCAATCAACGATGCAACTGTGATGGAAAATCGCCGATTGATAGTTGAGGAGATTGCTGAGTCTTGTGCGACGTCAGGTGAACGGGTACACAAGATTTTACCCAACGGGTACAACACACGTTGGGTGCCGCGTGTTTTGACAATCGACCAAAAGCGGCTATGGCTTCACATTTTGCACAAGTGCCTTGAGCTGCATAAAAAAAAACAGCAGAATTTTTGCGATGTTTAATTACCGACGATAAAACTTTGGTTCATCACAATACTCCCGAGACCAAACAACAATCAATGCAGTGAATCGAGGTGGGAAAACCAGCTCCGAAGAAGGCGAAGGGATTCTTTATGCGGGAAAAGTTATTGTAACCGTTTTTTGGGACAGCCATGGGATTATTATGATTGAGTACCTTTCAAAAAGATGAAACCATCAACGGATCCTATTACGCCGCTGGATCGATTGAAGGCTAAAATCAAGAAAAACGACCACACTACTTGGCCAAGAAGAAAGTAGCGCTGTTTCATCAGGACAACGGTGCATACATGTGTGGTAGCCACTCCGAAAAATTGCATTAATTTTCCGCACCCATTCTATTCACCCGATCTAGCTCCCATTGATTATTTTTTATTTCCAAATTTGAAAAAAAAATTCTCGGGTTGAAAAATAACATCAAAAGCTGAGGTGTAAAGCGCTGTAGAACGGTTTACTCACGATTTTATTTCGTCATCGTTCAGAATTATTTGTATTTTTCTTGAAAAGGCCTGAAACTTTTCAAACGACCCTCGTATTATTGTTTCCATTCTCCTGTTTAAAATAGAACCAAAACCTAATAAGAATGAACCATAAATAGATTAATTAATTAGATCAAACCCCCAAGCTTTTTCGGACTTGTTATGAGAGATTTTGTATTTGAAAATGAGTACGTGATAATGTTTAGCTAATAAGAATTATAATACGTGTTTAAAATAGTTGGTTTTTGTGCATGTGCTTTTATAAAACATCCTACAGGTATGTTAAAAATGGTAGATCCTATGTACTCGTACATATTTATCACATCCCATTCCCATTTGTTTACAAAACTTTCACATGTCGCAAGTCGCAGCAAATTTATGTTCCAATTTAGAAATATCCAGTCCAGATGCATTTTACCATTCGGAGGTGTAAAAACTTTGTAAATAAAAGATATCATCTACAAACATTACTATGAGTGAGGCTCACACTTTGTCATGCACTAATTTGACACCCTTGA
This sequence comes from Malachius bipustulatus, assembly GCA_910589415.1. Lineage (NCBI taxonomy): Eukaryota > Metazoa > Arthropoda > Insecta > Coleoptera > Melyridae > Malachius > Malachius bipustulatus. The sequence goes on from OU342632.1 coordinate 10,505,593, forward strand.
CATTCAGAAAATTTGAATGGAGAGTGGTACAGGCATGGAAATAGAATTTAAATACATTTGACTTAAAAATGCCGCTAAAGGTCGTGTGTCTAAATTTAGAAGGTTTTAATTTCATAATAATGATCCACAGGGGTTGGGTTTTAATTTATAGGGTTGAAAGTAACGTCTTTTCTGGATGAGCTTTTTCCAGCTTTTCCAGGGTTCTCATTCGATATTCTACATGACATTTAAAATGTCAGTTTTTATGTTTAATAATAGTAAGTGATGATTATTTTAGGTTGTTATCATGCAGACTGTTCCGGATTGCCATTTCTGTTTTTTTTTCTTCTCACTTAAGAATAAATGTTGTTGATAAATACTTTGGTGAATATCAATTACTATGGAAACAGAGTGCGTATAATTATTATAGTTGAGTTTGTTAGAATTCGTTTGTAATAGTTTCTTTTTTAAACGATTTTAATTAGTATTCAGTTGGTGAATGGATAACGTGCTAGAATTTTTAGTCAGTCTGAAACTTCCTGTATAAAAAAAATGACGATGTATTATTTGTAATCGTAATGTATAATCATTAAAACCGACCGAATATACAAAAATGAAAAAATATGTATTTCTTTTTCTTCTTCCAAAAGTAATTATACAGGGTGAGTCGGGAGGAACGCCCCAAACTCCAGGAGTGTATACACGTAAAAATTATTTAAAAAAAATTGAATGTTCTTATCCGATTTTCATTTGTTTTCAAGTTATAACGTAATTAAAAAAAAAAAAAATGTATCTAGAATTCCACTTGCATTAAAATTTCCGAATATCAGAGTAGGTATGCAATGTTCGAGGCTTATTTTGACAGCTTTTTTGTTTTGATAATGTGTCATTTACTGTGACAGTGTATTTTTGAACATTTACTGCAATAACGCAATCATTAATAAAATGTTAATTATAAAATTTTCTTTATTTTTGTTATTAGGTTATAACTTGAAAGCAAATGAAAATCTGATAAGAACATTCAATTTTTTTAAAATTAATTTTACGTGTATAGTACACTCCTGGAGTTTGGGGCGTTACTTCCGACTCACCCTATATATATTTTTTGTCAACCTGTATCTAATTTTTTTTATTTTTCTGCTTGATGTACCAAATACCTTAAAATATTAATACCGGACACTTCCTCTCAAAACCTCCGTCCATTTTTACAGCGCCCTCATGCAGGAACTGGGGACACTAAAGCTGTTTTTAAATTCAAAGTTAGGTAACTTTTCACGGTTTTGACAGCTGCAGTCAATCATAATTATTATTAATAATTTGTCATTAGTAATTGAACGTTTTAGTTTTCAAGTATAATTTCAATTTAAAGTTACTCTCAAAGCATTATATCAGCGGATAATTTTGTTGGGTACCAGTTAAAAATAGGCATTTATAATGTACCGCTGTATTAAAGTGAACATAGGTATTATGTCTGGAAAATATGTGCTGTGTGCTGTGTGCGGTTGCTCCGACTATGGATTGTTAAGCATGTCCAGATCTTTCCACATATCCGAGGCGACAATATGGACCTCTTCTGTTAATGCGTGCATGAAGACTGTTATTAAATGAGCAATTATTGTTAATTAATTTATATATCAATACTATGAATAACACTGTAAATAAGTGTTGAACTGGTATAGTAATTTAATAAAAAAAAAAAAGATCTTTCCACGGTGTTCCAAGCAGGAATAAAGAATTATGTATAAAGTTAACTTTAGAAGACGCGTAAATAAACTTATTAATATTTTATAACTATGCTGATGGAAATAGGAACAAGCAATAGGTTATAATAACATCGATGAGTGACGAAATTTTGAAAAAGTGTGGAGTGTCGAAGCCGATTTCTCACCATATTATTTTGTACTGATCATTTCAAAGAGGAAAATTTTGTTAATTAATCCAGCAAATAATAGACCTTTAAAACTGCAAGGAAGCACATTATTGGAATTGCGGCAAATAAAAGGCTCACACTTAGGTATATAGTGTTTCAATCTTTTTGAAATATACCTACCTAAAGATATTAATAATATTGTGTGTAATAGTAGTGATTATTGTTAATATAATAAACATATTGAAAACTTTGTTGTTTATTGTTGTATTATAATTATTCTTCGTCCCAATTTCCTCCGTCTATTCCGTCTAATTAATTTTAAGAGTTTTTCTATTCAGCCTTGATATTTAAAACTCCCGCTATGTTTCACCAAATTTAATTTTTAGTGTCCCCAGTTCATGCTTGGCGGCGCTGCGAAAATGGACGCAACCTGTTGCAATGCTATAGGTATAGGAGTGTCCGGTATTATTATTTTAGCGTATTTGGTTGTACTATAGAATACAGGCAGTTTTTGCATAATTAATAAGTATAGGTACCTATCTATATGTATTATGTAGTCGATATAAGTAAAAATAGCTCAGACGTTAATTTGTACGTCTTTTGCATGTTTTGCATATTTTTCAAGGGGCGTTACACTTTTATTTAAAAAAAAAATTATCAAAAAAAAATTATGAATAATCTGATGAAATTATAAAAAATCTGATCATTTTCATTACCCTCTATATCAGTTTCATACCACGTGAAAAGTTCAAGATGGGGTCATGTAAGGCATTTTCCGATGTCTTGACCTTTCAATGTAGGCTGCTTTAAATAAAAATGGAAAATAGCGGTTTTCATTTGTTTATAACTCTCAACCTACTCAATTTAAACTTCAACTTTGAAAGTCGTTCTAACTGAATTTTCTCAGACAATCTGATAATGTAATAATATACAAGGTGTCCTATTTAAAACAACAAAGTTGTATGGCATACAGCTATATTGGGCCTACCTGTATAGGTGAAAATAGTTATAGGTGATAGGTGTCTTCATGAAAATAGTTATAGGTGATAGGTGTCTTCAAACCATACAACTTTTCTCTCACATCTTTTTTTTTTATCTCGAACGGTAAGGCGGCTAGGAATGCCCGACGTACTGTTGCCAGGGCCCTGTAAAAAAGCCCTGCTTGGTCCAAGACTAATTTCTAACACACATATATTTTTTTTTAATCAAGTACCTAGGTACTTGGCCTTTAAATAAAAAAACAATCTTTTCTTATGTGGAGTGAAGTTCCTTTTACGTAGGAAATATAACGAAAGTTATTAAAAAAAATTGTTTAAGGGCCGGTTGTTCGTACATCAGTTAAAAATTTTGAGATAACTACTGATTTAAAATTGCAAATTTTGAAAACACGGCGAATATAATTAATGACCTTGTATTTTTAATCAGTAATTAACTCTTCTTAAAGCGAGCAGAATTCATTTTCAGAAATATCAGACCAATGGTTTGATAATACAGGGCATTTTAAAATCAGTAATTATCTCAAAATGTTTAACTGACGTACGAACAACCGGCCCTAAAGGGCCGATGGTTTTGAAATCTGATATAGAGGCCTAAATATTGATTCTAAACAACTTTTTCAAATAACTTTTGGTTGTATTTGCTACATAAAAGGCACTTTGCTCCACAGAAAAAAGAATTTTTTGTTTATGAGTCGTTTTTACCTCGGGGGAAACACTATACATAGGATATATAGGTATATATATAGATATATATAGATATACTATGTATAGGGTGTTTACTGTAAGGTTGGCCAAACTTCACAGGCTGGCCAAACTTCACAGGCTGAGTCTTCAAACTAAAATAAACAAAAATTTCCTATTAACATGTGTCCGGAAATGCACGGTTTTTGAGATACAGGGTGTCGAAGAAATATTGTATTTTGACGATATCTCGGGAACCGTATATTCAGCTCTTATACACACTATGTGGCCTTATTTTCGCCGTAAAATAAAGGTTAAAAAAAATCAATGACGTAGATTTAGGGTACTTTGAGGGTTTCGACCCCCTAATCTCTACGCCATTGGAATAACTGCGATTTTAAGCAGTGCCTTTGAACCGTCCATGTTTTCTACACCAAAAAGGTTAACGGCTCTAAAATGAACCGTTTCCGAGAAAAATGACATTTTATGAGAGAAAACATTACTTTTTTAACGATTTTCAACAGCATTTTGGAAAAATGAAAGTAATTGAAAACCGAAATGAAAACTTATTCCTATAATTAATGTTTTCTCTCATAAAATGACATTTTTCTCGGAAACGGTTGACTTTAGAGCCGTTAACCAAGAGTACCTTTCTGGTGTAGAAAACTTGGACGGTTCAAAGACGCCGCTTAAAATCGCATTTATTCCAGTGGCGTAGAAATTAGGGGGTCGAAACCCTACAAATACCCTAAGCCTACGCCACTGAATTTCTTTAAAACCTTTATTTTACGGCGAAAATAAGGGGATCAGTGAGCACATAGTGTGTATAAGAGCTGAACATTGTATCTCATACGGTTCCCGAGATATCGTCAAAATACTGGGAAAAGAATATTCCTTCGACACCCTGTATCTCAAAAACTGTGCATTTCCGGACACACGTTAATGGGAAATTTTTGTTTATTTTAGTCTGAAGAATCATCCTGTGAAGTTTGGCCAACCTTACAGTAAACACCCTGTACAAGGGTGTTCCAGCTCTTCGAATCAGTCTTTGTAAGCCAAACGATGAATTTGTTGAAAAAATTGCAATTTCAAGTACAGGGTCACACTAAGCCTACGCCACTGAATTTCTTTAAAACCTTTATTTTACGGCGAAAATAAGGGGATCAGTGAGCACATAGTGTGTATAAGAGCTGAACATTGTATCTCATACGGTTCCCGAGATATCGTCAAAAAACTGGAGAAATAATATTTTTCTTCGACACCCTGTATCTCAAAAACAGTGCAATTCCGGACACACGTTAATGGGAAATTTTTGTTTATTTTAGTCTGAAGAATCATCCTCTGAAGTTTGGCCAACCTTACAGTAAACACCCTGTACAAGGGTTTCCCAGCTCTTCGAATCAGACTCCGTAAGCCAAGCGATGGATTTGTTAAAAAAAAATTGTAATTTCAAGTACAGGATCACAATGGCCAAAATTTAATTTGAATTATACAGGGTGTATTGTAACGTCCGCATAATATTAGCACCACGTGATTCTACATCAAAAACATAACATAAAGTTTTAATACCGTTTAGCTCTTAGACCTCAAATAACGAAGTTTTCGACCATTGTAGTTTAAATTTGAAGTTTTTTAATACTCAAAAATATTGTTTAATATTATTAAAAAATTCTTAAGTAAGAAGTAAAATAGCCAAATTATCCAAAATTTTAGATTTTTTTTTTGGTAAAAATGGTTTTAATTAACATTTCAAAACTAGGAATTATTTGATTTCCTGAGTTCCAATACTTCCAATCAATATTGCAACTGCGCGTTTTAATTGTTGAATAAAAAATTGAAAAAATAAAAAATCTTAAAAAAAATTGCAACATTGACACGTCGCAGCATGACATTTGTCTTGTTGCACCTTTTTTCGATTACTATACCAGTGAGGTGACTTCACGTCTAATAAGTTATCTTAATTTTTATACCAGCGCCAGTGTTGCAAAATTTAAGAACGTTAAATTGCCCATATCTTAAAATCTGTGTACATCAAGAAAAAACTGTTGAGGACTTTTTTGTTCTGTTTTTGATGTAGAATCGCGTGGTGCTAATATTATGCGGACGTTACAATACACCCTGTAGAGTCCCAGAGTGGCTCATCAAAGTAATTTTTTTTTTTTAACGGAATGCTTTTATGTTATTCCATTTTTAGATTGAAGAAAAAAATAAGATTGGTTTTTACTTTGGTGTTTAAATTGAGAAGCTTGTGAGTTATAAACAAGTGAAAATCGCAGTTTTCATAGTACAACGAAAACGGCTCAAGATAGAGAAAAACTTTGAAAATAGCGATTTTCACTTGTTTATAACTCACTTTTTTTACAACTTCTCAATTTGAACACCAACTGCAAAAACCAATCTTATTTTTTCTTCTCAGACAATCTAAAAATGCAATCACATAAGAGCATTCCGTTAAAAAAAAAAACTTTGATATGTCACTCCCATATTATGGAACACTCTGTATAGTCAAAATTATTAAATTATTGGCATTGTATTTGAATTTGTAAAAAAATTGAACAAATCCAAAGTTTGATCCACAGAGACCGACTCCAACGAGCTGGGACAGCCTGTATAAGCACATCAAAAATTTTTATTTATTTTTATTTTATGTGAATTCGTAAAAAAAACAGAAAAAAAAATCCATCGTCCATGGCCCACCGAGATCGACTTGAATGACGTGGAACTGGAACTCCTGTATAAAAATAGTATGAGTACAACTTACGTATTTAGATTCTAATTATTCCTAATAGTGCTTAACCATACAATAACGATAATTTTAGCATTGAAAAATCATAAAATAAACACAAAATTTTCTTCGACAGCTGATCAGCAGTCATAGCTCGAATTCGCAAAACAAATTCCAAACTTAGTTAAACAGGTGATGAAAGTTTTAAGATTTAAAATTAGCTTTCCGAAGAGAAAATTCTTCTCCCACGAGAGTAGACTCAGGTTCTTCCTCTTGCGTGAGAATTTTATGTATTTTTAATGTACCATTTCTTATTCCTTGTCGTCTCTTGTTTTTCATTATCAACCCCTTGTTTTTCGACTTGAAGTTGCTTAATTATATTAATCCCCGATTCTTTGGTCCCATAATCCCCGCATTACAGCTTTCCCAATCAAAAATCCATATTTAAAATTGGATTCTGTATTGTTCGATTCCGTAGATTTACGATCACACACACACGAGTTATGTGTGTGATAGTAAAAAAACGACAGTAAAAAACGCGTACGTCGGTATTGTGTTGCAATTGAAAACCCCACTGAAACTGAACAAGGCGGTGTTATAAAAATCAATTCGAAGTACCCTCCTGTAAAATTGGATGATGAATAAATTGAAAATATTTAATGGACAATTAAGATCTATGTCTCGGGATTGTGTGTTACACTCCACCCTGTAGATTTAGATTAAATTGATGCAATTCCAGCAGATAGGCTAGATTGAGGCAATGCTGTCTATTGTTGCCACATCGGCACAGTGTTGGAGAGTGCACGTTGCACAACCTCCCTGCTGCCCTTGCTATTGATCTGGACTGTAACAGCCATTCACGGAACAGTCCCTAGTTACATTACGTTGCGGATTTTCTCTCTCTTTTGCTAGTCCTATCGCCTGCATATTGTTATCACAATGAAAGCAAATTGGTGGTCTTTAACTCTGGCCCTTCTCTCAGATAAAATTCGGTAACTCGATTTGCGATCTCATTTGCATTTTTGCCAACTAACGTCGAAACCTTGAGTTATCAGTTAAGATAAAACTCCCTGCAATATTGGACTATCCATTAAGGTTAATTTTTATTAATTCTCTCGACGTTCATATCCTCGTAGTATTAATTCTGGTAGAAAAGTAGATTTAACTGTTAATATTTAAACAGGGAATAATGCGGAAATTACTTTCTATTAGTTAGATTACATCCCCACGTTCGGTACAAAGCTACACGGAACGATTTTCCGCACGATGTCCGAAAATTAAATCAAGCATCATCTGTTTGAAAAAAATTCTATTGTTATAAAGAAACAAGTTTTATCAGTCAACATTATGTCTGCAAATAAACTTAATGAGGATTATGTTCTATCAAACAAAATTCGAGATATTATTTTTTAGGAAAACAAGAAGTTCCTTCCATCAGCATGTTAGAACATTTTATGAACTCACCATTAAAAGTTTTTATTTCCAACAGTCCAACAGGTCCTCTAAATCTTCTTAGTGTTTCAATATTTTTTAGATAACTTAAAAGTTTTTCATTTTGTATTTTTTTATTATGCAATATAGTGGCTTAAGATTATTTGTGTTTTAGTGTAATATTTTCTCCATCAACCTGATAAAAATACTAATATTAGATATTATTCGCAACTAGATCTGGGTCATATACCACCACGAAGACGTTAGACGGCTCTGTCGTCTTCATTTAATTGTGTAAAAACCTAAACGTGTATATAAGATTGATTTTCCGAAGTTTTTTCGCTTTAAAATAAAATTTTACGAGGGATGTCTTTAAGTTTTGCGATAGCTTTAAAAGACTTCATTGTTTTTCAAAATATTCTCCACGAAGATCAATTCACTTTTGCATGCGCTCGAACCAATTCTGGAAGCAGTTTTTCCACTCTTTTGTTGGTACTGTAAAAATGATGTTTTTCAAGGCGTAGACGCTGCTTCAGGCGACTGAAACCTTTGACCACGCAGTCCGTTCTTAATTTTCGGAAAGGTGAAGAAATCGTTAGTATGTACTTAGATTGGGACTGCACGGAGGATGGTCTAACAATTCGACTTTTTGTTGCTTTGGGTTTTCCAAGCTCAGAATGACTTCCGACAAAAAAGAGTTGTGTACCAATCGACAGTGACAGTTATTTGATCTTGCAGAGGAACTGTTGTATTTTTTGTTGTTACATGATCAGCTTTTGGGACAAATATCGCGACCATCTTTTTGGACACACTTAGAACACGGATGACTATTTTGTTGGTTTTTAGTCATCTTGGAACACCCAAATAGACGACTGGCGTTTATTTTCGGGTTCATATGAGTACATCCATGATTCATCACCACCGCCAATGCTGTACACATTTTTAGAGTTTCATGCGTTGAAGGGGTCTTGAGTTTCTTGACACCAATTAACTTTAGCTTCTTTCTATTCTTCAGTCAACAGTTGTGTGTATCCAATGGGACACTAATTTTTTTTCACCAATTCTTCGTGCAATTTTTAATTGAATTGAAGTCGTTGAAACCCCCACAATCTGCCACAATCTCGTGATATGATATGTCACATGTCGAGTGTCGATCTTCCTTGATGAGCTAGCGCACAGCATCGATTTTTTCTTGGGTGACTGCCATTTGATCGTCGCTAAGAGTCAACGGTCCACATTTGAATTATCCACACCAACGAGAAATTGTCGACTGATGTGGTGCTTCATTGCCAAAAACAGGAACCAACTCGGCGAGGCATTCTTTAGTTCCTTTGTTCGAATAATTTGCCAACTTTGAAAAAAATTCAACACTATATATGCGTATCGCACTGAATTTTTGGATTTACGTTAACTAAAGATTTAGTAGTGACATTTGATTAGCGTGGCCTATTATGTCCCTGTACGCAAAGCCCTGGTAAGCAGGCATATTACGTAATAGTGCAGTAAAAGTAGCTTTAATTTCCGTGTCTGTCAAACAGGCTTTATTTGGTACCGGTACTGCCGGTCATAATTATTATGAAAGCATAGACATCGATGCAACTTCCGCTTGCACTTTGGATGAATGTTTATTAATTGTGAATATGCTTAATAAAAAAGATAACATTTTACGGTGATATTTCTCAGGTTACATGATCATTTTGCCATAATCGTCCTAGGTCGGTCGAAACCTTTTCCAAAATTCGTGCTTACGTGATTCAGTCGACAAAAGAAATATTGATGGCTAGATAATGGAACAAGAACAAGTTGACCATGGATTCCATAATAAGTCTCGATCAATTTTAGTGATTAGAAGCATTTTCAATTTCACCTCACTGGGGTATTCTCGGATCTGCGGCGCCGAACCAGCCATGCACTTGCACATACCGTGGAAGAAGTTCCGATGCATCTTTTTATAGTGACCGTTAGGTGAGCCATATTGGCAGGAAGTGTCAATCTTTGTTTTGTGAAATATTTAAGGATGTTATTGCAAACGAAGTGGTCAGGTCATGTCATTCTCTCGTTTTGAGAGGCCATATAGCTGCCGTCGAGAAGTTGCGCTTTATCCTCTCTGGAGTTCCAGCCGTCATTGATTTAAACGGCATCCAAAATTTCGTCGAGGGACTGACATAAATTGCATGTTTTTGTCAATTATTATTACAATTTTTTCTCTGCTAAAATCGATTGCATTATTATTCAAATGTTTCAAGTTCTTGTTGGACCACCGATTATCATACATCTGCGAAGGGATATTATTGTAGTTGTCACTTCGCGTATTTTGGTGAGATTTGTTTTTCTCATGAAAATAATAGGAACTTAAATAAATTGGATGTAAAGGAAATCATAACATAAATTAATATATGGTACGATTAAGTTTAAAAAGTCAGATGTGACGTCACAGTAACCGTCCGAATTAATATTTTTAATTTCACCAGAAAATGTCAAACAGTTAAATGTCAAGTTATGAACGAGCGTAAATTATTGAAGGAATCATTCAAACAATGAATTGAACCGCTTACGTCAGTTTGAGAGCCACTGACAACTACAGAAAATTTATTCACGTAATGACACTCTATCCTTTGTGCTGTTAGTTTAATTTTCATTCAAAACCAATGTTGACGTATACTTATTTATGCGGGAATGCGGGATGGAGTGTTTAGACAAACTGGACGGTAATTACTATGAAAACCACGTAGGTATATAGGAAACAAAATAAATCGAACAATCAAAAGGAGTGTATTCTTAATCGATACGTATGACTTTTTAAACTTTATCGGACTATATGTATAAGTAACACTGCAGTTACCGTTCTTGAATGAAGTTGTCATGTAGTTTTTATGTGGTTTCAACAGGACGGCGCACCTTCCACACCGCATGCCGAACAATGACGTTTTTACGAACGAATAAATCGAACGCAACGTTCGTGAAATCCAATCACTTTGTACAATAAGTTTTGTCACGATATATGTTTTCTTTTCCGAATTCTCTCGCCTGTGTAAAATAAGTTGCGTGTGGCACCTATTTATGTTTCGAAAACAGATATTACATAGTTACTTGCACTTGTATCAATAACTCCTTTACGTATGAGAGTAATCGTTACATTATATAATTTGATCATACTCTTTGAAGAGGTAGTAAATGGTAATAGAACTTCCTATAATCCTAAAAAAACCTGGTCATCCCCAACTTAAATTTATAGCACCCTAATAACGCTGGGACCATTGATCACGGTTTCAAGCACATAGGGCATAGGGCATTGGCACAATTAATTAGCACGTTAAGTTCTTGTTTGAACCAACCGCAATTCAATGACTCAATTTTAGTGAATGTAACCCTCATGTAATTGCATTCACCAAATTTCTTCGTCTGAGCTTTTCTACTTACAGGCTTCAAACCATAATTCTGCGCTTGATGGGCCATGGTGCTAACTTTGACCCAAGCTATCTATTCAATGCTGAAAGTAAAGTTACAAGATGGAAATAAAATGGATACAGAACTTTATTTTGATTTAGACACACGGATATTAATTGGAAATTATTACATTTACCTAATAAGTCACATAATTTTTCTGTGCTTGTTGAATAATATAAGCAACAGAAAAATCTTGGCAGGTATCTATATTTATAATTTGAGGTTTGTTAAGAAGTATTAAATTACCCATTTACCCATTTAATAAACAAGTATCTCTTATTATTAAATTTTTATAGAAAATATATTGAAGGTGACTCGTATTGATTTTTCGTATGAAACTTTTGGAACAGTCGTGTTACTAAACGGTTGTTTTGAAGGTAAATTTATAACTCCTAGTTCATTCTAATTGTATTTGTAATTTAAATTGGAGAGTTAATTACTTGCCGAAATACGCTGTATATTCCCACATCGTTACGATGCTGCGCTTTCGCGGCCAACAGCAGGGGTGAGAGAGTGAGAGACATCACGCAAGCAGATCATCCCCTAAAATCCCCTCCATATAAGGGACAAAGAAAGCCCCAAATCAAAATATTGATGGATATTTTTATCTAACGCTATACATTTATACAGACCCGAAGATTTCTCCAGCATTATTTGACTGTTCAAGATGATGTTTATTTTTGTTTACGTTTGTTTTAGACTTTTCATTTGGATAAAATGAGTGTGTAATTGCACAGCGTTGTCGAATTGAACCCGATTAAGGAACTTGATACCGAATTAAGGCGCTATTATTCTATGGAAGCCATCAGCCACGTTTTAGGGCCAGTCTCATATTATCCGCTTTAAATTTCTGAAACTGGAACGTATTTTATTGAAAATTGAAACGTCGGGATAAAATGTGGGAGATGTGGCATCATAGTATGGAAGCGCACGCTGTATGCTGGCGGTTAAATCCTTATTCCTCCGTCCTTCCCCTATGATCCTTTGTTGGATTGATGGTTTCTTATTTTTACTAAGCTTTTGAATGGATCACAGTTTCACTCTTTACGATAGTGCATTCTGCCGGTAAAACCAATTATGAAATGGATGTGCTTAGGGAAATCTTTGGATAATTCTGAACATGTGGCATCACTGGAAGGACAACACGCAAGAACGTTGTCCTCAAATGACCTCTTCCATTGACGAGATGAAGTAGTAAAATCTATAGTAATAGAATTTTCACATTTTCTTTTATATTATCAAAATGTGGGTGCATTTTTATATGCACTGTAATCTTTAATGGCAAGGATAGGTTAAGAAAGCTTTTTATAAGTATCAGTAATAGGTATATAAAATATCAAATATCACAATCGAAAATAATTGCTAGGTACCTTACTACCTATTCAGAAATTGTGTTTTTTAAGTGTATATTCTCTTTTATTTTTACTGTTAATTGTGAAAAAAAATAAAAAATTACCGTAATTTCCTAATTAATATAAAATTGCGGAAGAAGCTCCTTTAAAATTGCAATTTTAAAAATTAGTTAGGTACACAAAATAATAAAAGCACCTACTTACCAACTACAAATATTTTAACATAGAAAATATTTTACAACGTGCGATTGTTGGTATATTATGTTCTTTACTTAAAGTACTTTTCGACGTTTTAAAATACTTCGCGGCGCTAATGCAAGTGGAATGCTTACTCTTCGTCACTTCCAAATCTTCCAACCCTTAACTTCGTGCAATTTTCTCTTCCGACCGATTTTTAAGTGAAATTATTTTCACGCCACACCGAGCTTTAAAGTATTTTGTACGAAGTTTCTAGATTTACTATTCCTTTTGTTACCTGTCGCTTCCGAAATCATTGTGTATGTTAAATTTGAAAAATCACTAGATGCTACTTACACAAGGACCATTTTCCGGTTCCTTTAGATTGGAAGATTGATGGATTCAGCGGTTTAAACTAATCAGTATTGTAATAAACTAATCAAGAAAATAAACGTTATAACACGAACAAATTTGCCCTTAAGTTTGGTGCTGCATGATGAAATTCGAATTTCTTAGAGCAATTCAATTTCTTTTTAGATTCGCTAATGGAATCCTTGGCTTATTTATCATTCTATGTTCTTGCAAAAATTACGGATTTCATAGAAAGTAGGTAGTGTGTATAGATTGCACCTAAATAAAAACGATTTCTAAACGCGCGGCAAGCTCCCAGTCAACTTTTTTTTTTTTTTGATTTCAACAAAAAGAGCGTGAACATGGACTTCATACGTATTTAAAACTATTTTTGAATTTCCCGATTAATTCCTTAATTTTTTACAGGTAATAAAAAATCAACTTTTTGGTCTTGCAGTGATAGCTTTTACGGGATTAAAAAATTAACCCAAATCTGAATTACACCATATTTCGGGTGCCATTCGGATTTGGGATGTTCATACAACTTATTTTGATTTTTTTATGTAAGTCGATCATCATTTTCGGATCTTCTTATCTGGATAGAAAAAATATTCACGCGTAATAAAGTTATCTGCAACAAAAATTGGTAAGTTGATTTTTTTAAATCACCCTGTAAGTAGTAAAGGAAATAAGAGGAAAATTCAAAAATCATTTTGAAATATGATTTTTTTGAAATATGATTTACGATCCAACCCCGCGGCGCTCTTTGTGGTTAAATGCAGAATAAAATGTTCTGGTCAAATGGGACCATACCGAACTTTCAGAAATTTCACCCAGTTTGGTTTTACTCCATATCCATAAGGAGTGGTCTGGTTATTGCATATGAGCAAAATCTGTCGAGCCGTTTAGAAATTACGGCAATTTGAATTTAAGGAAAAATTGATATTTTTTGAACCCCTGTATAAGCTACTGTATAAACAATAAAATTTGCATTATTTTTATTAATAAGCGAGTGGCGTTGGTAGGGAAAGGGTAAAAATAGCTCAATTTCTATAACTATTTATGGCATTTAATAGCCTTTAACCTTCAAGGTAGTGTACAAAAATTGCATTTTTAAAATTAGGTAACCAGTGGCGTGCATCGTGCATAGAAAAAGGGGTAAAATTAAAATTACTAAATATTCTATATCCATTTATGGGCGCGTTTTTAAAGGAATTGAACTGAAATTTTTACAATAAACAACTACGCGAATATGATTTATATGACCATAGAAAATTATAGAAAACCGATTTAAAAAGTAATGAAAATATTCGTGATTGAATCGCTTAAAAATATGTACACTATTTATTTATGCGATTGATGCGCAAGAAAGTTTTTAATATTTAATTTAGTACCTATACTTAATCTAAACAAACTTGACTTTGGAACGAAAAGTTATAAAAAATCAGAAGAAAAGGCTTAAATTGTATTAGCCTGCAAAATTACATTTAATGTCAGTAGGTAAATCATAAAAACAACAAAAATTGATAAATTACTATTATCTTGTTATCTAAAGCGTCGTTTATACGTTTCCTAGGTAACGCTTCCCATACAATACGCATTGTCCTAGACCTGTTTCAGACTATAAATAGTTTAACTACGGACGTTTGGAAAAAAGAACTTGTTTTATTTGGAGTAAAAGTTACTTTTTGGACTCTACTCCCAACATGGTACGGTCGTCAGGTAAATTTATCAGTCTCGCCAAAAAGTATCATTTTTACTCCTTTTAGAACAATATACTATTTTGATTAACATTCAATTTCAAGTTGGGAATATAACGATAAAGCAGAAAAGACAGTGATTTGACCAACCACGGATTCGTTTTTTTTTTTCATTTTACCTAAGTATGTTGTATATTGTATTTACGTGCAGAAATGGAAAAAGGTACTTATACAGGGTGGAAACTTGTAAGTGGGTTATAGGAATTTAATATACAAATTCAGTTTTGTGTAGGTAAAATCTACAGGTTTATCTTTAGAATAAAATGTTATTAACAAAAACTTGAAAGAAATTTAAATTAAATTTGTCTGGTTTAACTTAAATGTACTTGTTATTATTATGATATTATCCAGTATTATCCAACAATGATAACAATTCGCAACGGCAATAAAACCGGTAAATCCGTGCAAATTTAAAAATTAATAATTAGAATTTACTTTTGGATATTTCTATATTATTAGTGAAGCGTTTTAACTTAAAATAGGCTAGTTAAATAGAATTCGTCATTGTCAAAAATTATTTCCTCTATCATTTTTCTCCAAATCTAATATCTGCACAAAACTTAGTTTGGACGTTAAAACCATATGACCCACTTACAAGTTTCTAGTCTGTATAATTACATACAATGGGTCTACGTAAGTTGGAGTCATATGGAAAACTTATTTATTATTTTAGGTAAAACGTAGTTCTCCAAAAGTTTTTCTTATGGTCTAAGAGCTAAAATGAAATAGTGAGACATCAAATTTTTGCAGTCATATACAAAGTTTTTCAAAAAAATGATTCTTGCCAAAGAAAAAAGTATGTACCTACCTTAGTTTTGAAAAAATAAATCAAAACAAAAATTGTTGTTTTAAATAGGTATACAATGAAAAAATAAATCAAAACAAAAATTGTTGTTTTAAATAGGTATACAATGAAAAAATAAATCAAAACAAAAATTGTTGTTTTAAATAGCTACAATAATAGTACGTTGCGTAACCAAAACAAAAAAAAAACAACGTAAAAACCGAATTACGACTGATAAAACCGTATATCTTTGAAAAAATACATATTTATACACGTCGTATACACGTATACAACTGCAAAAATTAAATGTCTGGCTATTTCATTTTAGGTTTAAGATCAAGCAAAACTTTTTATCATGAATTAACATAAAAATATGGTGATTTTTGATATGGAAAATCAAAGCATAAAAATTTCTAAATTCACAAAGTTTTCTTGTTGTTCCTTTGTTTATTTTCTGCATGCGAAGCATAATTGCATGTGTGTAAAGTTGAGGTAATTGACTCAGTTAAACCACTTATACCTACACCCTTACAGCATAACGACTACCTCTACCAATCATAAGTAACTAGTAATCAATACAATAAGGGTAAGAATTTTTAAATGGAATTTTTATTCACAAATAAAATTAAAAGGGCCGATTAATTTTTTTTGTATTCACATTTATTGAAGAAATGTCAACCGTTGATTTTTTTGCGTAAATACGCTTCAGAAAAAAAGTCAAAATTGGAATGAGAAGTGATAATAATAATTAGGTATGTACATATTCTCCTTCTATTCTATGTTAGATTGAGAAAATTCTTTATTTATATATATTTTCTTAAATTACAAATAAATATCCCGTGTCATCCATCAAAAATAAATTGGCCACATTTGTTGAAATTTGAAATTGACGAATATAAAATGTAGTAGGTATTTTGCCGTTCCTTCTTATACAAATATGTCACCGCAAATGATGATTCATGAATAAGATGATTTCATATCTGCAGACATATCAGTAGATATGGCATCAATGGATGAAAGCACGCGATCATATCATCCCCTCATACATCGATACGGGTAGGCTATAAAAATATTCTCGCGAAACTTTTCCAATCAAACTTTACGAAAATGTACAAGGTTATAATAATTACTGTGGTTATTAAATTATCAATCCTCAGATCGCAATAAAGTATCGAATATAAAAAAAGATTTAAACATAAATCCATTCCTTGTATTTATCCCCATAGTACCATTACTATCCGTTGCAGGTAGCTGTCGCTGGCGTCGCGGTGGAGGGGCTGTCAGCTGGCACCGGCGTCGCGACGACTGAGCATCAGCAGCAGTCGATGTCAGGCTTAGCGGACGCTGTCCCCTCGCCATCGTGTCTTTGCCGCCGCCGCGAGCCCCCCAGCCGCCGTGCAGATGCCTTCGGCCGTACTTCGTGAGCCGGGAGCCTAGCCCGAGGTGCACCCCGAGGTGGTGGTAGGTGTCCCTTGGCCCCCCCAAGATGCGGGGAACACTGGTGGTAGTTGCCGCTTGCGCCGCGTTGACCGCGTGCCTCGCGGCCTGGCAGGAGAACGTGAGACCCAAGATGTATGTGCAATTAGGTGAGTCAAGCGCCGAGCGGAGTCTATCATGTTGGGGGGTTGTGTGGGGCCTGCAGGCAGGGGTCGTCGAAGATAAGAATTGAGATCGAAGGGAATCGGGGGATATTGGGAACAATGAGATCGTGGAAGATGCATGTGTTATAGGGATGATCGGAGCTTCTTCTTCTTTTTCTAGATGTACTTTTTTATAAATGTGAAATGTGTAAATGTCGATTAAGCTTATTACGATTATTGTAGAAAATAATAATAACACAGGTGTACTGAACGTATTTGATTAAAAACAGATATCTACCTGAGAAAATATTGTGAGAAGGTAATTAATTATTAACGCACCATGTGATCCATTTCAAAACGACACAGTCGGTCTAAATTTTTGATGATACAATTAAACGGGTTTGACGGTATTCACGTCCTTGTCCTTGGTAAAGGGATGTCTAACTTCTGTATGTAATATTTAAAAACTGTATTTCATCCATTTACGAGATTGTATTAACAATCCGCACACGGGATCTTATAGAAGAATATTTTCTGTAAACAATAATAATTCTAGGTCGTTGAAAACAAAATACCTACCGAATCGATTTATTTATTCTGGGTGTCTTTTTGAAAACTATCCACAGTTGGTGTTTTGTTTTGAGGCTAATCCTGAGACAGGTCAATTTTTGTTTCTCGGGGGACACCTTTTGTCAGCAAATTTAACCTTGACGCAACAAACCCCTATCCCCAGCAGTCCCCATCTCAATAATTTTAAATGAAAAGGGGAGTCAACTGAC